>JAODUO010000312.1:682500-685503 GCA_025642075.2 Ridgeia piscesae | reverse complement strand
TCACGTGTTACGTGCGGTTGGCGGTTGTGGAAGGCGCCTATGCATGTAAACATCCCAATAAACATTGAGCTGCCAGGACTATATAGAATGTTTCATATCCATACAAAAGTCACGCATATAAGCCATGCATATGCTCGCCGGAACAACAGTGCATACTGTCTTTGGCACTGATCCTGACACGTTTTCGACGTTTTCGATTATTCCACTGTTCGTCATTGCTATACATTAACCTGCCACCGACAGATCACTTCAAATCGCCGATTAATTGCGATAGTGAACTTCAATTTTGAGCGGTTACTGTGGCCTCCAATGCGCAACACATAAACATAGCGCCACCACGCGGCACCTACACTGTGTTCTTACATCATTTCACCAGATGGCGCCACTAGTGTTTAACGCCAAAAGGCCGCGTAGTTGCGTTGTGCTCAATGATTAACCACGCCCTCGCTTTGGCCGATATGAGCTCGCGTGGTGGTCTCGGTTTGAGCAGACGAGGCGGCCTCGCTTTCGCTGAATCGGCCGATAGGTGGGGCAAGCAGCGACCGGACGACACGCAGATTGACAGACTCGTGTTAGCCGCACTGGCAGGTGCGGACTGTAAAAGAAACGTAACAACTCAGATGTAATTCTTTTTTAAGGCATGGAAGCAGTTTTAGATATTTCAAACCGAAATCCTTTGTTCCTTGTTTGTTCAATTTTTATTTTAGTATTACACCAAAATTATTATCATTTTGAAATGGGACTGCAACCCGCCAAATGCTTTTTAATAAGACCGAAGCATTGTCCGAATTGTTGCCCTCATGAAAATATAAACATGGTAATATTACGGGCGTACAGACTGTGGTATTAGAAGACACTGTGGCTCGGTCAAAATATCAAAATCACACACGCGCACACAAACAGACAGACAGACAGGCAGGCAGGCAGGCAGGCAGGCAGGCAGGCAGGCAGGCAGGCAGGCAGGCAGGCAGGCAGGCAGGCAGGCAGGCAGGCAGGCAGGCAGGCAGGCAGGCAGGCAGGCAGGCAGGCAGGCAGGCAGGCAGGCAGGCAGGCAGGCAGGCAGGCAGGCAGGCAGGCAGGCAGGCAGGCAGGCAGGCAGGCAGGCAGGCAGGCAGGCAGGCAGGCAGGCAGGCAGGCAGGCAGGCAGGCAGGCAGGCAGGCAGGCAGGCAGGCAGGCAGGCAGGCAGGCAGGCAGGCAGGCAGGCAGGCAGGCAGGCAGGCGGAGGCAGGCAGGCAGGCAGGCAGGCAGGCAGGCAGGCAGGCAGGCAGGCAGGCAGGCAGGCAGGCAGGCAGGCAGGCAGGCAGGCAGGCACGCACGCACGCACGCACGCACGCACGCACGCACGCACGCACGCACGTACGTACGTACGCACGTACGTACGTACTCACGGCACCACACACACACGCACGCACACGCACACGCGCACGCGCACGCACACGCACACGCACACGCACACGCACACGCACACACACACACACACACACACACACACACACACATACACACACCATAATGTTGTTGTTATTAATGTGTGTGTGTGTGTGTTGTGTGTGTGTGTTGTTGTGTGTGGTGCGTGTCGTGTGCGTGCGTGTGTGCGTGTGCGTGTGCGTGTGCGTGTGCGTGTGCGTGTGCGTGTGCGTGTGCGTGTGCGTGTGCGTGTGCGTGTGCGTGTGTGCGTGTGCGTGTGCGTGTGCGTGTGCGTGTGCGTGCGTGCGTGCGTGCGTGCGTGCTTTTGTATGTGTATGATGCAAACGTGCGTTCGTGCGTGTTTGTTGAATCTGCCTCCCACATTCGACCACCTACCGACAGTTCAACGATGCGGTCCTCGTCTACGTCGCTGTCTGCGCCGCTCTGCAGAGAAGCAGTGCTGCTGGCCCACGACTGCCGACGTGGCGGTCTCCGGTAACCCATATCCGGCAAGGAGCGCCTCTGACGGATCGCCGCGAAGCGCGCGCCTCCGCCGTGGTCGACGACGATTGGTTGTTTTTCTGTGAACATCCGGTTGAAGTTGCTCTCCCTATTGCTTAGCTCCATGCGGAACTTAGCCACTTGTTCTCTCAATCGTTTCGTCTCCTCCTTGCAGTCCTGTCGACAGAACAGACATCCCCAAGTAAGCTGGCGTGTTCTGCTATGGATATCATCCCGGTGTTTTTATGTCAGAGGTTGGTCAATAATACATGCACGTTATGCTGGTAAAATGAAGAAGTAAATGAAAATGGAATGACAATAATTGACAAATGAAGGCCTTGAAAAATATGACAACATGCATGCACCTTCCACTATTTTATATTATTTTATGTTACACTTTTAGTACTACTGCTACTGTACGTAAGTTTTTAATTTTTCCCGACACACATTTTGAGTCGGAGTACCACACCAGCTGCCTGAATGTTAAATCTCGGACTAACGTTTGATGAAAACATCCATTTCAAACAACATATGTCGAACACAGAGATCTTCGTCGTATTCGCCGGTATATCTCACTTTCCGTTGTCAAAACAATTGCAACACCTCTAGTAAGAAGCAGACTTGACTACTGCAATTACCTCCTTTAAAATACTGCAAACTAAAAATATAGCAAAGCTTCAGCGTGTCCAAAAATGTTAGCAATGGTAGTCACGCATTCTCCTCGTTTTTCTCGCTCAGTGCCGTTTCTGAAACCATTGCATGTGCACTATCGCATTATTTTCAAGATTTGTACAATAGCCTATCAAGCCCTCTCATCAATACAGCCATTACATCTGAAGTCGATGCTCACTCCAGCAAGGAATTCCAGACAGCGAAAATCAATCTTTGCATTCGTCGGGTGAAAACGAAAGCTGGAAGCCGAGCTTTCTCTGTTGCCGTACCAACTGTGTGTAATTTGCTTCCTGCCAGTGTTAAATTATAAGGAAATATAGTTTCATTCCACCGGCGTCTAAATGACATGACAGTGACACTGTTTGATCATCGCTCCACATATACGCCTCAACTGACAGCTCCATGTCAAATCTCGTCGTGAC
>JAODUO010000312.1:480000-675000 GCA_025642075.2 Ridgeia piscesae | reverse complement strand
CACCGTCTACATTAATCACTTAGGCTTGCGAACGACAGACGTTGTAGAGTTGTGATTACAATCTGAAGACTTATTCAGTAAATTCTGCGTTACTAGTTATTAATGGCACTATTCTAGTCACTATGTATCCGCGCAGTAATTACTGCGTGGGTCAACTTGAGTTTGTGCTCGAGTGAACCCGCCTTCCACCTAAACCACGACTTAGTACAGAGCAATTAAACTGAATTTATGAACGCCATCAACATTGTATCCCTAATGACAACTAGCGATGCAAGTATTATAAATGTATTTTATTGTGTACACAACATTCACAAGATTTGCCAAACGTCATAAAAGTGTCAAAAACAACGCTGCAAGTGGACACAACTGAGCAACATCCTCAAAGACACACACCTAGATAATGTGGCTGCTTAAAGAGCCCCTCCTAAACTCCACCCTCTACGGGGGTTTAACTGAGGGGAAACTCCCAGTAAGCAGACCAAAATTGAGATTTAAAGATGGCCAACCGAGTCGTGAAATACTACTGCGTCGACCTGCTGCGATGGAAGACATTGTGTTGGTTACATGGTCAACTGTGGCGAGTCTAATTGACTGTCCAATCTTTCCAGATTGTACCTAGTTTTGTAACATTACACTTTTTGGAAAACAAAAACTGGGCTGTTAGTATCCAGAAGTCGGGCAGACAGTCCTGACAAATCACATAAGTTAAAGAACAATACCATTCCACGCATGCTTCTTTTAAGTAATGTCTCATT
This sequence comes from Ridgeia piscesae, assembly GCA_025642075.2. Classification (NCBI taxonomy): domain Eukaryota; kingdom Metazoa; phylum Annelida; class Polychaeta; order Sabellida; family Siboglinidae; genus Ridgeia; species Ridgeia piscesae. Next base: position 674,245 of record JAODUO010000312.1, on the reverse strand, counting down.
AGTCAGTTGTCTAAACGATCATAGCATTGTGCAAATTAATTAATAATATGTTAATCAACTGACATACCTGTAGGGAATATTCATATATATTCAGATATTCCTTTGCTGAATTGCAGTAAGGTTAAACAAGTCAACTGGACATCTACAGAAATGTGGGTGCGCAGAGACGGTTGTTACATGTGTCTGTGTAGACCAAATCACACACAAGACACGTGGAGATGTTGATTACAGACTCCCTTTCTCGTATTAATCGGGAATATTCATGAACATATCAGCTTAATGCATTTGATCAAAATGTTTCTGAAATCTACAAATAATTACCTCAAAAACATACATTTTATACAAAGCTTACTATTTTGGAGACCAACATAATTAGTAATCAGGAACAGGACATCAATTGCTGAAAGGCGGCAGCACTTAGCATTCTACTTTCAAATCGAAAACGAGGTTGATATTCCTGCGAGGTTGCACCGTTTTAGGACCACCACGACGTCAACTGGTAGATCCGTCATAATCGGGCACGTACGATTATGACATCACAACTGCACAGCAGGACGCGTGGCTGTGAGCCGGGCGAGTGTCTATTTACCTTGCACTACTTCGTCACCAAGCACGGACACTTCAGAGAAAACAGTTGTCGGCCTCATTTTTTCTGTTTGGTTGCTCATTGTTAAGCAATGTTGTTTATTCAAATAGTTAAATTACCATTACTGCCGTTGACAAATCATATACATTAAACATAAATGCAAGATAAATTGCAATATTCAATTGTAAACTATAAAAAAATAACAAGAACTTAAAAATAAGTAAAACATTATACTTTTAACCAAAAACCGACTTGCCATGCATGAAGAGACTCATGTACTAAGAGCAAAGACAATTATCAAACATAATTATGTATAATAGATTTTGCCATAATTATTTACATTACATGTACCCGGTAATCGTTGTAGGCTCTATACGTGTGCCTGACGAGATGTTCGTGTTTTGCATTGTGCACGAGTGTGAGTATACACGCATGCATGCGACAATGACAACGATAGTTTGTTTTGTTATTATATGAAATGTGTTACACTGATTCGTGGTTACTTCTTTAATATAGATGGTTTATGTAGGAATGTTATAAAATACATGAAGTGTACACGAAGTGCACATGAAGTGTGCATGAAGTGTGCATGAAGTGTGCATGAAGTGTGCATGTATCCTTATGTTTCGTCACACGTAAAATTGTGCTTAACGTAAGAACCATCTCAAACAATTTAGTGCTATTTCTCTTGTGATTACACTAATATTATGATAATAATTTAGTGTTATTTCTCTTGTGATTACACTAATATTATGATAACGATTTAGTGCTGTTTCTCTTGTGATTACACTAATATTATGATAACAAATTAATTAAATGATATGTGGCAGTTGTATTAAAGTATTGTTATGCACATTTGTAATTAGTATTGGATTAATGTTATTCAGTTATTCTCCAAGTGTTGTAATGTTGTTGTGAGTTTCTAGGTAGGTCACTATTATGCTATTTGTAATTACAAAGCAAACAATAATTTGTTATCTATATTAAATATAGATAACAAAATTTCAGATGATGACAGTTATTAAAGTGATGATTATGCCCAAATAAGAAAGCCGTGTTTGTACCTGCTGGGAACCAGGAATATGCAATATAATATATAAGCTAGAATCACGGCTAAGTACTTTTTATACACCAGAAGTCTGTGTTTGTAGACGTTAATAAAAGTTAAGTAAATCAATAGCTTCTTTGTAATATTGACGTTTTAAATAGAATGAAGTGTCTTTGACCCTGATAAATGAGTAATGTATAAACCACGGTATGATTTATTAGCGCTAACAAATTCCCTTCTGGTGAGGTTGCGCCCGTATAGCGTGGCTGCGTGGAATAACGACCGACCCTCCAGTGTGCCGTGTCGTTGTTTCCCGTCTACAACAACCTACACGGCACACACACACGCGTAGTTGTGTGTAACAAGACCTACCGTCGCAGCCTTGTTCTTCGCCTCAATCTGGAGAGCGCCTTGTCGCAGCCATGGTTCTGACAGTCACTACAAATCTTGATCCGGACATGTGCTGAAGTCGGCCGCCCACTTGTTGTGTCTCTACGCCGTAGCGCTGATCTCACTAGACGCCATTTTCACCTATGCTACGTTGTTGTGTGTGAACTCTTAGCCTTCGCCGTCGTAGTTTCAGACGGCGCGTGTGGTGTGGGCCGCGGTTGTAACCACGAGACTCAGTCAGGTAGACCGGCTTAACTTGTGTATCTTTGTGCGGCGATCACTGCTCGAATCACTCAACCGTGCCGTCACGCGTGGGCGGGCCCGACGAACATGTCTAAAGTCGCTTTGCGGCGTGCGAGAACACCGCTTTGTGACTTTGTTCTTGTGACGGAGTCGCACACAGACTATAAATAAGTATGGCTAATTAAGACGACTATGTCGGATATAAAAATGTATTCATCATCACAATGGACGAGAAGTAGATCAGCTTGTTGTTAATTATATGTGTGAATAAAGGTTACTGATATAATACTATATAACATATTATTTTAATTTATTTAATTTTGGTCTACAAATGGCAACAATTTATGCATGCAGATTATCGAATTTCACTAGCGATTTCGGAACAATCCAAGAAGCGCATACGCACCACATAGTGTTTTACTCTCGTCAAATTAAGTCATGGTATTTGCATATTATATATGAATTTAAATACCCAATTGTACATGGGCTAAAACAGGAATCCGCAAACCCTGGCCAGCGGACCAAATTTGGCCCGCGAACAATTTTCAGTTGGCCCGCGAAACATACTAAAAAGAAGAAAAGCAGGAGCTTGTCGGTGTGTTGGCGAGTCTGTCGGTGTGTTGGCGAGTCTGTCGGTGTGTTGGCGAGTCTGTCGGTGTGTTGGCGAGTCTGTCGGTGTGTTGGCGAGTCTGCTTCAACGAACGATTTGTCGACTTCGCGTCTATCGATGACGTCTATTGCTTATTTGCAAGTCAATTAATTCACTGCTCATCCTGATGCATGTCAACAGTTCTCGCAGACGTTTGGTGTCGATGAAGCTGCGTTATAAGGAGATTTTATCGATTACGAGGTTGTACTTGGCTTGAAACAAGAGTTTGTCAGAGAAAAGACGGCAGAGTGCCGTTCTGGGCGACGAAAGTACCGGTTCGTTACGCGAGGCAGCACAAGACAGTCCTGGTACTCTTCGGCAGTACGTGGTCATGCGAATCTGGATTCTCGGTTATGAATCATATCAAGAGGGCACTCCGGGGCCGGTTGACGAACAACGGTTGGGTGAACGTCTGCGCCTTGCCATCTCCCCTCTCGTCCAGGGCTTCAACGACTTGTCGAAGAAGATGCAACATCACCCTTCTCATTAGTTTGTCCATGGCAACTTGCTGGACTGTCGTCAATGAACAATTGACAATGGACGTTTGAAAAAAGGTTTTCACAGAGTGATTTGTTTATTTTCCGGGTGTAAAACGTCATAAACGTAACGGACAACATAGAACCCTGTGTGCGAGCTAAACCAAACCCAAACCCGCTACTACAATGTCATTATGACTACAATGTGCACGACTACATTTTAGGAAAACTACTCGACTCTTTGCAAAAATGTCTGTAAAGTGGGATGCAGATTCCGATTGAGGTTCGCCAAAATATCGCCTTCGGGCTTACCTAAAACTCAAATAGGGCACCCGAGTCTTTTTCTGCCGCCATATCGTTTAAATTGTCATGCTATTTTGCCATTTTCATTCATGATCCGGTCCCGAACGATTGGAACAACCGATGTATTATTTCGCATACGGACATAATTGCAGCAGTAGAAACATCCGTTGTAAGTTTTATATGTAGGTTTCCACTCAACAAAACCTCATATAGAAAGTGGGAACTATTATACAGATAAGTATTATTTTCAAATTGTTTGTAGACATTTTGAATACAATTTACGGACAACGAGGTGGGGCCCAGAAGTGTATGGTCTCGTTAAGTATCGCCCAAAACTAACCGGAAACGAGACTCACTTGCGTGCGTTACTACGCCCACAAATGTCATGACGCTAATATTATGTTCAGCTGTCCTCCAACAATGACACCAGAACATACACTGTACGATACCAACCCTATTGGGAGTTAATCTTACTTCAGCCCCCCCAAATATATGTTAGAGACCCAGCCCCATGTCCCCACTCCAGTTCTGGTGCCAGCATTGAAGAACAGCTGCTGTTTGATCATCAGATACGGGGTTGCTGGGCAGTCGCGAGGCATTACGGGTACGAAGCAGCATGACTTGTGCGTATGTTCGTCTGTAGGTTAATTAACCATCTCAGTAATTTTGGTTATCACATGTTTAACAAGTTGCTAAAGAAGCGGATGTGAAGAGGCGTCCTTTTGTAATCGTTGTTGTGATTTTCCGCAACCACCGCTGTGAATATTAACGTGTTCTGAATTAAGCGCGGGAGAAGCCAACGTTTCCCAGCGCAGACATCTTATCCAGGTAAAATGCAGAAGCGTCGTCGCGACAACAGTAGCGCCATCTCGTGGCTCAATAAATAGGCAATAAAACCATACGAAATATCCCCTGGCGCCTCTGGTGGATAATATAACACCACATGCTTCGACTTTCATTCATGCTTCCGTTAGGTCGTCCCAGATTCGGCTGGTCCCAGATTCGGCAAAACGCATATCGCGCATGCTTTTTAAATTTTTAATGTGCAAATAACGATCATATTGGAATACTTGACGTCATCGTGCATCATTGGGCAGCCGTAGTGTCTCGTGGTTGGGCGAAGGCCTCAGCATTCTGCTTCCACATCTGCCTATCTTGTGCTATCCTCTGCCAGATGGTACCCGTCCAGTAGTCGTCTAGTTCGTCTCTCCAACGTCTCGCCGGTCTTCCTCTACGTCTTTTCCTTTCGTAGGTTTTCAAGGTGGTGATATGGTGTCCATCGGTTATCTCGTATTCTACTGATGTGCCCTGCCCAGGTTCACTTCCGTCTTCTGACTTGTTCAATCACGCCTATGACCTTGGTCTTTTTTCTTACCCAGATGTTTTTTTGTTGTCTCGGTATGTGATGATTAACATATTCCTTTCCATCTTTGTTTGTGCGGCTGCTAGTTTGTTCTTTGCATGGGTGGTGAGTGCCCATGTTTCTGCGCCGTATGTCATTACTGGAAGTACGAATGAGTTGTAGATTTGTCTTTTTAAGCATGTTCCAATGTTACTCTTGAAGATGTCGCGGTGCTTGGCGAATGCTGTTCATCCGGCCATGAGTCTTCTTTGAATCTCCTTGTCTTAGTTTTTGTCTCTGGTGCTGTATCCCTGTCCCAGGTAGATGTAGCTTTCAACGTTCTCCATCTGAGTGTTGTCGACATATATTGGTGTGTCGTTTCCCATCATAATTTTTATCTTCGAATTGTTCATCTTTAGACCCTAATTGTCACTTTCATCAGCTAATTCCTGTAGCATTTGTTGCAGCTCATGTTAGCGCATATGAGCACGTCGTCGGCGAAGCGAAGATGTCTAAGATATTCGCCGTCTATCTACTAGCCTCTAGTTTCCCAAGTCAATCGTCGGAATATGCTTTCGAGCTTTACTTGATATAATACTAACGGAAACCGTTTAGTAACAACGGAGAATCCTGGCTCGCTACCGTCGCGGTCCCTGATTCCGCTGATTCGCGCTGAATCTGGGACCGGCCGAATCTGGGATCGCGACACCCAACGACTTGAACGAACAATGTATTCTTTTGTATGTGGTCATCGATCTAACTGCCAGAGCAGAAACCTCCGTTGTATTGTAGGTTTTATAGATTTCCACCCGACACAACTTCATCTAGAAGCTAAGAAGGCGCTGGGAACTATTATGGTTTACGCGGGTAAGTTAATATTTTCAAATTGTGTATTGCATTAATTTTGCCTTTGAATACGCTTACAATGGTATCGTTAAATATCGCACAAAACGGACCGGAAGAGAGAATGACTTGCGTGCCCTGTACGGATAATCTCCTTACTCCCGTTCGCTGGTGGTTCAGCTTTATCCGTGCTTTTTGCGAAAGATTGGTACCAGGCAATCCACACAGTGCGCAGAAGGTTTTGGGAGGTTGGCAGATATAATCAGGGAGGTTGGTTTTGACCACCATTCCTCTCTCGGTTTCGTTGCTACCCGGTATTACGTTGTTTCAATGGGGTTCAGACGTTGAATAAATCCATATGGCTGGCCTATGAAAGGGTATTGTGATGTCAGACGCGGCAGTCTCGATCCTTCTGTGCAGACTCCGTCTAGCTGGTGTGACGTCACTGTTTTTAGAGGTATCCACAAAAGCGGAGGACATAAGATTAGAGTCATTATCAGTAGTTAGCCCCGATTGTGTGATTGCGATGCGATGGATATCGTAAACAATCGTGTGTTTTGCTAGATATTCGTCAAGTGTTTAATGTAGGCCCTAATGTAGTTGTCTCTTGCTCTCGACAACTGTCTAGTCTGCATGCGTTGTGGTTGCAATGCAATGCAATGTAAGGTACCATTCGAATAAGGAAATATTTCCAGGTTATTTTAATCTTGAACTAATCATTTTTTTCAGAACATTATTGCCGAGCCGACCGTTCTATGCAGGCATTGAGGACGGCCACAATAAGAGTGCGTGTCTCTTCGTTGGTTCTTTTACGTCCCAAATTGATAAGGGATCGACATTTAGGCATTTGGATACACAGTCCCCAATGAGTGAGCCAGGTTTTTACCCCAACTATACCAGGCCTACCCTATCCGTGTTTTCAACTCCGGGCGTCCGCATGCCCCTACATGCATGATGGCGCACGTTTTAAGACAATAGTGTTTCTATAGGTGTGTTTTCAACTTGGGCATCACTGGACGTAATTTAATTTGAATACCCGCCAGAATGTTTCTAATTATTTCCAAAATTTGTAGTATTTTACAATGTGAGAATGTTTGCTACATCGGCCCGAAGACACCAGCCGAGTGGACATGGGTCTTGACGAGAACGTGACGCCAAAGACGAAGACGTGTCGCCAAAGTGGACCACCTGGACGACCTGCAGTCGCCGCAGAAGAACCGAAAATATGCTTTGAACAAGTGCAGGAAATGGAGCCTTTCTTTGGGAAGACATCTGCGAGAGTTGTCCGCTGCGACGGCCAACGTTCAACCAACAAATTGAACAAGATGACCAGCGCCATCAAGAATTTCCCAAATGATGAAATCGAACCTTCATGTCACACGTCAGCAACGCTACGTTAAAGCAGTAGCTTCTTGTAGGTGGGAGAAACATCCACCGTGAGGCAGTTGTGCTGTGACAAAAATCAAAGGCGGGGTAAAATTTCACAAGATCATTGGTTTAGCTACACCACTGCTGTTCGAAATGATCGATCGTGCAATTTAGAGGAAACTCCTGCTGTCGCTGCTAATTGTGCTCACCCGCTCCTTTCGTAGTGTCTTGTTCTTCCGCCTGAAAGGAGGTATCGATGCATGTAAAGCAAAAGGGTTCGGTAACAAAAGGGCTTCGTACCGCAGGAGTTTTGTGCCTGCGGCGATCAGAATGTTGAGCTCGTAACATTGATGTCTATGGGTTCTTTTTTGCATTTAATACTTATCTACTTTAATTATTTTTATGTTTAAATATACGTCTACTATGTATTATATTTCATTTCCTGTACACGGGATCATGGCGAATGTATTTATTAGGACAATAAAGGGAATTATATTGAATTGAAATACAATGAAATGAAATTAGCACTATAACCTGTGCTCTGATTGTGCAGATGTCACATCGTAGTGGCTTGCGAGGGTCATTGTCACCACTCTCTTCCTACCTTGTACAGTTCAGTTGTCACAACAAAATACGCCTTTTGCCTTCTGAGAACGCCAACTTAAATCATATTGGAACACCCCACTAACGCATAAGAATGATTCTACTAAAACAAAGAACGGGTGAATGGATAAGTGGTTAAGTGGTTAAGTGGTTAAGTGGATTGTATCGTTTATCGATGTTATCGTTATTATGTAATAATAATAGTAATTATTATTATTATTATAAAGCATTATTGGAGTGGCATGAATTTTGTATCCCATTTCCTAATAACATTAATACTAATAAATAAAATATATATATATATATATATATATATATATATATATATTTATTATTATTAGTATTAATGTTATTAGGAAATGGGATACAAAATTCATGCCACTCCAATAATGCTTTATAATAATAATAATAATTACTATTATGATATGAGATCACCAACGTCTTAGGAACAAATTACAGTAATTATTTTTGGGTTTCTTTTTAGAATGTTTACAATAATCTTATGATTTCAGCACGGCTTCAGACTGTGAGGTTAAAACGTTGTCGTTCCGATTATGAGAGAGTATATTAAAGACAAAATATTGTTTCTATTTAAATTGTGTGAACATCTTTCATTATTGAGCTTATTTCCGAGAATATAAACCTTGTAGATTGGTATTAATATCATTATTATATTTAATATTTTATTATACTTACATTTATATTTATATTAACATTTATATATATATATATATATATATATATATATATATATAAATGTTAATATAAATATAAATGTAAGTATAATAAAATATTAAATATAATAATGATATTAATACCAATCTACAAGGTTTATATTTTCGGAAATAAGCTCAATAATGAAAGATGTTCACACAATTTAAATAGAAACAATATTTTGTCTTTAATATACTCTCTCATAATCGGAACGACAACGTTTTAACCTCACAGTCTGAAGCCGTGCTGAAATCATAAGATTATTGTAAACATTCTAAAAAGAAACCCAAAAATAATTACTGTAATTTGTTCCTAAAACGTTGGTGATCTCATATCGTTCTCTTTAAATTAAGAAGCCTTGATGTAATTCAACAAGTCTGAAGGATTTAAGTAGTTATGAACCATTTTTTTCATTCTTAATATGTTTCGTAATTTACTATCAGAAAACATAATGGCGGTTGTCGGAAAACAGTTGGCAGTTCAAAAAACCTATTTCGTACTCAGGAAACGATAAACACTACAACACTTATGAAGGTAAATTATGATAGGAATTAATCTGGAGAATCGAGTGTACGTATTTAACACGCCCTGACGTCGTTACTAAGAAGCGCCATACAGAGATCGTATTAGCGGCGGTTGTTTGTGTGCAGTCGCGTGGAACGGGCGATCTTTGTCTTCACTGAGTTTGCTCGCCTCACTAAGCCCGGCTGACCAGAACCACGAGCGCCGTATCGCGAGTGCGACGTAAACACGTCCATGCACATCGGACTGAGTGTTGCCAAGCGTCGCCAACCGATTGCATGCGCCCGTCTGAGCGCCAATGCCAATGCCAATGCCAGGCAGGAGGAGGCGACTGACTCTATAGGCAAGGCGGCCTGTTGGCGAGCCAGCGACGGCGCTCATACTTGGAGAGCGAGTTCGCGTAGCTAAGATACAAACACGACAGCGTACTCCGTTAAAGGACGCCGTTACTTGGAGACTCTCAACGGATACCGGTCAATATTGGCTAGTTGGCAGGTGTTCCCCGCGAGTTCCCGGTCGATTGGGTGTCAGGTGAGTTGCTGGCGCGGTCGTGGCAGCGTCGCCGGCCGGTGACGCCGTAGAACCATCCCGACCGAAGGCCGTCCGTGTCGACGTCTCTGTTTGTGTATACCTAACGTCTGCTGAACGAGAAGACGCCATTAACGTGGACGTCTAACTGGAATATGTGATAAAGCAGACGTCGAGTTGTCAAATTCAGACAGTGAATAAATCACCTGGTATTTGTTCGGTTGAAGTCTCGGTATTTAAGTTCGTCGTGAAACCAGGTGTGCTGTTAGAAAACCCGACGAACTAGACACAGGTTCGGATTGTGTGCGATATTATATATTTATATATTTTGATTTGGCGTATATCAGAAACCAACTGGGGCGTCTCTCGTTACGTGTCGAGGGAAATGTCGCGTTCCCTCTAAGGTGGTGTCGTCCGCTGCGTTCATGGCGGCTCCGTTCGCCCGTGTGGACCGTCACCTAGAGCCGACATCACCCGGCCGCCGAGGCCGCTGTCGAGACGTCTCCCGCCGTTGCTAACACGGCAGCAAGTATGCCCGACACGGATGTGCCCGCGTCGGGGCTGGGCCTCGGGGCTCAGCCCGTAGTAACCGTGACGGATGACACGGGGGTGGCGGCCCCCGTCCCCGTCGAAGCCCAGTCGTCCTTCCGCCCTTTCACCATCGACTCCTACCTGCGGCTCCTGGAGCGAGAGGAGGAGCAGGCGCAGCTCGAGGTGGAGAAGATCCCGGAGCAGTTTCAGGAGGGACGGCTCGTCGACGGGGAGCTGAAGTTCGGCGACGAGAGCGCCGACGAGGAGAAGTTGGAGAGAGACCCCGACCTGGTGGAGGGCAGCGGTGTCCCGGACCGACTCGGCGTGGTCCCGCTAGAGCTGTACGGCAAGCCGCTCGAGGAGATCGACTCGCACTTACAGGAGAAGGTAGGCCGAGGGAACACACGGGCGGGTGGCTTAGGCGAACACACGTGTGCTTATTTGTTACAAACGCGCACCCACACACGCATGCATATATCATTATTATTATATACATATGTATATGCACATATATATATATATATATATATATATATATACACTTACATACAACTATATGCACACACATACATACATACATACATATTACATACATACTATTACATATATATATATATATATATATATATATATATATATATATATATATATACGTACATATACACATACACACACATAATATATATATATATATATGTACGTATGTATACATGTATGTATATATATGCACATGAGTGTGCATGTATCTGTATGTATATATACATAATATATATATATATATATATATATATATATATATACACTCATTCATACACACACGTACATACACACATACACACACACACACACACACACACACACACACACACACACACACACACACACACACACACACACACACACACACACACACACACACACACACACACACACACACACACACACACACACACACCACCCCACCACACCCACACACACACACACACACACACACACACACTCACAGTACACACGTCTTGTGTGTTAAATGATGATTGTTTTGCTTTTGTGTATGTGTGACGACGTGCACGTGTGTCTGCCACCCTCCTGCTATCGTGCTAATGCTACTTGTTGTTGTAGTAGTTATGTCAATGCTATTTCATTATGTGTTTGTTTGTGGGTGTATCGCTCGTACTGTTTTCGTTTTGGTGTTGTATCGTTTATACAATGTATAGTAAGTGCAACACTTAGTGTGTCGTGGATATTTTTATTTCATACTAAATAACATATATATATATATATATATATATATATATATATATATATATATATATATATATATATATATATATATATATATATATATATATATATATAACAGACTACGTCTGGATAAGACAATATGCAAATACGATAAATACAGAATTAATGTAATAAAAGTATTACAACGGCAAACCAAACAAGACAAACGGGTCGTCTAGGCCTACACGCGAGTGTCCCCCTACACTACACGGAGCCCTGTGGCGGCGCTCGTGTTCAATATTGACACAAGCCGTTGTGAGAGGTTTCGCCGATTGTATCACCGAAAAGGTCAAGTCAAACGCTGTTTGTCCTGTAGAGAAAGTCAAATTGACGACGACTCGGACGGCAGTGCACTGGACCAGCGGGGGACCATTTCACTAACGTTGTTAAGAGCTCTTAAACCCGGGTTTGCATTTTCAGATAAATTTTGATCCTTAACACTAATCTTGAATACATGAAACCTGTCAAACGCCTGAACGAAGGAAGTCGGGCTGCATTGCATTTCTGAACGTCGAACATTGGGTTTCCGAGAAAACTGGTTTAAAGTGTTGTTATTTTATCTGACAGTATAATGAAGTCAGTATATATATATATATATATATATATATATATATATATATATATATATATATATATATATATATATATATATATATATATATATATATATACTGGTCAATATGTACATCTGTGTTACTTACTGTTGTTGCCATTCAAGGTGTTTTGTGCATGATTAGTACGTAGCCTAGATTTTACCATTGTTTAATTAACGTAATGACTTATTGAACTATTGGTTTACAATGTGTTTAATGACACAATTTATAGAACTTTAATGTCATGCGAAAAAACAAATACGACAACAACTTTCAATCACAGTTAGTGATTTAACAGATTGTTATCTTAAGTTGTTTGCACTGCGGGACCCTGGCTAGACGACTAGGTACACATTAGCCACTGAGTTTGTAGACACTTTGTACACGCGTGTAGACTTCTATATACCTTTGATAGCTGTGTATTACGTATATAGTATATATATATATATATATATATATATATATATATATATATATATATATATATATATATATATATATATATATAATATATATATATATATATATATATAGACATGTGTATATATGTATATATTGTCAGACAAAATAAAAACAACTAAACAGTTTTCTCGATTCCTCTGCTATGGTCTACGACAGTGTTCTGCGAATAACGAATACCGGTATCCGAGATTGTTTTTTTTCCATTATGGTCTGCATGGTCAACTTACAGACAACATTGGTACACGTCTCTGCATACTTGTGTAATCGTAGCGACACCCAGTTGTACACATTTCACGCACTATCGATATTACTACTGCAGTCATCATGGTCATTTTATGGGCTGTGTTTTAATGTCAAATATAAGCCAATTAGTGTATGTAAATATATATTGTTTATTTCAACATGTCACCGTAACTGGACGAGGTTCTTGATAATAATAACATAACTTATTTGCGCCTAAATCCTTGGAAATCAAGCCCAGAGGCGCATAAATACAAACAGGTTAATCGATCTCAGAGTCAGTAAACAATTCCAGTTATAAACAGTTTGATTGATAGGCCAGGGAGCTATGGTAGATAGACAAGGTTGTAAAGGTATGTTTTTTAATCATGGCGGAATCAACATTTCCAATTGATCTAACACTAGAAGGAAGCATATTCCAAAGAGTAGTTGCAGCTACAGGGAAAGCCCTAGTCCCAATATTGGTTTTGACTTCAGGGACAAAAAGTAAATCAGAACTAGATGATCGAAGCAATGCATATAAATACGTATATGCGGTGGTTGCTTACGGGGAAGTGCCTGGTAAATAATACATGTAGACTAGTGCGTATCTTACATATGCTACAATATCGGACAGGAAGCCAATGCTGAGACTATAGGAGTGACGTTCAATTGTAGACTGAATATGAGGTGTTAACTGTCTCTACAAAGGAGCGAAAACACTCCACGACTACGCTTCACCAGTTCAATATCTCTAGCGTCAGGCGTGAGCGAATGTTTCAGCGACCAAACGGGATCGATATCAGTTCACTGGCGAGATATCGAATATTGGGAGGTCTGCGACAATGTCTTGTTCCAACTTGCAGCTTGTACGTCGTTGCAGTGATACGGCTGTGGCAGACATTTTACTACATAGAACTATGATCCTTGGTCTAGTCTCTAATGATACACATTCACCGTGAACCTTTCATACCTATTCACGTCGGATCGTGATTTCAAAGCGTCAAATGTGGTTGCTGGTATGATGTTACGTATGGGTAACTTGCTACTCTTTATGGTAGAACAGGCTAATGTCCTAATGTGGACGGTGCAATATAGTTGCCAGTGCACGTGTAACTCACCATTGTTATTATTTAATGTATCTGATGTCGGTTATTGTAGACACATTGCTCGCATTAGCATATCAATATATTGTTACGGCACATTTCTTGCGATCGAAGAACCTATTTATTAAATACACCACTAGACCCATTAATAGTTATAACCATTATATTTTGTTTTTGTGTAATTATACACAAACCGTGGCTACTTACTGGTTAATGTGTACATCTGTATTACTTATTGTTGTTGCCATTCACGGTGTTTGTGCATTAATACTACGTAGCCCGGATTTTACCATCGGTTAATTAACGTAGTGACTTATTGAACTATTGGTTTACAACGTGTTTAGTGACACCATTTATAGAACCTTAATGTCATGCGAAAAAACAAATACGACAACAACTTGCAATCACAGTTAACGGTTTAACAGATTTTTATCTTAATTTGTTTGCACTGCGGGACCTTGACTAAACGACTAGGTACACATTAGCCACTGTGTTTGTACACGCGTGTAGACCTCTATATATATTTGATATATGTTCTGTCGTGTGACAAATCGGCATTTCGTTAAAATAAAATTCTGGTTACAATATCAATAAGCAGATATAACATGTGAGGATTTATCTCGATTTAACAACAAACCAAAACAAAGCCAAAGAAGACATTGCATACGTAGGCCGTCTTCAAGAGTAGGTGCTTAACTTTAATAAACCGCGAAGATTTCACAATAATAATAATTGCAAATAACATACAGTAAATAACAACATATTAAAATATGAGATTAAGATCGTATACAACATGTTACTTAGTTCGTTTGAAAGCGGGCGAACATAAGTGTGATACGTCGTTTCTTCCTATCCCATCTCTGTCAAAACCTTCTCACAAGTAGCATCTTCATTCAGTTGGCAGGACACGCGAATCATCGTGCCTGTTTGTCGTTTGCATGGTGTTGTCGTAACGGTATTTATCGGTGACACCAGGGCTCATAAGTCGATGACGATATGTCGATGTACGTTTGGTGACAGTTGTCGATTTTTGCCATGTATTCACACAACGCTAGCTCGACCGGATCAGAACACGTTTCATTCAATTCACCACGCGCCACTGGTTGCATAAAGCCACGAGCTCATTCAGCAACCAGACATTTGTACCAGAACAAAGACTACTCCTTCGATGGCACTGCAAGTTTCTTCGATTGGTAATTGATTGATCGACTTAAAAAACATCCTCGACAATGTAGGCAATTAGTTTCTCTTATATTAGCGTGGCGGCCCGATGTATTTCATAACCGGTGACGACATTTTGGTGACCTATTTATTTCAATAGGAGGTATCCAATCAATAGTATCCTTATTAGTCGTGAAGCTATGTCAAATACAATTTATTTTATAACGTGATCATGATCGTCGAAACTTCATGGTGCACACTATATACGGTGAGGTGGGAATTATATAATTGTGAAACGCAAAATTTGCCTGGTTGTCTACTGAAGGATGCAGGGACTGTTTTTTTCTCTGTGATTTACAAAATTATGTCCTCGTGAAACGAGAAGCTCCTTTTTCCCTGTGATTCGTTATCAGGAGCAACAACGTGAAGCGTGATTTTAAATATATATTATCCTTGTGAACCTTTATTCGTGAAATTTGTGGAATATGATACCAATATAATTTTCTTCATGAAACAAAAAAGGGATTTTTCAGTGTGAAATGTGAAAATCCAAATATGTTTCTTGTGAATTGTGATGCAACACCTGCCCGGCACCCCATCTCTTGGCTGAAGGCGTCTGTCTGTCTGTCTCTCTCTCCCGCTCACCCGCTCACCCGCTCACCCGCTCTCTCTCTCTCTCTCTCGCTCTCTCTCTCTCCCTCTCTCTCCCTCTCTCTCCCTCTCTCTCCCTCTCTCCCTCTCTCTCCCTATCTCCCTTTCTCCCTTTCTCCCTCTCTCCCTCTCTCCCTCTCTCCCCCTCTCCCTCTCTCCCTCTCCCTCCCTCTCCTCCTCTCTCCCTCTCTCCCGCTCCCCCCTCTCCCTCTCTCCCTCTCTCCCTCTCTCCCTCTCTCCCTCTCTCCCTCTCTCCCTCTCTCCCTCTCTCCTCCCCCCTCCCCCCTCTCTCCCCCTCTCTCCTCTCTCCCCTCTCTCCCCCCTCTCTCCCGCTCTCTCTCTTTCTCTTCTCCCCCTCTCTTTTTCTGCTCTCCCCCCTCTCCCCTCTCCCCCTCTCCCCTCTCCCCCTCTCCCCCCCCCCCTCTCCCCCTCTCCCCCTCTCCCCCTCTCCCTCTCTCCCGCTCTCCCCGCTCTCCCTCTCTCCTCTCTCTCCCTCTCTCCCTCTTCCTCTCTCTCCCTCTTCTCCCTCTTTCCCTCTCTACCCTTCCCTCTTTCCCTCTCTCCCGCTCTCTCTCCCTCTCTCCCTCTCTCCCGCTCTCTCTCCCCTCTCCTCCTCTCTCCCGCTCTCTCTCTTTTCTGTCTCTCTCCCTCTCTCCCTCTCTCCCTCTCTCCTCTCTCCCTCTCTCCCTCTCTCCCTCTCTCCCTCTCTCCCTCTCTCCCTCTCTCCCTCTCTCCTCTCTCCCTCCCCCTCTCCCTCTCCCCCCCTCCCCTCTCCCTCTCCCCCTCTCTCCCCTCTCCCCTCTCCCCCTCTCCCCCTCCCCCCCTCTCCCTCCCCCCCTCTCCCCTCTCCCCCTCTCCCCTCTCCCCCTCTCCCCCTCTCCCCTCTCCCCTCTTCCCCTCTCCCCCTCTCCCCCTCTCCCCTCTCCCCCTCTCCCTCTCTCCCTCTCTTCCTGAAGTATACATTTATATGATATGGTGCTATTGGAGATATTGGGTTCAAATCCTAGCCATACTAAATACTCTACGCATACTGCTGTAGCCATACTCTAGCCATACTGCTGTAGGTATACTATATACTCCAGCCATACTAAATGTGAGTGTGGATGGGTGGGTGGGTATGAGTGAGTGTGGGTGGGTTTGGGTGGGTGGGTGTGAGTGTGTAATGTGTATAAAAGACGGTACGCGTGCACTCATCACCACTCCTCTGGTGGTATGTCTACAAGTCAACTAACAGAAAAACACGTCTGCATTAGATGAAGACGCCAGACCGTTTGTGGTGTCGTAGCATAAACTACGACTACCAAGACAATGATGTCAATATGTGAACCATGAAAAGATGCATTAGCGAGCCATATATAGATTCAACGATTAAGCCGATCGGCGAGATTTCTGTTGTCAGGAAGCCTCGGACTAGAACTACACGCGGCCGTAATGAAATGCTTCAGTGTAGGCGCACTCTTCACGCAACGTGGCCAGCCACGAGTGCCAAGTCTGCAACTCGACGGCACTTACGTTAGGGTCGACAGTCCTTGTAGCTTTAATATTTTAATGTTTTAAAGTGTGTCTATGATTTGAAAGGTACCGCCTGCGACACGTTCAAATGGTAGACAAATCATCCAGATTCAAAACAAAATTGATTAGCAATAATGCTGAGGCGAGCATAGTTAACCGCATACCTTTAGATGTTCAACTTTCCCACGTTCTAGACAGCAGACATCCCGTTATGAATTTTCTGCCCGGCCCATTCTAGGTGGAGTAGCTGACACCCTCCATTTAACGAGACGTTACGTAACTAGTCCACGTTTCGTTGTCCTTATGCGTATTCAAAGTCACAATTACTGCAACACGCAAACAATTTGAAAATACTAACTTATCTTCATAATAGTCCCTACCTTCTAGATTAGTTTTTTGGGTGGAAACCTAAAATATATACAACGTATGTTTCTGTTGTGGCAGTTACGCCCGTATGTGATAGAAAATGCAACTCGTTCGAGTCGTTGGGACCGGATCATGATCGAAAAATGGCAAAATAGCACGACGGCAACATGGCGACAGACGACACTTGTGTGTATTTTACACCCAATGTGAGACATTTTCTCCATTTAACAACAACAACGGTCTGTCTTTTCAGAACCACACAGCTAATGTGCAGAAACGAAATTGTCCAAGTTAGTTTCGAAACAGCTCTCTCTATAGGCCAGCCAGTGCTCCGACCACCCGGCCCCACTTCGCATGTTGGTGAGCGCGTGCATATTGACGTTTGACATCGCAGTTGTTTGTTATCTATCGACATGTACGGGTCGTCTGTGTGTTCAGTTGTGTTTTCATTACGCTTATTTCCAGATCCGTGAACACGCTAAAACGCCAATCGAGTTACGTTGTGCAAATTTGAATTGTTTCATTAACAGACCCGCCCGCCTTGCACTCGCGGCACTTGTTGGCAGGCGGTTCATTTGCAAAATGGCGGCTCACGTTAAAGGGAGTTGGTTGTCCCATTAAGCGGTTATTAACAAGACGTTTGTTGTATTAGCTGTACCTTGTCCTACTTGTGGGTCGGTGTTTCAGACGGTCTCGACAAATGTATAACCACTAGCCAGATAAATAGTAGCCAGCCAACATGCCGTGCGCACAGAACACAGCACAGCATTTGGAATGTAGGAAGTGAGCGACAATTTAACGTTCATTACTGAGATCGTCTGTCTTTTAAATACACATGTTCAGTAAACGAACATGTCCCATACTCTATGTAACTCAACACCGAATACATATTTTCATATGACATACATTTTCGTGAGATACGAACAAAGTTTATAAATGAAAACTGCTAAAATGATTAAAATGGTAGTTCAATTGAGAATGCTGCTTTAAGGAGTGTTGGTCGGCAGCGTCTCGCCCTGTCATTGTTACGTCTACCGTGCAGTTAAACGCAGATCCTCGCCGATAACAACAGCACCGTGTTTAGTCCAAGTTGGCGTGTTATGACCAGGCCGCCGACCAGGTAATTACAGGTGATTGAATGCGACGTTATTATCGCCTGTTCTCGTTGATGAGGATTGACACGCGACCCAACGCTGCAGTGTACGACTGGACAGTCTGTCCAGTGTCCACTAGTGCCCTATAGTTAAGTTGTTACCGACAGTACCAATCATGCCAGTAGATGATTCATGGTTAGAGCATAAAGCTATGGTTATGAATGTATGAGTGTATTTAATACTTCATATTCTACATATCATATAATATTACCTGCATTAAAACAATTCACCCTATTAAAATATGATATTTGGTTAAGATATATACGTAGCTTTGGAAGTACCATTGTTGAAAACCTGGATAGCCTCCAAAGGCTGTAATCATTAATAAAAGGTAATAGTAATAGTTGTAGATTGTACGTTACTTTTTCAAGCCTTCTCAGCCCCGACCCACACCCGCATAGTTTATTATTTGTACGCCCACTTTACCCAGGCCGGCCTATGTACGAGGCCCTGACCGCCTGGCCCTCGGGCCCGATGTCCGCCGGCGCCGAGAATTAGCGTCCACTCAAAGTCACGTCAAAGTCGGACTCTTCAACAGTTGTTGACCAGTCTGTGTGGGCAGTCCACACTCGACCCTGCCACGCGTGCCAGCAATTAACAACATCATTGACGATAACTTGAGGTAGTGATTAGTCACCTCAACGGGACGTCTCTCCCGTGCATTGCCCACACACACACGCACGCACGCACGCACGCACGCACGCACGCACGCACGCACAAACACACACACACACACACACACAAACACACACACACTCACCACAGCCGCCAGGTGGTAATCATAAGTATACACGCATAATCCAACTGTAAAGTTGCCATATAATAAACGTATCTTATAATCAAACAATCCACTTGTGCGTAAATAATAATTTCACTTGTCGTAGTTGACATCTACAGTGGGGTCTAGTGAAAATTACTCAAGGGTGGGAGAAGAGTGACCCGAATACAAGGTCAACGTATTAGCGGAACAATGTTCCATCCTTCACTCTCGTTGGAATCATATGCCCTAGAGTGATCTTAATTGCGAAGTGACTGTACAACAAATGTGGTGGTTAAACCAAGATTAATTATGTAAAATACGGTTAGGTTAGTGCGGACGGATACGAGGGCGTGCTAGTGTTATGTAGGATCAAACATGCTCATTTAGATATATGCATGGCTCCAAAAGGCAGAGTGTTGCGGCAACGAAGTATTTCTAAGGTATACTTTTTGGACTGACCAACTGGAAAAACCCGTTTGTTTTTTCAAATGGATTTTTTCCCCATTTAAAAAACAAGGTTGTCTTTTCAGAACCACACAGCTAATGTGCAGAAACGAAATTGTCCAAGTTAGTTTCGAAACAGCTCTCTCTATAGGCCAGCCAGTGCTCCGACCACCCGGCCCCACTTCGCATGTTGGTGAGCGCGTGCATATTGACGTTTGACATCGCAGTTGTTTGTTATCTATCGACATGTACGGGTCGTCTGTGTGTTCAGTTGTGTTTTCATTACGCTTATTTCCAGATCCGTGAACACGCTAAAACGCCAATCGAGTTACGTTGTGCAAATTTGAATTGTTTCATTAACAGACCCGCCCGCCTTGCACTCGCGGCACTTGTTGGCAGGCGGTTCATTTGCAAAATGGCGGCTCACGTTAAAGGGAGTTGGTTGTCCCATTAAGCGGTTATTAACAAGACGTTTGTTGTATTAGCTGTACCTTGTCCTACTTGTGGGTCGGTGTTTCAGACGGTCTCGACAAATGTATAACCACTAGCCAGATAAATAGTAGCCAGCCAACATGCCGTGCGCACAGAACACAGCACAGCATTTGGAATGTAGGAAGTGAGCGACAATTTAACGTTCATTACTGAGATCGTCTGTCTTTTAAATACACATGTTCAGTAAACGAACATGTCCCATACTCTATGTAACTCAACACCGAATACATATTTTCATATGACATACATTTTCGTGAGATACGAACAAAGTTTATAAATGAAAACTGCTAAAATGATTAAAATGGTAGTTCAATTGAGAATGCTGCTTTAAGGAGTGTTGGTCGGCAGCGTCTCGCCCTGTCATTGTTACGTCTACCGTGCAGTTAAACGCAGATCCTCGCCGATAACAACAGCACCGTGTTTAGTCCAAGTTGGCGTGTTATGACCAGGCCGCCGACCAGGTAATTACAGGTGATTGAATGCGACGTTATTATCACCTGTTCTCGTTGATGAGGATTGACACGCGACCCAACGCTGCAGTGTACGACTGGACAGTCTGTCCAGTGTCCACTAGTGCCCTATAGTTAAGTTGTTACCGACAGTACCAATCATGCCAGTAGATGATTCATGGTTAGAGCATAAAGCTATGGTTATGAACGTATGAGTGTATTTAATACTTCATATTCTACATATCATATAATATTACCTGCATTAAAACAATTCACCCTATTAAAATATGATATTTGGTTAAGATATATACGTAGCTTTGGAAGTACCATTGTTGAAAACCTGGATAGCCTCCAAAGGCTGTAATCATTAATAAAAGGTAATAGTAATAGTTGTAGATTGTACGTTACTTTTTCAAGCCTTCTCAGCCCCGACCCACACCCGCATAGTTTATTATTTGTACGCCCACTTTACCCAGGCCGGCCTATGTACGAGGCCCTGACCGCCTGGCCCTCGGGCCCGATGTCCGCCGGCGCCGAGAATTAGCGTCCACTCAAAGTCACGTCAAAGTCGGACTCTTCAACAGTTGTTGACCGGTCTGTGTGGGCAGTCCACACTCGACCCTGCCACGCGTGCCAGCAATTAACAACATCATTGACGATAACTTGAGGTAGTGATTAGTCACCTCAACGGGACGTCTCTCCCGTGCATTGCCCACACACACACACACGCATGCACGCACGCACGCACGCACAAACACACACACACACGCACGCACGCACGCACGCACGCATGCACGCACGCACGCACGCACGCACACACACACACACACACACACACACACACACACACTCACCACAGCCGCCAGGTGGTAATCATAAGTATACACGCATAATCCAACTGTAAAGTTGCCATATAATAAACGTATCTTATAATCAAACATGCATTCCACTTGTGCGTAAATAATAATTTCACTTGTCGTAGTTGACATATACAGTGGGGTCTAGTGAAAATTACTCAAGGGTGGGAGAAGAGTGACCCGAATACAAGGTCAACGTATTAGCGGAACAATGTTCCATCCTTCACTCTCGTTGGAATCATATGCCCTAGAGTGATCTTAATTGCGAAGTGACTGTACAACAAATGTGGTGGTTAAACCAAGATTAATTATGTAAAATACGGTTAGGTTAGTGCGGACGGATACGAGGGCGTGCTAGTGTTATGTAGGATCAAACATGCTCATTTAGATATATGCATGGCTCCAAAAGGCAGAGTGTTGCGGCAACGAAGTATTTCTAAGGTATACTTTTTGGACTTAGACTCTAACGTGGAATATAATATGCACGTATCTCGTTTGTCTTCATATACTGCGATTCTGTTCAGAAATTTCATATTTAACTCATTTAAGTCGTTTGTGACTTTCGATGGTACCGACTCTATTCATTTGCGACCACGTTACCCCCAACCTCGCCCGCTCATTCGGACCGTCGATAAGGATCAGGGGTGAACCGTTTCAATACCTCTATGCTGGGTCTCATTGTCGTAGATGTCATTTCACCCGTATATCAACAGCGTACGAAACTTATCCGGGTAAGTTTCGATTCATTCCCTGAAGTTGAACGTTTCGATGGCCTTGACAGTCACGGGACACACAGTGGACACACGAGTGTCTGTTAACTGTTGTTCGCTAAACAAACTCTTCACGCTCAATTAAGTCCGTTTTATGCAGACAATTGCAGTTCAATCGTAGATCAATTGACAGCCGGGAGTAGCTTTTTACCAGCGATTGTGGAAATGACAATGTTGTTCAATTAAAGATCATATTTGTTGTTGCTAGACCGCCCACGCCGAATGTGAGAGATATGATGAGACCTTATCTCCGGACAACGCCCACTGGAGTGCACAACGCCGGTATAATAAGCCTACCAAAAGAGACATCTCCTTCGCGAGACTGGTCGACTCAGGCGTTGTATGTGCATTCACCATTATTCTAAAGGCCCGAGTGAGTCAAGCAGGCGTTGTGATCACAGAATTACTGTCGCCAACGCTACATAATTACCGCTTTGTCAGTGGGATTTAAACATTTACAGCGCGCTGGTCATTGTGTGTTGCCAACGCCGCTGGTGTATGCAAGGGTCACTGCAAACCAATCCCCGCACCTCAAGCATGACACGGGTTTTGTCGCCGTGTTTGACTCCATGACGCTGTGGTTGTGATTACCAAAGGTCGAAGTGACCAAATTTTACTAAGACCATCGTCAACTAACATTGAAAAATTAATAAGATTTTGAGGAAGCGATCCGGTGCAATTTGTTTTAATCAACACTAACAAAAGGACACGGTGATGATGTAAAACAGCAAAATACAATAGGATCGTGTTATAATGGGTGATATTCACGGATATGTTCTTTTCTAACAACGAATTTGGCGATAATATTAAAATACACGAAACGTTTGGACAAAGATGACATAACCGGGTTCATTGTAATATAAATACACAGTCAGGAAATAACGGTAAAACACAATGTAGCAGAAATAAATTCAACATAGGTCAATGTAAACATAAGAGAACACATCAGTGTAATTTTGGACGAACTCGATGAAGAAAACGACAGCAACATAATGCTAGACCTTTTTAAAATGACATTTCTGTTGTTTCCCAAAGGAAACAAACGAGACAGTCCAGGGACAAACACCGAAAACACATCTGAAAAGAGACTATGTAGATTTGTGTAGCTTACGAAACAAATGTGTGGATATTTTATAAAGATATTAGAAATACAGAAAGCGACAAGAACTATAACATCTACCGCTGTAATACACGAATACAATATTATATTTATAAAATAGCCTATATTTAAAAATCTATTTAATTCGTGTTTATTTGGCAAAACAAATAACAGGCAATATAAAAATGTATTCATAAACATGCTAAATATTATTGAACTCTTGTTACTACAGGCTAACGATACCATAGTTGTTTTCGTGTGCAATCTGTTAGCGTACAGTTAGCATTAATGTGTATTTATAAATATATTTACACTATATAAATAGTGTGATGAATTAGAAACAATTTGTGTGGACAAACGATATCCAATTATCAAATATATAATTATAAGAAGTCGTAATGCATCGCAATGGCGTATGAATACAATACCATATATAGCACGGTAGCGAAGTGACTCGGTTAAACATCTCATAGGAGGTACGGATGCATGAGTACTGTTAGCGTAATGACTATATTTATTAGTTGGAGCATTATGTCCGTCCATTGTTACATAGGCCATAGACGGCGTATGCGAGTACTATTAGTGTAATGACTATACTTATTGGTTGGTGTATTATATTCGTTCATTATCGCGGAGCCTACATATGTACAACAGGTGCAAATATGTGGCATTTTAAATGTATGAAATAGAGTTGTTGTGTCAGTAACGTTTCTTAATTGTTCATTTTAATATATTATTTTATTGGCACTAGCGCCCGCAAAACAAAACACACGCTTGGACGTAACCACAAGCGCGCACGAATATGTAGACAAGCATGCACGTATGAATGAACGAAAGAACGCACGCACACACGCACGCACGCACGCACAACACCACACATAAGCACACACAAATAAGCACACACACATAAACACACACACATCAGCACACACACATAAGCACACACACACACACACACACACACACACACACACACACAACACACACACACACACACACACACACACACACACACACACACACACACACACACACACACACACACACACACACACACACACACACACACACACACACACACACACACACACAAGGCACACACGAACACGACGCACGCAGCGACGACGCACGCGCACGCGCACGCCACGCGACACACGCCACGCGCACGCACGCGCACGCACACGGCGCTCACACACACACACACACATATATATATATATATATATATATATATATATATATATATATATATATATATATCACACACACACACACACACATATATATATATATATATATATATATATATATATATATATATATATATATATATATATATATATGCACGCACACGCAGTGGGACTATTAGTACAGTAGTTTGCGCTCTTAGCAAGCTTACCACTAATAAAGTGCGGGTGTGTAGCGGAATGTAATCGTGCCTTTTAGCTGCTGTCGTCAAACAGCGACGGGACTCGCAGTTTGTCCGGGTGCCGCAGTCAACAGGGACCATTCATAACTATATTTGCTCGGGCAGTTCGTCAAACATAGCGCATATGTTAACAGGGACCAGTGCATCGCTAATCTGCTTACGTTTAATGCCACGGTATCTGCTAGTGGATGTCACTGTTTTCTGTTAGGCGCATTGTAACGCGCCAATTTCAAGGGTGTTCGGGCCGTTGTTTGCTTTGCCTGTCGTAAATACGATCCTGGTAGTGGAATACTTTGTTGTTTGTATGAGTCAGTAATTCCTGGTAGTGGAATATTTTGTTGTTTGTATGAGTCAGTAATTCCTAGTAGTGGAATACTTTGTTGTTTGTATGAGTCAGTAATTCCTGGTAGCGGAATACTTTGTTGTTTGTATGAGTCAGTAATTCCTGGTAGTGGAATACTTTGTTGTTTGTATGAGCCAGTAATTCCTGGTAGTGGAATACTTTGTTGTTTGTATGAGCCAGTAATTCCTGGTAGTGGAATACTTTGTTATTTGTATGAGTCAGTAATTCCTGGTAGTGGAATACTTTGTTGTTTTTATGAGTCAGTAATTCCTGGTAGTGGAATACTTTGTTGTTTGTATGAGCCAGTAATTCCTGGTAGTGGAATACTTTGTTGTTTGTATGAGCCAGTAATTCCTGGTAGTGGAATACTTTGTTGTTTGTATGAGTCAGTAATTCCTGGTAGTGGAATACTTTGTTGTTTGTATGAGTCAGTAATTCCTGGTAGCGGAATATGAATGAATCAGTAATACCGGCGTTACTTGCATAAATATAACTCCATTGCTAAATATTAGTGGCAAGCAGATGAAAATAGTATCCCAGCCGCAGCTTAAGATCCCCTGTCATGGCAAACAGTTGGACCGCCCTGCAAACTACGTCCCCTTCGGCGGAACCGCCTGTTCGATGCCTATTCACCAAAACAATAAACACACTTCGATCGCAAATCCGATTTGCTTTGTGGCTGCAAATGGGCGGCCATTTTGTCTCAAATCTGCCCATGCAGGCGCAACTCTGCCCACGCATGACCGTGTGCGCCCACGCGTGACCATGTGCTGATGTCATCAAATATTTGTCAATGGCAGAATCTGCGTAGATCCGTGTAACTCTTTAATGCGTCATATGCAAGTCTCATAGCGTTATCTTTTAGTATGTCATGTGGAATAGCTCGTATTATTATTAAATTAAATACAAGGGCATGTTTTCATCGAAGTGTGTCTCTGAAAAAACTTGGGGTAAATGTTAATATTAGGTGACATTTGCAGCTGCTCAGTCTCATATACAATCATCAAGCACTGACAACATTACCGTATTGCGCAAATAATATGAACATAATAACTGATCTGCCTAATAGTTCCCGGAACATGTGTATAGTTCGGACCCACCTAAATTGTCCCGTTATAAATGTACCTTTGTCAAAATGTAATATTTCAATTTGATAATCCAACCATTCAATATCATCTCACGCATTTTTTATTTTATAAAAAGCGCATCTTAACGGACTTTTGAGGCCGAAAATCGGAGCGGTCGGCATAAACAAATTGTTTATCGCTCATTCAGTGTGCACTGCTAGTAATACGTCGGCATAAACAGTTTGTTTATGCCGACCACACCGTCTTTCGACCTCAAAAGTCCGCCAATACACGCTGTTTATAAAACATAAATATGCGTGAGATGATGTTGAGTGATTGACTTAACAAAATGAAGTATTAAATATTGGCAAAGATACAGTTATACTGGCAAAATTGAGGTGGTTCCGAATTCTACACAAGTGCATGCCTAGTTCCCACCTTCTAGCTGAGTTTTTGTTGGGGGGAAAGGTACAAAACTTAAAAACGGAGAGTTCTGCTCTCTGCTGTAGCACTTACTACTGCTGAATATACAGCTGGGGACGGGGGTCGTGAATGAAAATGGCAAAATAGCGTAAACACGGTATGGCGGCAGACGAGACTTGCGTGCTGTTGATTCAGGGAGGAGTACTGCCGTCTGTCGTCTGCCGAGCCAGATTAACAGACTCGTCTGACGGACACTTCAGTCTCTGCATCCCTGCAGGTGGCAGCACATGCACATGTTGCCACCGTTAGAATATGAGACAAGTTGGTTATACGCCTTGCAATCAATACAATACGGTACGGTACGGTACGGTACGGTACGGTACGGTACGGTACGGTACGGTACGGTACGGTACGGTACGGTACGGTACGGTACGGTACGGTACGGTACGGTACAATACAATACAATACAATACAATACAATACAATACAATACAATACAATACAATACAATACAATACAATACAATACAATACAATACAATACAATACAATACAATACAATACAATGTAATACATACAATGTAATACAATACAATGCAATGCAATGCAATGCAATGCAATGCAATGCAATGCAATACAACGCAACGCAACGCAACGCAACGCAACGCAACGCAACGCAACGCAACGCAACGCAACGCAACGCAACGCAACGCAACGCAACGCAACGCAACGCAACGCAACGCAACGCAACGCAACGCAACACAACACAACACAACACAACACAATACAATACAATACAATACAATACAGTAGGCCGTCAGTGTGCAACAATTAACCTCTCGCGTTGACAGACGACGATGACGGTCTTGCCAAGTTCACGTTTGCGTTTAGTGTTATTTTTCTAGTAATATTTCCCAAATTCTTTGGACTAGCCCTGCGTGCAGCACACGCAAGCAATTGGCAGATCTGTCTATCGTTCTGAAGCACGTTAGTAAAAAAGACGACTATTCATCTTGTACCGGACAAGTTGACTTGAATCATAGGCATTGACTCGTGTCGCTTATTGAGTAGTAATTTTCATGCTTGCGACTTTATTGTACTTCAACGAGATAACTACATACTTGACACTGATTTGAATGTCATCAGCTTCGCGAACTCTATATTGCCATGTTGAACACTGGTCAAGTTCGATCACTCTACGTTGCTCCAATTCACTTTGTTGAATTAGTGTGTACCCGGCTATAAACAATAGTGGATATTTGTTGGCGAATAGTCTTCGCGCATTAATTACAGCGTGGCTGAATGCGTTCCATGGACATCGAGATGGTGTTTGACTGTAGGCCTATTGGTCTGCCATGAAGCAAAGCGTAAAATGTTTCCTTTGACATGGTTGCCATGGTAACGTTTGGTCAGCGACTAAGATTACTGTATTTCAGAAGGAATTTTTTTCTCCAGCAAATGCTGTCATATAATTGATATGCTGATCAAATTTCGTCAGTATGACATATATCTAAATGTCTTTGCCAGGTAAATTCTTTAAACGTTATTACTAAATGCCCGTGCCGAGGTAAATCCTTCAAACAGCATTACTAAACGTCCATGTCGAGATAGATCATTCAAACGGTATTCCTAATTGTCTGTGCCGAGATAGATCATTCAAACGGTATTCCTAATTGTCTGTGCCGAGATAGATCATTCAAACGGTATTCCTAATTGTCTGTGCCGAGGTAGATCATTCAAACGGAATTCCTAATTGTCTGTGCCGAGATAGATCATTCAAACGGTATTCCTAATTGTCTGTGCCGAGATAGATCATTCAAACGGTATTCCTAATTGTCTGTGCCGAGATAGATCATTCAAACGGTATTCCTAATTGTCTGGGCCGAGATATATCATTCAAACGGAATTCCTAATTGTCTGTGCCGAGATAGATCATTCAAACGGTATTCCTAATTGTCTGTGCCGAGATAGATCATTCAAACGGTATTCCTAATTGTCTGTGCCGAGATAGATCATTCAAACGGTATTCCTAATTGTCTGTGCTGAGATAGATCATTCAATCGCGTGACAGAACAGCAAGAAGCTACGTTAATGTTTGTCACACACATGCTATTGTTGAGTGCCTCACTGTTCGATTTATATAAACATGTGGTCTGTACTTGGTATTTAACGGAGATATCGCATTGATAGTGTATGTTTATGGCACTAAGCCTTGTCGTGCGGGTGTGACACAGCAACTGGTTAGAACCGTCTCTATTGTTATAAATCATTGGAACATGTTCGTGGATAAGCGATGGGGTACTGGGTCTATGTCCTTAAAAGAAGTGCGTTGAACTCTGTTGGTGCAGTTGGCAAAAGCCCAAACTACGACGTTGTAGACCCCATATATTAGTGCATAGACACGGGCGGCGGTGGGACTGTAGGGACTATAGGACGACAGTCTGCACACACAAACACCTTCGACGCAGGAATTTCGCTAGACGTTTTTGTTCGAATGAACACTTATTATTTTATAACTGAAATACACGGCGTTTACGATGCAATGTTTAGGATATTGGGATTCCCACCAGTCGTAAATCTAAAAATTGGGGCGAGTATTTGCGCTGTTCCCACGGCTGACGCAGTAACGACTGGCGAAGTCAACTGCTATAAATTAAGGGTCCGACTCCGCCCACTTCCACGGATTGCGCAGATAATCAGCCAGGGGTACAGTTGCGCATATTGACAATCGGTATGCATCGACAGTTAGATGTCTGGTACACCCTGACTGAAACAGCCAAATTGAGCTTTCGTGTTACTGGCGCTTTATCATCGCGAGATTATAACGATAGGTTTGCCTAAATCTCTACAGTAGTAAAACTACCCGACAATCACCGCTAGGGACAGTGACCTGGGCGAGGTCGTGTAACTGAGAGAAGCATCTCCTTGTTTTCCTCTTCCTTGTACTTGCACTTAGACACGATGTCACATCTCGTCAACAAAGCAGTCTCCACAGTCATGTCCTCGGCTTACCGCAGCCTTTGTGAAGATCGATATTCGTGACGTCACCACGAGAAGTTCTTTGCAATGTCGCTGGCCGCCATCGGATTATCAACCGAGATGGTCATTTTGTCTTGTGACACACACGGACATGATAAATGCGAATACAAGTGCGTGATACACTGACCAGTAGTGTGTGACACATGAAAGAACTACTTTAATTAGTTGGTCGCGAGATGGCGCTATCGGCCCTGTAGTTGCGTGATAAAACATCTCGCGGCGCGGCGCGTCGCGTCTTGGCGTGAGTCGATGGAGCTCAAGCCCCAGACAGCGTCGGCAGCTTCCCGGGACTTAATCCGTCAATCCGTGCACTCTAGTGCGCCGCTGTTTCGTCATTGACACCCAAAGGAGACACGTCCGCTGGCACGTGGCAACGCCATAACAATTGACAGGACGTCGCACTCACGCGGTGTCAGCGTGTCGCTAGTCGAAGGACAACTGTGGCCTTCCAGAACGTTCGCGGATTGCGTCTGACGAGAGCCCGTTCGCTCATGCGCGGACTCTCGGACATGCGCACGTGCACTTGGTCAATGCAGTATTAAATCGTTACCCGTTCATTCTTAGGTGGAACTAATCGTGCACCCATTGTATGGCGAGGTATTTTTGTGGCCCATGACATTTTGTGATGTTTACTCCCGAGCTGACATAATCTGCAAGCAGAAGGTCGCTCCTGGTTGTTCCTGTGGACGTCAAGGATGAAGGGAGCTTGGGACCTGAAGGGAGTTTCTGTTAGGACAGTGGCAGTGGCTCTGATTGTCACAACGCAGTGAGCACACTTCGGAGCATATGTTTTCGCCTGCGTTGTTGGACAATCTGTTCACGTGTTATTGCCACCGATAATTGAAACAGAACGAGTTGCATTAATGAAGGAATAGATTTGATATCAGGAGTGATAATTTTTATAGAAGAGCATAAATATATAGAACAGGTTATCTGCCGGTTATGAGGTGTCGATAGCATGATTATGTTTAAAAGAAAATCTACATGAAACGTGGAAGGACGTGATGCACGTAGTGTAAAATTAACATTCGGCTCTAGGTAAACTTCCTTGTCCATTTAACAGCCATCTGGATGGCAGTCTTGTTAAATCTTGTTTGCTCTTATTGAGTGTTTGTGTTTGCATCGGCGGTTTCTCCGTCGGTGACTAATTCGTCCAGAGCATATGGCAAGGAACGCACCAGCTGTGAAACAACTACAGTGAAATAGGTCGTGTTTCTGTTGCAGTCCCTGTAGCAAGTGGCCGGAACAAATGCAGTTGCATTGTTCCAGGGATTACCTTAACCGACATCTTAACAACTGACAATAGGCAATATTGTTCCTCTGACAAGCACCATGGACTTAAATAAACTTTAGGCGGCCACATTGTTTCCCCACGAGACAAAGTCTGTAGCATTCTGAATCACTGCCTTCTCTTGAATTAGTTCGGTATTACCCGGTCGTAATACCACCTCAAAGACCTTTCGGAACCGAGCGGGAAAAAACATCGTCTGCATAATCTATTACGTAGATTAAAAAACACATCCTTCTTATTCACTCCAAAAATAAGTGCACGGTTGAATGAAACATGTTTCAGTGTCGCGCGTGTTCAAAGTCGTATGAACAATTAATTCCAACTTATGTTGGTAAGTGTTAAACTGCACTTGGCACAATGGAAATAATACTTCAACGGATTCGCGTGAACACTTACTTCTCTGTCGGTTATGTGTTTGTGACAAAGAGCCATCTCTTTAAGTCAAATGATGCCGTACACATACAACATGATAAAATTGGCGTATGCATTACGATGAATTACCTACAATTTGATTTTACGTTAACAGAACACCTTTCATACCTGAAATGACTATTAGCAAAATGTTTTGAGCAAGTATGCCGAAACAACGGAAGTAAGACGACACTGTTTGAGGCGTACTGGCGGCACATGCGCAAGAACATCAACTGGTCATCGCCCGGAACGCAGCAAACCGACCCGTATCGATTTCCATCAGCGGCTCTCTCTCTCTCCTGGCGATTTCGTCTTTGCCAAGTCTCCGTGCGCGGCCGGTATACCTCGAAGCGCCACGCAACCACGCTCATGCAGACCTCGGCGCCGGCGCCAACGCGATTCGGTGAACAATAGGATGTTCCGCTGTTGTTGACGACCATTCTAATCGGGACAAACACAACGGTTTGTTGTCGGTGCAGAGTGTGAAGTTCCCACTGAGTCGATGCACGTCGAATTCACGGGAGTTTGCCAATGGATATCGCCGCGGCGACGTGTTGTGACTTTGTTGGAAGCTACGCCGTTCTTGTCTTGTTCGTTATTGGTAAAAATGCGATGTGATCGTGTTTGTCGCGTCGACTTTCTTCAAGAGGAATTCACCACGGCATGTTTGATGATAAAAGCCGTCATCACAACCACATAACCAATGCCCTTGTCGCATTCCTCGACAAGTGACTCTTTGAATTAGCGGACACGGACGACTACGCTGCATAAATATATATATAATTTAATCACAAAATACACGACAATAAGAACGCGACGTTACAATTCGGCGGAATGCGCCCGAGTCTGGATTTTCCCGCTCCCCACTAAGGGTGATTATTTGAAGGAAGTGCAAGCAACCCGCGGGAATCTCCTCCCGTGACGTCATCGGGACGAGGACTAGAGCTTGTCAACATGGCTCCACCGGCGGACGAGCAGGAGTTAAAAACCGACCGTCTTTATCATGAGCGCACTACCAAGTGGTGTGGAGTGGAGTGTCCTGACATCCAGTTGACACCGGAGTATCCACAGGTAGGACCCGGCACAGATAAACATCTGAACGGGTGGCGGCGTTACCGCTGCCTTCAGCGAAGTACCTGTAAAAGTACGCGGGTACTTGCGCAGTGTGCGTTGCTGTAAAATACGTACATATCGATGCACAGGCCCGCGTGAGATTTTTGTTAATACTAATCAAAACTGTGATGAGACGTGTGTTTAAGCTTACTTGCAAACATAGAACGATGCAGCTTCTGTTGCTGAAGTAAACTTAACCTATACAGAATGCAGCGTAAATATCATATATTATCACAAATCATTTCCTAAGGCAGATAGATTTTACTTCGCATACATTTAAACTATATTGACTAATAATTTAACTAACTAAAATCAGAATAGGATCACGCGGTTCCTTCTATAGTAGACTCCATAGATAGTGACGCAAGCGGCGATATTCAAATAGAAAATGGATGCAAAATCACCATTTTGCATCGATGTAACCAGAAGTTTGATGTGATCATTGTTGTTGTTATTATTAATCCTTCGATATTAGTTTTGCTATGTTTACACTGACGAAAATTAGCTTGAGAAACTTCCTTAACTCGACGCGCTCGGGACTAAAGCGTCTCTCAGAACGTAAAGGACCAGCTGCCGTAAGAAAGATACTCCGAAGAAGTCGTGAAATTTAATTAAAAATAACAAATTGTGTTAAAATATACAGGAACTGTCCCGTTTCTAGATTTATTTTAACTAATTAATGTATCTGATATATCTTATTAATTAGTATGTTGTGTTAAACTAATTTGTGAGCGTACTGGTCAGCCATTGGAAGTGTATATCATGCGTGGAGAAAACTCATATATAGTAATTATTATCTTTGTTATTTATTATTATTTCACTGAACCGGAACTATTTGCGATGGTAATAATTCTTTGGTTGCGTCACACACACCCTTCTGAGTGATACGAATTTATGAAAAGTTCCCTTATGCAACACTTTAAGTATTGTTTAAGTGAAGTGCAATACTTAACAACAGTTGACATCTCTTATTTAGAGGTGTGATAATTTATTTACTATATAAATAGTTATATAACACTATATATATATATATATATGTGTGTGTGTGTGTGTATATATGTATACAATTTTAATTATGTGTATTTGAATATACGTATATACGTATATATATATATATATATATATATATATATATATATATATATATATTATATATATATATATATATATATATATATATATATATATATATATATGTGTGTGTGTGTTATATATTTTATTGTGTATTTGAATATACGTATATACGTATATATATATATATATATATATATATATATATATATATATATATATAATAAATCATTAGTTAAGTTACACATTTGCCTTCCCTCCCGGCTGACACTCTGTAGAAGGTTCTATGCCACCCGACAGTCACACACAACGAACTTACCTGTTGACAGCTCGCAGAACCATACCGCAGTCGGATGTTAGTCGGGTGGCCAGACGCTTCCGGCGCAGTCTGGATCAGTACAAGACGTCCATTACGGAAGTGTTATAGCCTCTTCCGGTCGTTGGTTCACAGAGGGCAACAGCTGCAGTCGTGAGCTGTCGTGAACATGTTCGGACGACGTTTATTATCACTTTCGTATACTGCGGGTTAACGGGACCGTCGCCGACGTCGGTGTCGTGGTCAGTTAACAAGAGCGCGGAGGCGGCAGCGCTGTGGAAACAGTGTCACGGACTGACCTGACTGACCAATATTTGGCCAAACCACTAGGCGGGGCCGCTTGATCCATAGAGTCTATACACATTCCCCACCCAGTAGCATGTTGGTCTCAGTCGATGCAACACCTTCGAAGTAATGTTGTTTTCCAGTAGTTGGACATGCCAGCGTGGGTATGTTGTTCTTATAGGGCCTACATTTGGTGGATAATGAGAGGCCCTGAAGCAGCTAGTCAGGTGAGCCTTACCACTACGTGTTTGCTTCACGTAGACGTCGGAATCTATCAAACTGTTGGCGTTATATTTCACTCCAGGCAAGCAATATTCGTTTGTTGTTGACCTTCGCTCAACGAGGCCAATGCAATCAGATATTTGTGAAGAACAAGGTGGTCATTTGTGTGTGTGTGTGTGTGTGTGTGTGTGTGTGTGTGTGTGTGTGTGTGTGTGTGTGTGTGTGTGTGTGTGTGTGTGTGTGTGTGTGTGTGTGTGTGTGCGTGTGTGTGTGTGAGCGCGTGTGAGCGCGTGTACGTGCGTGCGTGTGCCTGTGCGTGTTAGTGCGCGTGCGAGCGAGAGTGCGTGTTTAACAGGAGAACATTAAAAGTGGAGACTTAATATGTTTGTCCTTGATCGAGTGAAGTACAGGTCCAACTGGGTCACAGATATTTCAATCTTGGTAGATTGTGTGAAATGGTCTAACGCCAACAACATTAATTGCACTACTGCACGCATTAAATAACGTTAGGTTATAGCCAAAGGCCATCACTAGTATATATTTTTTATCTTTGGACTAAAGGCAGATGTTACACTGGAAAATCTATGACATGCGATGAAAAGTAGTATATTCATCGCGTATAATTCCGTGGTAAATAAATATGCCAACCGGTTCAGACACTGAACCGAGCTTTAACACATGTACACATCCGTGACGCATTGCAACATTCGTCACGCGTGACTGCGCTGTTCACAGTTCCTGTAATTGTAACAAACATACATAAACACGTGATGCACCTGTTATGTTGTTCTTTCCCAAACTCTACTAAACGTTTACCGTGAGATGTCATCCGTGTTTCCCAACGACTGGCAAGGAACTCGTCTAGTAGGCCTTGTCCACAAATCCCCTCGCATTGCCAAGATTCGTTTTCCGCGTATCTCCAAGTGACATGTTGGCTGTCGGCAGCTTAAGAACATCACGCTCTGACGTATTCGAATCAATGTAGGAAGGGTTAGTCTGTGCTAATCACGACCGTAATCCGACGGTAATTATCCTAGTAGGGTTACAATGTCAACAGCGACCCCGGACTCGGGAATATTCCCGTATGTCCAGTGAACGTGTTCGGCGTAAACAGAAAAAAACACGCTGAATTTCAGTCCACATCTCCATTTCGGGATATTTGCGTTATAAAAGTGTGTGAGCACACGAAGTGGCATCGTCTAATATAGCGATAATTAATTTGTCAGATGCAAGTCAAGCGGCTTAACCGTCTATACTATACACCATTGTGTGTGCTGGTGACCCAATAATCGTAACGTTGCTTGAAAACCTAGTTCTTTTCGCCTAAATCTGACGAAAGCATCTTCGCAAACATTAGTTTGGTCATTTTGAGTGGAGCCAAAAGCAGCTATGCAGACAAACTGAAGGTATGTTAGGCAAATATTCAGTTCGTATTTAGACTTAATCTAACTAGAATCGAGCTTCCCTATTTTTGCATGTTATAATGTCCTTTTTTCTTATTTATATGGCTTGTATATCGCGCACCTAACGTTAAGAAATTAATCTATTTACCCACATATATACGACGTACGATCTCCAACTATTCGAAATACCCCCATATATGTCAAGATTTGCAGCTTCTAACGTGCAAAATTAAGCAATTATACGGAACATAAAACATTATTGAGTTCTTAAACATAAAACGTAACATAACTACAAAGCTAATCCATCTGAGCTGGGGCTCTTCAACTCACAGCGCCCTCACACGGATGGTACACAAACTTAAAACAGATACCGTACTAAACGACGACACGTCCGAGATTAAGCGAGATCTGTGCGCGTTTGGTTCCACCGAGGAGAGTGCCCCAGCTCCTACCTAATAGGTCTGGTAACAATCGCTGAAAGCACGCGCGCGTGGCGATTACTTCGACAAAAACGACCTCTGACGGGTTTTTGGATCAGGTTGCTTGGAGCACGAAATAGACGCTGACATGCCATTGGCCGTGTGTCCATGATCTTAAAGACATTCACCATTTTTTCAGTGGCTGATACGTTCCATGTAGAATACCTGACAGTCCACTGGGCATTGTTCAGCTTCCGGGGAACATAATGATGATACAAAAAGATGGCATTAATATTTTATTATGTTAGATGATCTTGATTATGCTGTGATGAAATGGCTTTATAAAACACTTTATGCCTCTGGGAACGGCCTCTTAGTTAATGTAAGCACACCAGGTAAATACAATGATTCGTCGGTGGTATGACATCATGCACGTATTGTGACAGGTGGATCAGTAAATACTAAAATAGTCAGAAAAAGTTATTAGTAGAAGTAACATATTAAATATACGTAACTTGATATGTCTCATACAACGCATGAACACAACCAAGCACATACGCACGGACGCACACACGCACACACGCACACACGCACACACGCACACACACACACACACGCACTCACACACACACGCGCGCGCGCACGCGCGCGAACAAACGCACGCAGACTTATAACATATTGTTCGATTCAAAATTAGATAGGCTCCTATCTACGCTTAATGTTGTGAAGCTGAATTACGATTAAACGTGAGTGTGTGCTTTCCATAAGTCTTCGGTTCGAGTGGTCTTAACATTTCAGAAAACGAAACATACCGTTGAAGAGAACTGCTCGAGAAATATCTGTAGCAGAGATTTGACTACTTCTGTAATTAACAAACACGTCTTGCGCGTTTACACGATTGCACGATTGCACGACTGATGAATAACGTCATCTCCACGTTTAGGACACTGCGCCGTGTTTCTAAATCATTTAAGGCAACCGTGAGATTTTGTTAAATATTTACAGCACCAAATAAACAACGAATGTATATAATTATATAGTGTATTCCGCTGACAGTGACGCGCAAATATACCCAATGCTACGTGTACGCAAACAATTAAAAACGGTTGTGTAATGCATTTTTGTTGTATTTCCTTTACAATAAATGTAACAACACATTAATTATTGGTTATCTTGATTTCGGTAGACCGACATTCAGTTGTAATAGTGTAGTTTGGTAATTCGTTATACATTAGGTGTAGTTATATTTGGTTTATTATATTAGTATAAGGGTAACTGATTATAATTGGCAATTGCACTTGACTTAAACACTGTCATCAAACAATGGGCACTGTAAATACATGCAATCTTATTTTATGAAACAATGTTGTTAAACTATTACAAATTGCTACATTATTTCAGGCGTCGAACCGGGAGTTTGGTGGCCGGGTCCCCTAATGTTCAGAAACATATTGAGTAGATTTTTGAAAACAAACTCAAGATCACCATTTCAATCTCCGAAGTAATATATAGTAAACTTTGAATAATTAGGATAAAAGTTCGTATTTTTTTTTATAATTTTAACAACACGCATATATGCATAGCTTGTTTTTCATGACACAATTTACAAATTGTCAAAAGTACCTTCTATTGTCTCGTGTGCCGATGTTATTATGTCCAACAACGCGGGCATATTGAATGAATGGACAGACAAACTGTAAAACATTTTTTTTCAAGAGCACCCTTGAACAGTGAGGGAAGTGCCGCATGAGAGGGCCAAGGCAACCATTTTAGAATGTCACCGCCATTAAGCCCCCCGCTCCCCGTCACCATTGTGTCATTTCTGACCGAACCGACATCGGAGTGCTGGCGAGTATTTAAACAATAAACAACGATTTAAAACATCCCTGTTAAAGGCCGATGTTTTTCTACAATCTTTTATGACCCGGTCATGCGATAAGCCACTATGTTTCTACATAGCTAAACTGTGTATTTTGTTGTATGATATGATGGAATATGATCCAAAATGTGCGATTGTGATGTTAACTCAATTTTGATAAAATAAAGTCACTTGAAGCAGCATAGTTTAATTGAATTTCTAAGAGAAACATTTGCAGTCGTTTTACAAGTTACGATGCTTATGAGTGCAGTTGAACATAATATTATAATCTAAACCGTAACCTGGATCTCCCTTTGTTAACACACATTTAGGGGTTGTAATCGTTTTTAACCCGTTATTCCTCCAGGCCAACAACAAATAGGACCTAGATATCCTAATTGTCCCGTGTTGTCGCCTCGCTGTGACTCGAGGGGCTTTACCAATGATAAATCATGTATTCCATGAGCTATTGTTGTTTGGGCTGACTTGTCATTGGTCTGACAGCGCGTGACCTTGCAACTATTAAAAGAAATTGATTAATAACAACAGCGAACATCGACCTTTACTTAGAACTGCGCTGCCATATAGTGCGTCCTGTTGTCTCCAAGATACTGTTTTCGGTGTTGGAATAAACAGCATTCCTCCCCTTGAAGTAGGCCTACATAAAGCGAATATAATGTATTATTCTTTAGTATTAAGTTCAAAATAAATGTACAAATTTCTTCATAGCAGTAACGACAACAACATTAGCGAAGTGTTTACTTTACGAAACAAGAACCGTGTCAATGCAGGACGTTTTGTTTACATACATTGTGCGGTTAATTGAGATTCATTCGTGGTGTTTCAAGTCGCTAGTTTGTAGATCAATGGACTCTTGATTAATGTGTATTGATGTTGTCAATTAGTGTGTTTGACAGATCGTTTTAATAACCACAAATCAGTCGAATAAAGACATTGCGATGGGTTTTGAATGCAAATTCAAACGGTTTTTAGCTGAGTTATAACCTTATCTTGACAGATTTACAGCAATGGGTTTAAGGGATAACGTCTTTGTTGGCGTATCCAGTAAACAGCCTGTACACTACCAAAGCTGTTTATGTTTTAATGGTTGGTGCGGTGTGGTGATGTAACTGTTATTTTCTGCTGTTACAGTGTGTGTGTGTGTGGTGTGTGTGTGTGTGTGTGTGCGTGCGTGTGTGTGTGTGTGTGTGTGTGTGTGTGTGTGTGTGTGTGTGTGTGTGTGTGTGTGTGTGTGTGTGTGTTCTGCAGTATTTTCAAAAAGTTACAGTTCCCGTATTGTCTGGACTAAATCAATACTTATTATCAATTTAAAGCAACAAATCATTGTGATACACAAACAACAGGCCATACAACATGAAAAGCAACCACTTAAACTTCTCTACATAACAAATAAGCGAACCTAACGACATCCTTTTATACGTATTTATCTATTATGTTAATATAGAAGTTTACTAGATTCTTCAAAACACGTGACCATGAGCGGTATCCCTCGTGGTAACGAACAATGTTGCTTTTGTTAATTTGCCAGGCGAACAGGCCAATTTAGTCCCGACATAGCACACGGTGTTTCACAATGCACGCACACAACTAGGACCGCCAATAGATGGGGATGGCTTCTAGGAAAACAAACAATTAATTAGTAATCGCCTTTCGTGTAGCGATTTCAGTACGCTGGCGAAAAAGCGAGATCTGGCAATCGACATTAAATGCGCTCCTCCCAGAGCCAGACTCATGGCCGCGTCCACGGTTCGGCCGAGCCGCGCTAACGTTGATTTCCCTATTGCACCTTGCCGTGACGTCACTAAGTCTCAACGCACCGAAGTCAACTTGCGTTCGATGTCGACGAAGGCTCCTTTAAAACGCTCTATTTGTCTTCGTCTTGACCTCTGCTAGTCGACGCTCGTTTCTCAGCGTCGACTCTTTGCACGTAGGCCTGATGCAAGATGTAACCTGTACCCGTCGCTACGGTTTGACAACATTGGCCAGCATATAGTTGAGCACACATTAATAATAGTTATTGTTATTCATGCTTAACATTTACCCAAGTCGTTGCAAGGATTGCCTGCGTTAAATTGTAGCATTTCAAACTAAAAGAAGAAACTGCGATCTTTTTAGGTAAAATCATAACATCAATGTTTTTTAAAGTATGAGCATAGTATTCCCTTAGTGGCACAGTGGCACTGTGTAGATTATAATAAGTATTATTTTAATGTCATGTCTCACATACGGAATATAGTTTGGCATACTGTGTCTGTTACATGCAGACCATTTGCAATTTTGCTGTATCAGTTGCAAGTTAGAGTTGGTTATACACAGAACTATTTGCGATCAACGACAATTCAATAATAATTATATATGAATTCATCCCGTCATGAACTTGTGAAAATGTGTACATTTGTTAGAACACGTTTTAATTCGTTCACTTAAAAATGGAATCGGAACTTTTTCTGTGTCATGGACTATATAAATATTTTTTAATTTTATATATGATAGTTTGTTAGGAAAGTATTCGGAGTATTGTGAGGGAAATATTTACACCAACGCACGCGCGACACACAATAACATACACTCTACACACTCACGCGCTCACTCATACACACTTGAACACTGACATGCACTGACACACACACGCACGCACGCACGCACGCACGCACGCACGCACGCACGCACGCACGCACGCACGCATGTACACACATACGCGCGCGCACAACGGCATGTAAAATATGCACGTAACGCTCTCCACACATACATACACATACCCACACACACCAACGTGATCCATTTGAAATACGATAGGAGCCTACTGTTTATACATGAAATTGCTATTGGAGTATTGCTCACAGTGACAGGTTGTCTAACAGCGTATCGTGCACTGACCAGTCGTTACACGTGTATTCTTCAGGCGTACCTGTCCGGTTTTTCGACAGTGATAATAGATTAGAGTGTCATTCATCAGTATGAATCCTCAATAACTGAGTCTGTACAATATTCACTTGATTGGGATTTGAAAAGTTTGTTGGGCATGATTACTGTCGTGCTTAAATATGGTTGCATCAAAAACGAAAGTGAAATCGCAAAATGCATTGTCCACAAGCGACACAAACCTCAGTATTTCGACAAGAGTTGTATTCAAGTAGATTTAACAAGATTTAACAAGATTGCCACCTAGAGATTCAACTCTAGATGGCAGGTGGACTAGGAAGCCATTTGGCTTATCGAGAGTCCAACCTATCTATCTAAGTATACCCCGCCCTTCTTAGGTATACGTCAATTTTATTTTTAAATATATTAACACTGCTAGCACCTACACAATCAGCTGATAATTTGTTCCATTCGTTTACTGTTCTTTGTGAAAATGAAAATTTTCTAATATCTAGTCTACACTGCTTCTTTGCTAATGTAACTCCATGTCCTCTAGTCCTTCTCTCTTCCTTGACTGTGAAAAAAATATTTCTGTCAATATTTGCATATCCATTCAATATTTTAAACACCTCAATCTGATCTCCTCTCAATCTTCTGGTTTCTAGTGTTGTTAAGCCACATTCTTTTAGACGCATTTCATAACTAATATTCCTGAGTTTTGGTATCATTTTGGTTGCTCTCCTTTGTACTCTTTCTAGCATATCAATATCCTTCTTGCGATATGGCCTCCCTGCTTGTATACAATATTCTAAGTGAGGCCTAACTATTGTTTTATACAGCGGTATTATTAGTTCTTTTTCTTTGTACACTATATTTCGCCTAATTAATCCAAGAATTTGGTTTCCCTTCGCTGCTGTAATTCCACACTGCTCAGCACTAATAGTTAACCCTAAGTCCTTTTCCTTTGAGGTAGTATTTAGTACAGTATCACCCATTGTATATTGTGCATCTTCATTCCCATGTCCTGTGTGAAGGCACTTACACTTTCCAAAATTAAACAGCATTTGCCACTTCTCAGACCATTCTATCAACTTATTAAGATCATCTTGTAAATGCTGTCTATCTGCATCACTTTTAATTTTCCTAAACACTTTTGTGTCGTCCGCAAACTTCAACACCTTGCTTGTTATGTCATCATCCAAATCATTGATATATATTAAGAATAAAATAGGTCCCAGTACTGATCCCTGCGGTACTCCACTCAAAACCGGTTTCCAGTTTGAAACCTCCCCATCAACTACTACTCTTTGTCTTTTACCAATAAGCCATTTTTCTATCCAGTTGATCATTCCATTTCCTATGCCATGGGCCTTTAGTTTAAGTAGTAGTCTTTGGTGTGGCACTTTGTCAAAGGCTTTTTTAAAATCTAAGTAGATTATATCTACTGGTGATCCCTCATCTAGCCACTTTGTGACATCTTCCAAAAAACATAACATATTTGTTAAGCATGACCTCGCTTTTAAAAACCCATGTTGAGATGGGTTTAACAATTTATTTTTAACAAGAAAATCAACCAGGTGATCTTTAATTAGTCTTTCTAATAGTTTGCAAATCACCGATGTTAAACTCACTGGTCTATAGTTCTCTTACTTGTTTCTCGAACCTTTTTTAAATAATGGTATAATGTTTGCTTCTTTCCATTCTAACGGAACTATTCCCTCCTCTAATGACAAATTGAACACTGTTGCAAGCGGTATGCTGATTTGTTCTACAATTTCCAATAGTAATTTGGGAGGAATCCCATCCACTCCAGGTGATTTATTATCCTTCATATCTCTTATTTTCATAGCTACCATTGTTGGGGTTACAATTAGTTGTCCTAAATAGTCAAACTCTCTCCCTTCGAACTTAGTCTCAAGTACTGGTAATATACTAATATCTTCCCTGGTAAACACCGAACTAAAGTACTCATTTAGGTTTTCTGCCATTAAGAATCCCTCTGTTATTATGTTTCCATCACTACCTTCTAGAGGACCGACCTTATCCTGAACTTTCTGTTTACTTCGAACATACGCATAAAAACTCTTGCTGTCATGTTTTATATTAAAAGCTATTTTTTGTTCGTAGTTTCTCTTTGAATTTCTAATTT
Organism: Ridgeia piscesae; assembly: GCA_025642075.2. Taxonomy (NCBI): domain Eukaryota; kingdom Metazoa; phylum Annelida; class Polychaeta; order Sabellida; family Siboglinidae; genus Ridgeia; species Ridgeia piscesae. The sequence goes on along the minus strand of JAODUO010000312.1, from coordinate 631,002 downwards.
CAGCTGTAGCTTGATTAAGTGCTTCTTTATAAATGCTATAGTCTTCTTCACGTCCGGTATGTCTATATGTCTTCCACATCATTTGCTTGTACTTGATTTTTCTAATGGCTTCCTTCGATAAGTGTTTCTTCTTTGACCGTTTCCCCTGTTTTTTCAAGGGGACAAATTTGTCAACGACGCAGTCAATTTCACTCTTTAAAATATTCCAGCATTCTGTTGCTGTCTTATTCTTCAGTGTGTTATTCCAGTCTATCTTTGCTAAATATTCCCTCATGTCCTTATATCTTCCTTTGTGAAAATTTTTCCTGTACCTTATTTTTCTATTCCGTTCTCCCTTTACTTTGATGATAAAATGTATCTGGTTGTGATCACTACACCCCAGTGGCTCACATATCTTGACATTATCAACAAATTCCTTAGTAGGGTGCAGTTGAAATGTGGTTTGATTAGGCTCTGCCCAATATTCACCATGTTCCAATGCCAGTGGTGTCATCAAAGCGAACAGTGTCCTATTGGGAGCGCACTGCCATAACTCACGTGTTGGCGTTTACATATGATAATTATACGAAGTGTCTACGCGTACGTGAGCCGTATCTTTAGACCCGTGGCCTAACCGTACGTGAGGATGCGCGCGTATCCTGTTTTTAAATTCTGCGCAAGCATGCTGAGTCCGTCTCGTCGCATCGGTACGGCGGAATTACACAAGGGAGCGATTTTGTTCGACATTGTTAGATTTACTGACTGCCATAGGGCTACATATGTCAGTCAACTTGCGAAAAAATAACACGCACAAAATATCACGTATATTTATAACTGAGTGCCAAAAGAGTTTCCGTTCGTACGTACATCAATATGCATGCGCGTAAAAAACTCACGTTCTTTTATATTTGTTTGCTAAAGATACGGCATGCACGCGAGAAAAGAATCACCTAGGCCTACTTTTAAATCTGAGTTCAAATGATACGGCAATAGAGCTTATGTATATAAACATGCATGCGCGGGGAAACTTTTGGAACTGGCAGCTACTAAAGATAAGGCTCACGAATAGAAATCATGCGCAGTATGTATGCCGTACGTTTAGACTGGCGGCCTAAACGTACGGCTCACGTACGCGTAGCCACTGCCATAATTATAAGCCTATAGACTCTGTTACCTATCTTCTTAAACCGGTGGATTGTTAGTCACTCTGTGAAGAAATGTGTTTGTTAACCTGTTAACACAATAGTGTTGTTAACCTATTGAGTAAGGTCATTATCCACGAACAAACAACACTGATTTGTCTTTTCAGACTTTTGTAGTGATCACGAAGCGCTTCAAGAAGAAATACATCCACCGGTTCTCGGCGACCAAGTCGTGCTTCCTGCTCTCGCCATGGAACCCACTCCGCCGGGCCGCCGTGATGGTCTACACCAACCAGTTCTTCGACTACTTCATCATCACCACTATCCTCATCAACTGCGTCTTTCTTGCACTGCCCGAGTACTCCTTCAAGGAAACGGCAGAGTGAGTATGAGTAAATAACATGTTTACACATTTATGCTATCAATTCGAGTGGTTTGTTTATACGAGCAATTAATTAGCCTATCCGATTGTCACTTTGAGTTTGATTGTCAATGGTAGGCGACATGAGTCTATTAGATGGCTCGAATCAAATAAGAAAGCGAGCGACTAGGCAAGTCACAAATATAATCAAACATTGAGTTAGCAAATCAATTAATATTGTTATGTTGCCAACAATGAGAGAGGGGGGTAAGAAGCCGGTGTATATAAACTAGTGTATAGTTTTCTATTTTTGTATGAACGTCCACGGAATTAGTAATAACAGGTAGGAAAACAAACGGGATGCCACGGCTGTATATTTTACATTGTTCATGCAAGTTGTTGAACAGAAAGTTGATTTTATTCAGTTCAAGTAGACAGACTTATTCAGTTTATCATTATGGTATACTATACCAGGGTGAACGATGATATTATGTAAATCAACAACGCGCTATCGAAATGTATGTTTAAAACCGGGGCGGTATTCGAGCCGTATATTCGTAAAGCGCTGGCTTCGCAACTCCGATGGACTGGGCATATCATGACAGCAGACTCACAAAGGCAAAGCCAAAGGCTGTATTCTATGTGGAATTAGCCAAAGAGAAACGTCTTCATGGCGGACAACGGCTGCGATACAAAAATGTAGTCAAATGACACCTGAAGGCTACACACATCGCCATAGACACCTGGTCCTGTGAGACTCTTGCACAAGATCGACAACAGTAAAATGGAGGCAGGCCATTCACAAAGGAAAGAGCCATATTGAAGAAAAGACACCATAAAAATACCAGCATGATCATAATCTCCGCCATGGCCTTCCAGATGCTTCTGCACCTACTGTCTTCTGTATCAACTGCGGCAGAGGCTTTGCAGGCCAGATTGGACTAATCTCCCACCGACGAACAAAACACATGGATAAACCCTACACTAATGTCATCATTAGGCACGATGGACAGCAGAAAAAGAGAGAGAGAGAGAGAGAGAGAGAGAGAGAGAGAGAGAGAGAGAGAGAGAGAGAGAGAGAGAGAGAGAGAGAGAGAGAGAGAGAGAGAGAGAGAGAGAGAGAGAGAGAGAACAACGAGAGAAAAAGTAATACAGACAGACAGACAGACAAATAGACAGACATACAGACAGACAGACAGACAGACAAACAGACAGGCAGAGAGAGAGAGAGAGAGAGAGAGAGAGAGAGAGAGAGAGAGAGAGAGAGAGAGAGAGAGAGAGAGAGAGAGAGGATCATCGCCTCACTGCTTGAGAACACTGCTGCCAGTGCTGACACGTCAACTCGGTTGATGCCAGGAGGTAGACCAGATCAGTAGATGAGATTGTTTATAGTTCAGTGTTGTAATTATCATAAACCAATTCCGCAAAACTTGGTTCATACTACTAATTTTCTCTTCATTTTCTTTTACAGGTTTGTCTTTCTTGCCATATACTCAGTCGAAGCCGTCATCAAAATCACAGCTCGAGGCTTCGTATTCTACAAATACACATATCTAAGAGACTATTGGAACTGGTTAGATTTCATCGTCATCATCTCAGCGTATGTACACTTTCATGTTTTGTGCACTTATATAGGCAGTTTTGTTGAATCGATAAACTGTTCTGGACCAAAACAGGCGATATTTCAGTTAAAAAATACTTGTGTCCAGTATACATTTACTGTATATATTAAGATTCCTACATTCTTAATACATAATGATGTACTAAGATAAAATCAATATGTTAGCATTCTGACTGCCAAACTTGCACTTTTAATAAAACAGTAATAATTGTGTAATTTCAGAGTTGCACACTTGCAATATTGAAATTGTAAACAAAACATTCAATTTGTAAACAGCTGGTAATAATTTTAGCACTTTTTGGTTATTTGAAAAACTCCTTTGAAGTTGGCTCATTCCCACGGACCAGTTTAAGTTAATAATGAATTCAACAGTTTAAACAGTGTTTACAAAGATTATTATGCAAATACACTGTAATAAAATTCCTGGATAGTGAGCTTTGATAATTCCAGGAAAGATCATTAGCTAATGGGTGGAGTTTCCAGTGTAAGTACATTTCTGTCATGACTTTACACCTGTGGCCCGGTCAGACCTTTATGCAGGATAACATTTTGGGCAGTCCAAGATGTTGTGGTAGACACATGTTGCATGTTAACTCACAGACATACAGGCCAATTGTATACTATGACCAGAAATAAAATATAAACAAACACGTGTGACCCCGATTTTCAAAGCATGATTGACAATGTACACCTGTGTATGAATTTGTAAGACATTTTTTGCTCCTTATTGTTTACCTTACCCATCCAGTGATATTTATACCTGTCCAATATGGGTTTTACCCGTCTAAATGACAGGTTGACTGGACTCTACATTAGGCTATGAGCCATGAGCTTGTGAGGGGCATGCTGCCATGTTAACAAATTACATTCTCATGACATGTAAACATTATAATAATAATAATAATAAAACTTTATTTTAACACCATCAAATCCGGGATGGCTGTCATGTTCACAGGTGTGTACATACATGCAAATGCAAATAGTAAATGTTATGATGATAAATCGGTGTATACTGATTAAAAGCTAGTAATAATAATACAAAGTAGTGATATGCAGTGATAAAAACCATGTAGAATATGCTATGTATAAATTAAGTCATATGTATTTACAGATTAAATTATATTCTTAAAGAATTATTATTATACAAATTAAATTAGAAACAATAATACCAGCAATACTGCAGTGATAGTAGTAAACATAATTATGATTAATATATAATTATAATGTTTATAATAATAATAATATTATTATTATATTTATTATTTATAAATATAATAATAATAATTTAAAGCGACATGATCAGTTCGTGGCTTTTTATTTTTATTGCAAAATCATGTTAATCAGTATAAGTTATAACTATTGTAGCGTCCTGACCGCCAATAAATGTTTTATCGAAACAGAACTGACTTCGTAATGTCAAACGTCGAATGTTTATAAGAATCCTGATGCTGTCACTCAAATCACCGCGAGTGACACCCACCCTTTGACCTTTACCAACTGGGAGCTGTGCACCTGGCTGGGTTTGGCATTAGTGGCGTCAACTTGTATTCACGTGATACTGCATCGCGTGATCATGCATTTCCCTCTGGGCTTTTAGCCACGCCTACAACGGTTTCGAAGACGCTTCGTGGTCGATGTCGAGTTAAATCGCCCTTACTGCGACTATTTTCAACCCCTAAATGGTACATGAAAACATATTTTGACTGTCTTTACGCTATAATAGGTATAATTTATACCGTATAACATGATTTTGCAATAAAAATAAAAAACCACGAACGGACCATGTCGCTTTAAGCCCTGTTTGTTGTGTAAAACTAGTTATGTAGAAAATAAAAACGTTAACCAACCAATTATTAAAAATTTCGGTGGGTTTGGTATGTTATTGTTATAATAAATATAATTTATACCATATAACTTGATTTCATGAGGAAGAAGAATGCGAAAACACTAATTAAATATTTATTATCATAAATATTGGTGATTAGTATAAATTAAAATAATTCTGTTTCCTGTTAAATTAGTTTCCCAGTCCCTCATTACCACAAAATGTTGGAGACTATCTTCATTCTGTACATAGTTGAATTCATAGGGCAATAAAAAATGAATGGCTGACGAGGGAGTTAACCTTTCCTGTGTAGGCCTCACGTATGTGATGACAAATCCCTGTTTGCTTATGCCAAAGAAAGCAAAGTTTAAACAAGACCAAAGCAGCTTAGGGTGATTTAACCTTTAATATATCATATCCCAGTGGAATTTAAATTGATACCGCCTTCAGACCAGAAATAGTCTTTTTATTAAATGGATAAAGTGGCTAATGTAATCACAGATACCTGTTGTGTATACGGGTGGAATTTGGGATATTTACATTTATTTTTATCCAACATTTTTATCCAGATAGTTTTGTATTAATAACAACAAGCCAGGTGCATGTATTGCATCTCAAAGAAACATTGGTCTGTTATTTGAAATTGACCCCATGTTACGCTCTTATTTTATTTTTAGCTGAAACTAAAAATTAGAAAAAGGTACTTGTTTTATTCGCATAGTGATAATTAGTGTCGTCCAGCCATGACCATAAAGGAAACTTGAGCCAGACAGTTCTGTTGAATGAGCTGTAGATATTTGAATCCTAACCTGTAATTAACCTGTTTCTCAATGTCACTCCCGAGTTTGTCGGGGCTTTCTCAACACATTGGAACAATATGGAGCAAAGCACACTTGCGGTACGTTTTTGTAATGAGTGTCAATAATTCACCTGGATTATGTGTGTCTGTGTAAAAGAGTTGCTGACAGTATGACAGAGATGTTTCTGTGCTGTTTCAGGTACCTAACGTTATCCATAGAAATCGCCACCGGAAGCAAAGATGCTATTGGAAACATATCAGGCCTGAGAACATTTCGGGTGCTACGAGCCCTCAGAACTGTCTCGATTATTCCTGGTAAGTTGGCAGTTTTGTTCCTTCTTGACAGCTGCCAAGTGCACGTTTATTATTACAAACATTTGTAAAGTGCCATATCTCCGGGACCAGCCCGTTCATACACACGTTACAATAAAATGTACATAGAATCATACAACAGCTTAAAAGAAAAAGTTCTAAAAAAGTATGTCATGGTAAATTATATAATAATAATATAAAGTATATATATATATATATATATATATATATATATATATATATATATATATAATATAATAAAAAAAGAAGTTAGAAATATGTACATGTATATATTTAGACCAAGTAATTAAAATACAGGATATTGTTTCTAAGATATTAAGACAATTGCATAAATATAAATAGACAAGGTAAATTAAACAGTAAAACAGTTATTATACAATTAAATTATAATACAGAAATTAAGAACTAATAATAATACAATGTTGTTGTGTTGTTTCTACAAGGTCATCTATGACTTTGCATTATTGGAGGACACGGATCCAGAAATCTTTATTTTGGGGTAACTTTGGGGTATAATAATTGTATCTCCCCCCAGGCTCCTAGATCCACCTTGCCTCTCTCTCTGTTCAATGACTTCTTTGGATTGTTAAGTGACCAATTAGCGATCGTTTCAGAAATCACCATGGTAACAGTAGTTATTTACTTACACAGTGGTACCAGTAGTTATTTACTTATACAGTGGTACCAGTAGTTATTTACTTATATACTTTTGAATGGGACGGCTTTCCGAAAGGCCTTTAACCTAGAATTCATTGGTGATCAGACACCCAGATGCCATCTGTGTAAATAAGTGGTGTGTTCTGACATAGTGGTTAATGTTAACTTTATATCATGTCTTAAGATTGGGTAATCTTATTTTGTACCACACTTAGAGCTAATTACATAGACTTTGCAAAAACACTGAAATTTGATTCAATGTTCACTGCTGAAATAATTATTTTTACCAATTATCGCCAGTATGAAGCCAGTCACTCAAGACATCACCGAGTGTAGTTTTGATTACATTTAGCACAGTTGTTGGCTGACATAGTTCCAGGGCCTCTTGAGCTATGACATAGGAGGCAATAAAAAATGCAATATAATTTGTTTGGGTATCGGGGTTCAAAACTGTGAGCCACAAACTGTCCTAAATTTAATCAAAATCAGAGTTGGGTGATTCATAAATGCCCAAAGGGTGACCGATTTGACACAGAATGACCCTGTGGTGTCCTGTATGTATTATTCAGTCTGAACAAACAGCTCGAGGCAGCATCTGTGTCCAACACATTCGCAATTGGTCTTCATTCTGATGCTGCCAACTTTGTTTGGCAGACATATCGCAGCTTTGTAGTATTTCCTCCCTGTGAGACGTTGCGTCATGGGCCGACTTTGATTGGCCTACTCAAGTTACTTGTGCAACCCTAACATAGTATCCGGTTTACACAGTACCACGAGAGAAATGCAACTGAACAGCGATGATCGTGATCACGGACATAAACCCTTATGTAATAAAATAAAATAAAATAAAATAATGAGTTGTTCTGTGTGTAAATTGTGATGTTCATCTTCTTGGTCTTAACTTATAATTAATAGAATGTGGTGACTTTAATCCATATTTAAATGATTGTGTCATGTAATGTTTAATTAATTTCTCATGCCATAGGGGCCTACGTTCCCTATTGGATGTCACTGCTAATGATGTAGTTACTCAAGTGAATCCTCTCCAAACCGCGATTGCCTCAGGTAGCGACCTTGAAGATTGACCTTGCTTATCTATGTCAAGAAAGGTCACGTGAGCAAGTGATCTTGGATGTTCGATTGGTGCTCGGGTTACTCAAGTTACTCGCGTAGCTCAATCAAAGTCGGCCATGTTTGTCTGTATCCACCATGTTTATGACCAAGACATGTTGGCCGGGCACCACTGAGTGTATGTCCCGCGTAGCTTTATGCACAGACCTGTCCACCTGTCATTTGGATGGGTAAACACCGTTGTGGACGGGTAGAAATATGGGTGAACGGTTAAAAAAATGAAGGCACAAAAAAGTCTTCCAAAACCATAGATATTGTCAGTTATGCCTTAGAAGTGAGTGTAAATGGTGTATGTAAACTGTCTTAACAGTTAACATCCATGTGTCCACTAAAAACATGTGTGACTGGCAATAATTTGGTCCTGCATAAAGCCCTGATGTCCAGGTGAAGTGCCATGGACAATACTGGTTGTGGTGTAATATCAGATAAAAGATATTATTAATGTTGGATTAAATCCATCCACACTAACCTTGACTATAAACCAAATGTTGGTGCCCTGTCCATAAGCCATCAGCAGTTTGTTGACAACTTGCATATTCATGGTGCAAAAAGGTTGCTAGGTTCTTGGTATTGTAGACAGTAGATCACGTGCCACCAAAAGCAAGTTATACTTATTGACAGTAAAAGTAGCAAAGGCACATTAGGTGCCTGGGAGATTTTCTAAGAAACAGCACCTCATAAGAACAGCTACGTCTGTGAAGGTTGTGTCACCTTATAGATCTGTCAATGACAGAATGTTTGCCAGATTGGTCGGCATGGTGGTTCCCTTTCTGTGTAAGCGTGTCGATCAGTGTCCTTGTGCATTTGTCTGCAGAAGCTACTGCTATGAGGATAAACACTAGTTCTCTGTACCGTCCACCTGTACCATCCACCTGTACCATCCACCTGTACCATCCACCTGTACTGTCCATCTGTACCACCCACCTGTACTGTCCACCTGTACCGTCCATGTATACCATCCACCTGTACCGTCCACCTGTACCATCCACCTGGCATGGGGGTTCCCTTTCTGTGTCCACGTGTCCATCCCCCTGTCCTGTCCATTTGTCCACCCGACACCCACTGTATGAGGATAAACACTAGTTCTCTGTACCGTCCACCTGTACCATCCACCTGTACCATCCACCTGTACTGTCCACCTGTACCACCCAGCTGTACTGTCCACCTGTACCGTCCACGTATACCATCCACCTGTACCATCCACCTGTACTGTCCAACTGTACCACCCACCTGTACTGTCCACCTGTACCGTCCACGTATACCATCCACCTGTACCATCCACCTGTACCGTCCACCTGTACTGTCCACCTGTACCACCCACCTGTACCGCCCACCTGTACCGTCCACATATACAATCTACCTGTACCGTCCACCTGTACCATCCACCTGCACCGTCCACCTGCACCGTCCACCTGTACCGTCCACCTGTACCGTCCACCTGTACCGTCCACCTGTACCGTCCACCTGTACCGTCCACCTGTACCGTCCACCTGTACCGTCCACCTGTACCGTCCACCTGTACCGCCCACCTGTACCGCCCACCTGTACCGTCCACCTGTACCGTCCACCTGTACCGTCCACCTGTACCGTCCACCTGTACCGTCCACCTGTACCGCCACCTGTACCGTCCACCTGTACCGTCCACTTGTACTGTCCGCCACTTTGTAACAGTTGACATAAATATACTTACCAATGAGCAGATTTTGGGCGATTTTTACAATGCCCCAATCTGCAGAAGATATAGTGTATGGCTTAGAAGATGTCACATTTAACATACCAAGAATGCATTAGACTTTCTCTTATAACATTTCTTTTCAACACACGTAATCAATGGCATGTCTTTATGATAAACCTTCCAAATTTGTACCATTAATTGGTAAATTAAAGTTTTATAGAATCTATTGAATTACAAGATTGGTGCGACTCTTGGTGCTCCATGTCTCTGAATCAGTTAATTACCCATGTGGCTCTGTACAGGAGTTCCAAGTAACCCAGGTAATCTAATCAAGTAGCCCACACATGTTGAATTCAACCTGGGAACTCGGGTGTCATGCGGGAATTTCTCTGCCTTAATTATCAGGGCATTGGAAAATAGAATAGAGAAATAGTTCCACCACAGGTGATAGTACGTCTCTTCTTTGGTGCAGCCGGTGATAATTTACCCGTCATAAATATATAACACAATGATACTCCCCAGTCAACTAAAGCCATGTTCATGTAAAATCAGGCTAATTGAGGTGTGGCTATCTGGCACTGAACAAGTTTCCAGGTCATCAAATAGACCTGCTTGTGGTATGATCCCAAACCACATAGATTGCTAAATTGATCCAGAACAGTGTTTTTACAGTGTCTGTGTGGTGTTCTCCTGCTAATAGTATAGGATACAATTTGAAAAAAAAATATATATATATATATTTATATATATATATATATATATATATATATATATATATATATATATATATAACACACTGTATATTGCAACAAAGAATGTATACCTAAAATGGATTTCTTTAATATATATATTTAAAAACAAAATTATGTAAACAATCCTCAACTGGCAGAATTTGTTAACCGTGCTGAGACAAAACTTTGCCAACTTAATCTGGGTGCAACCATTTTCACTAGCTTTGCATACAAAACTGATTCACATACACACTCAGTCTATCAGACATTTAAAAAGGTAACATGCTGAAACATGGCTTTGCTCTGACTCTAGTGGCTGTTACAGAAAGACACAGTCACCACGTACACACATCTCTGTACTTTGGTCTCAATCCCACCGAAAAAGTTGGCACAAAACTCTATGTTAATGAATATAATACCTGATGATTACGATGATAACTATGTAGTAATTATATATATATTATATATAATACATAACACATATATGATATATACATAATATATATATATATAATATTTACAGTATATATACATATATATATATATATACATGTATATATATATATATATATATATATATATATATATATTTAAGTATTTATTTGTTTACCAAACAGTGTACAAAACATTTAGGTTATTATCAACTCTGTTGGTGATATAATAGTTGCTAGTTTAGTTTAACCACACACATTTTGATGTTCACCATGATGGTTAGTTTTCAAACATTCAAGATAACCAAACCCGTAAACTGCTGTTGCAAATTACTTTTTGTGTGTGACAGACAGATGCGACAGTCTGTAGTTATTCCTTACAGTGTCGTTACTTGTGAGGGAGAGGAATATGAACAGGTTTTATTCTTGTACTATTGTTGACAATGCATTGTTTTTGAGAATCTTTTAAATGGATCCAATTGAAGGTGAGGTTCCTGCAACCAACTGCAGACAACTCCTTGACATGACACGTGAATAAGACATCAAGTATTTATAAAGTTGTGTGAGTTGTTGCTTGCATGCTCACACAGTTGCTTCATCAATTGATCAATATGTCTGTGTACATATACTGGGGTGGCATAGTTTCACATGAGTCACTTGGCCAGTTGTTACATCACTGTCAATGTGTTTGATCTTATTTGCAAACTCAGATCTCTCTTCTAACATGTACTCAAAACAACACAACACAACACAATACACATGATTGTGTTGAGACATAACCATATATAGTGTACTCAAAACAACACAACCCAATACACATGATTGTGTTGAGACATAACCATATATAGTGTACTCAAAACAACACAACACAATACACTTGATTGTGTTGAGACATAACCATATATAGTGTACTCAAAACAACACAACCCAATAAACTTGGTTGTGTTGAGACGTAACCATATATATAATGTACTCAAAACAATACAACATACGTGATTATATTCAGACATGTTCCAGACAAATTGACAGTACACATTTTATGAGACAAATTTTTAAAACTATGTTCCTATAATCAAGCAGCTGTTTTTTTTATTGTATATACATTTTGAGAAACTTTACACTGGTATGGATGTCAGCATTTTTATTAATTCTGTAATATTATATTATTTCTTAAATCTAAAATGTCACTTTATTAACATTAATATTATTGTTCTAGCATGATGTTTTATATGTATTTGATGAACAAAATAATGTAAAATGCCATGAGCGCCACCACATGGTGGATACCGGCACTATACAAATTGACATGATTATTATTACAACCCTACATTGTCTGGGGACAGACCAACGGGGGAGTGATCCATCTGATTCTCCTACAGATTCAATAATGACGTGCTTAGTTTGCTCTCTGTGTGGCTTACAGCCATGACAGATGGAGGAGATGAATTTGTTTCTCTGAACTCTTATATGAGTGATAAGACATGTTGACAGAACATCTGTCTTATCAGCAATTGTCACAGCAGCTGCTTGATGCGAGAGAGTCGCTATGTGAAATGTCCCTGTGCTGGACATTGTGACATTTGGATGTTTTGTTCTTTCTTTGTAAATGGGTGAGGTATTGTGTATAAACTGTTCCATAGTTTCCTCCATTGTGTCTAGTCTGCAGCCTCCTCTCCATCCTTCATCTTCCTCAAGTCTCTCTCTTCCTCTATCCCATAATCATGCTGGTGATTTCCTGACAGTTCTATAAATTCTCTGCAACCTTCTGGGAAATGCTGAAGTACAGATCAGCCCATTTCCGAATATTGTCTCCCATCTCTTCCCTGTATGTCCCTCTTTCTTCCTCCTGGCCCTATGCCTTGGAAGGTCTTTACATGACCAGTTGATCTTGTAACTTGACCAACTGACCAGATCACTTCAGCTTGCGTGTATTGAATATTAAGTGATGTCACATAATTACATAGTCACATACACGTGTAGTTACATAATCACACAGTTATGCATGGTAATGACACAACACCTTGTTACAGAATGAAAATGGCCATGGTAACTATATTCATGACTTTTATAAACCACCAAATGTCTTGGTTGAAACGTGAAACATAATAAGCCCAGTTATTGGTCAGTAACATAGATGTCTTCAGCTGGGCTCTGTTTATTCCAGACATTGCACTGTTTATCTAAATATCACATTATGAAAGGCCGACATTTATGCCTATGAATAATGACATACTGTATTATATCTGTAATCCACAAATCGTGTCGTGTAAGAATTTTATGAGTACTTATATCAACAATTTGTTAACTAATACAAATTAAGATAATCTACAGAAAGGTGGTGCCAAGCTGCGTGCCAACGTCACAGAGACTAATACAGTGGCTGTACTCAGGTCTAGTTCTTGTAGGTGTTTAGTTTTTGTTCGGTTCGGTGTCCCCATGTGGACATACTGAAGACAATGTCTTGTGATTGTATTACAGGCCTCCCAGGGAGAAGCAATTATCTCTTATCAGTGGTGTTTGTTTCAACATGTGCAGCCGAGTGCATGTGTCTGTCACTAGGGGGTTAGTCTGCAAGCGCTGACATTGTGTCAGGGGAATGTGAATTGGCTTGCACTAAGGTGGCCTGGTTCATGGACCGCAAACATGGGTCACGGAAGAACTGTCTAATTAAGCCATTTGGTTATTTTTGTTTTGACCCTGTCTAAACGCACGAATGCGTACTTGTAAAAATGATTATGCAATCGTAACAATTTTTAAAAAACCATAAAAATTGTGTAATTTAGTATCGATCAAAAGGACTGAGTTTTGGTTCCATGTATAACCCTTTTGAAACCAGGGCACTTTTGTTCACCCAACTTTGCCGGTGTCTTTCAGATGATACTCCAAGGGACAGTTTCACTAAGATAAAGAGCTCTTAAAGAAAACTCATCTTTAAAAAGCTGTTATTAAATTTAATGATTCTTTACAAAACGCAAATATCCATTGCCATATTAAAGAGAACCCTATTTCCATGACACCGGTCACACCATCATGCTGACGTATAATGATGTTGACAGTTTTCAGAAATTCAAGATCAGTGTTAAAGATCAAAATCTATCTTAAAGAGCAATATCATGTTTAAGAGCTCTTAAACCAAATAACCTTTAAGTTTCCAAAACATTTTTGTCCCTTAATCTAAGCAGAATATTAGCAAACGTGCTTTTTCTGTGGCTGTGCCAGCAATTTAGAATAAACTAAGATTAAATCTTCTGAAACTGTAGACACTTTTCGTAAAAAACCTAAAACCTATTTGTTTGAAATTGCTTTTCTACCATACATTTTTGGTGGTTCCATGCTCCAATGACAACTGTTGCCTGGCCCCATAATTATATGACTATCCAAATGATTTTGCTTGTTGCGTCTCAGAGCCTAAACTTTTAAGGATATAGGCGCTATAGAAGTTTTACAATTATTTATTATTATTATTATAATTAAAAATGTTAGTGAAATAGTCTTGTGAAGTTGACACACAGGAAACTTGGGTCCACGGTACCAGTGGTATTGGTTTACAAACCTGCGCTAGCTTCTGAACGAACTCTAATACAGAAGGAAATGCTGTCTAACTTATAATTCTGCACATGTACAGATGAACTTTTCTGTACCGTCACATCAATAATACAGCCACTTTGCCAAATAGGGTCACCCTATTTTAGGTCTGAATTATGTATACAACTTAAAAGTATAGGAAATTATCTTGCTAATTCAGCCACCCCCCAAAAAAAGGGTAACCCCAGGATAGGTTTCAATTATGTATACAACAGAAAAGTATAGAAAATGTTCTTGCTAAATCAGCCACCTTGCAAATAGGGTCACCCTAGGATAGGTTTCAATTATGTATACAACATAAAAGTATAGGAAATTGTCTTGCTAGTTCAGCCACCTTGCAAATAGGGTCACCCTATGATAGGTTTCAATTATGTATACAACAGAAAAGTATAGGAAATTGTCTTGCTAATTCAGCCACCTTGCAAATAGGGTCACCCTAGGATAGGTTTCAATTATGTATGCAACAGAAAAGTAAAGGAAATTGTCTCGCTAATACAATCACCTCTTAATTCAGGTCACCTCTGTCTAGCTCGAAGGGTGATTTTAATAGTGAGGTTGCACTGTATATTAAACCTGTGTTCCCCGTTGTGTGTTCAGGTTTGAAGACGATCATAGGTGCTTTACTGAAGTCTCTGCGGATGCTGGCTGATGTCATCCTACTCACCTTCTTCTGCATGATGATATTTGCACTGTTTGCTATACAAGTCTACATCGGTGTGCTCAGGCAGAAGTGTGTCCAGAACCCAGTGGTCAAGATGTCTGACAGTGAATATCTTGAATACGTGAAAAATCCCGGTGAGCAGAATATAAATTTTTGTTCTACCTAAATCTATAATTTAGTATCTTCCAATTATCGTGAGTTTATTAATAATATCAGTGTTAGTTTGTTAATTAGTTTATTACTGGTTTGTAAGCACCAATCACTGTGGCCTGCTGGCCAGTGACCATTAGGTCTTCCTGTCTTACTCTCTTTCTTCTTCCTCTTCTCCAGTTCTTACTCGTCTCCCATTATTACTCTTTTTCTCTCCTCAAGATTCTTACGCTCCTTTTTATTACATTCCCTCTCCACCTCTTTCTGTCCATCTTTAACTCCCATCCCTCCCATGACTCTCTCTCCCTCACTCTCCCACCCTCCCTCTCTCTATCGCTCTCCCTCTCTCTCCCTCCCTCCCTTCCTCTCTCCCACCCTCTCGTCCCTCTCCCTATCCGTCTCTCTCCCCCTCCCTTCCTCTCTCTCTTCCTGTCTCCGCTCCTCTGTTTCCCCACGTCTCCCTCTTTCTGTCTCCGTCTCTGCTACTGTCCCCCTCTACTTCTTTCTAACTCTCTTTCTCTAATATATTAACTCCATTTAAATATGTATATTTTATCGTAACTTTCTTTACTTAATTCACTTCAATTTGGTTTAATTAATAACAATTCTTGTAGACTTATCATTCACATTTAACATTGTTTATGGTTTTCTGCATGTTTTTATCTGGACACTACAAAATTAATGTGTAATTTATTACCAATGTATTACTGCATTACTGTCCCTGGCAGTTGGCATAGAGAATGATAGGACCACTGAACAAGATGGAGTGAGGGGATTATCATTGTCACATGGGTTCACTTTCACTTTCAGTTCGGTGGCTGACAAATGACGATGGGGAGTATGTGATCTGTGGGAATGCGACAGGGTCAGGGTGAGTGTCGTCCGAAAAAATGCTGGTAGCGCACCCTAGTGTCAACAGTTGTCACTATACAAGCTCGCAGTTTACTGTATGATTTGATAAACAAAACGACCCCACAACCCTGTGTCGCAGGAGTCTCAGTTTTGACCAATGTAAACCGTGCCGTTTTACTTTGTGTATTCACTGAGCAACAGTCCTACATTAATATGATTAAAACATTAATTGTCAATTAAAGAATGAATAACTAGTGATTGACAAAATTGACAGCTTGAAGTACCAATGTAACTACAGCTGATCAACATATTGAGGAGTTCACGATAAGCAACGTTTACCACAACTAAACAGTTATTTTATTCTCCTATATGCCATAAAGGCATTGGCAATCCTGACCCTCAAACCCTCACAGTCATTTGTAGTTCATAGCAGTTGTGCTGCACACCAGGTTTACAGACTACCAGTTAGCTTTATTCTAGTGAGTCCACTCGATCTTTTCCTGTCAATCTTTCCTGTTGTCTCTAGATGGTCTAACTTTTTTTGGTACTGTAATCTATTATAAATCTAATTTGGTTGTACCCCAGTACACTACCCCAGTATAAGCATCCCCACTGTCTGTACGGTACACCTCCAACACTGAAGCCAAAATACACACTCAGCCTCAGTCCTGGCTGATTGATTAATACCTGTAATTAATTACCTGCCCTGTAGAACCAGGCTGCTGGCATCCTGGGAAATAACACACAGCTTACCTTCACTGGTTCCCAAGGGCGGTGCCTGCTCTTGCGGAGAGCTGAAGCACTTGACTGATGGATTCTGGCCACACTTTGTTGCAAACACAAGTGTTCCTTCAAATCCCTGTCTCCCATGTGCCTTCAGCTTATCATCCACCGTGTTTGCTAATGAACACATAAGTCTAGCTTCAAAGACACGCATTTGCTATTCCACACAGTTTAACAAACTGGAGCTATATTGGGTGATGATACAATGACGTTGGCACTCTTAGTAAAAGATGTCATTTACTTTAAAGTCTGGAGAGATCATTCCAAAAGAAATCTATATTCTAAGTATTTAATATATATATATATATATATATATATATATATATATATATATATATATATATATATATATATATACTTAGTTATGTGCAAACACGTTAGATGAGTTATTTTAGTAAAAAAACTTTAAGTTACTATAAATTCAGGGACTTTAAGTGATGTTGTGGGTTGAGGGACTTTAAGTGACAAGGGTTGAGGGACTTTAAGTGACATGGGTTGAGGGACTTTTAATTTAAGTGACATGGGTTGAGGGACTTTAAGTGACATGGGTTGAGGGACTTTAAGTGACATGGGTTGAGGGACTTTAAGTGACATGGGTTGACGGACTAAAGCTGCGTTCACACCTCCACTTTAAAACAGTTTAACTAAAACGGTTTAAGTAATACGGTAAGAAATGACACGTATGAACACGATTTAGCGGTAAAACGGTTTAATTAAAATGGTTTAACTAATCCACTTCAGTAGGTGGATTAGCTAAACCGTTTTAACTAAAACTGTTCAAGTTGCACGTGTGAACACAAAGATTCACCAACACAAGAGATAACTGGGACGACGGGGATGTCTGTCCACCTGTTGGTGGAAATATGGGCCGACGATCTCATGCAACCGGACTTGGAAGGCAGTGACTGGCCGAAATTTTACAAAAACTATATCGGCTCATTGCCGATCGTTTTGAATGGTGTGCTGGTCGAGGGCGGGGAGGCGGGGGCAGGCGTGACTGGGAGGTAGAACAGAAGGCAGTATCCTGCCGTGCAAAAATAAAGCGTCGGCTGCAAGCGACGTCTCCTGTCTGATGCTGCCAGTGTAAATAAAGAGAGTTGCGTGGCGGCAAGTACGGTATCATCGGTCATTTTGCTATGCTGGTTTGCGCATTTGCTTCATCAACTTCTGCCCTAAACCAGTTTAGCTGTTGTACACGTGAATGCTCCCAATTTCCAAGTATAAACCAGTTTAACTAAACTGGTTTAACTAAATCGTTTTAATTCTGGAGGTGTGAACGCAGCTTCAGTGACATGGGATGAGGGACTTTAAATAATGTGGGTTCAGGGACTATAACTGACATGGGTTTAATGACTTAAAGTCACATGGGTTCAGGGACTTTAAGTGACATGTGTTTAGTGACTTAAAGTCATGGGTTCAGCAACTTTAAATGACATGGGTTTTGGTACTATAAGTGTGCCATTGGTTCAGGGACTTTAAATGACATGGGTCCAGGGACTTCAGGGGATGTGGGTTCAGATTCAACAGACTTTGTATTTGGCACATTACTTGACAAGAGGATTACGTAGTCTTTCATAATTAAATTAGGCAAAGATTTGTTCAGTGCCAGGCGGCCGAATATTCCCATCTCAATATTTTAGATCGTGCCTTGAGCTCTGGTGGCACTTACATAATCACTTGGATGAAACCCTGTGTGACACAGAGACAGCTTTGGACCTTAAAGCTCCACTCTGTTGAGTGGTCTAGCTAGCTGAAGGATGGATTAAGGGATAATCCCATGGGGGTCTGTCTGTAATTTGCTAATCTCTTTAATTTTGGTCAGCATGGATAAGAGATGCGTGTTGACACTCAGTCCCAGAGTAAGCCACAGTATGTAAGGAACACATGCCTGAGTAGCACAGCAGACTGCTGGTGTAACTCAGGCACAGACAGCACGGGGAGTACACAATGTGTGTGTGTGTGTGTGTGTGTGTGTGCGTGCGTGCGTGCGTGCGTGCGTGTGTGTGTGTGTGTATGGTGTGTGTGTATGGTGTGTGTGTATGGTGTGTGTGTGTGTATGGGGTGTGTATGTGTGTATGGTGTGTGTGTGCATGGTGTGTGTGTATGGTGTGTGTGTATAGTGTGTGTGTATGGTGTGTGTGTGCATGGTGTGTGTGTATGGTGTGTGTATAGTGTGTGTATGGTGTGTGTGTGATGTGTGTGTGATGTGTGTGTGTGTGTGTGTGTGTATGTGTGTTGTATGGTGTGTATAGTGTGTGTATGTGTGTGTGTGCATGGTGTGTGTGTATAGTGTGTGTGTATTGTGTATGTATGGTGTGTGTGTGATGTGTGTGTATGTGTGTGTGTATGGTGTGTGTGTGTTGTATTGTGTGTTGTGTGTGTGGTGTGTGTATGTGTGTGTATGGTGTGTGTGTGCATGTGTGTGTAGTTGTGTGTATTTGTGTATGTATGGTGTATGTGTGTGTATGGTGTGTGTGTGTTATAGTGTGTGTGTATGGTGTGTGTGTGCATGGTATATGTGTGTATAGTGTGTGTGTATGTTGTGTGTGTATGCATGTGTGTCACTGTCTGTGTGTGCATGTGTGTGTGTTGTGTGTATGTTGTATGTGTATGTGTTACTGTATATGTGTACGTGCATACACATGTGTGTGAGCATGCATGTGATTACTCATGTGTGTAAATGAGATGTAACTTGTATATTATAGTCGAAATGTAATAACAGTAAAGTAGCCATAGTGATGTTGTAATGCAGGTACTGTTATTAATATGTGCCTGAGATCAAGGTATTGAGACAACGTAACCGAGACACTATAATTATGATAACATAATTTATACCATAAACAGCACATTGTAACTGCGATAATGTGGTTGTGATAATGTAATTAAAATACTGTAATAGCATAATTTATTACATGTTTGTGTTTGGTTGCAGCTACTGTCCAGCCAACTACACGTGTCTGTCAAATCTCGGCGAGAACCCAAATTTTGGATACACAAACTTTGACAACTTTGGCTGGGCCATGCTTAACTCTTTCCAGCTGATCACTCTGGACTTCTGGGAAGACGTGTATAACAAGGTCAGTGTCGTCATCTTCAATGTGCTTTAAAAGGCAGCTGCACATAAGTTCTTTAAAAGCATCCATTTTTCACTAATTTTTTAAAAGGCAGTGTTTTTGCTTCAAAAGGCAGCTGCCAGTTTTGGCCTCAATTACCTAACTTTTGTTTAAAAGGCAGCTGCCAGTTTTGGCCTCAGACACCTAACTTTGCTTTAAAAGGCAGCTGCCTAACATTTAAAAGCATTATTTCATTAACTTTTAGTATACAATTATGCTATGTGTTATATTTGTTATAACATGCTGTCTGCATAAAGCTTTTTTCATAAACTAATGAATTGTTGAAATTTAATGTATCGGTAGGAATCAATTTGTTTACAAGACAAAGGTGGGCCTCATGTCCAGTTACTAGTGAGATGGATATATTCATCTGTATCCTGTCGTCATGTCCCCATCAAGTTGTGACCATTCTCAGAACTATCCTGTCGTCATGTCCCCATCAAGTTGTGACCATTCTCAGAACTATCCTGTCGTCATGTCCCATCAAGTCGTGACCATTCTCAGATCTATCCTGTCGTCATGTCCCCATCAAGTCGTGACCATTCTCAGAACTATCCTGTCGTCATGTCCCCATCAAGTCGTGACCATTCTCAGAACTATCCTGTCGTCATGTCCCCATCAAGTCGTGACCATTCTCAGAACTATCCTGTCGTCATGTCCCCATCAAGTTGTGACCATTCTCAGAACTAT
Organism: Ridgeia piscesae; assembly: GCA_025642075.2. NCBI lineage: Eukaryota > Metazoa > Annelida > Polychaeta > Sabellida > Siboglinidae > Ridgeia > Ridgeia piscesae. The sequence goes on along the minus strand of JAODUO010000312.1, from coordinate 610,483 downwards.
CCTGTCGTCATGTCCCATCAAGTTGTGACCATTCTCAGATCTATCCTGTCGTCATGTCCCCATCAAGTTGTGACCATTATCAGAACTATCCTGTCGTCATGTCCCCATCAAGTCGTGACCATTCTCAGTACTATCCTGTTGTCATGTCCCCATCAAGTTGTGACCATTCTCAGAACTATCCTGTCGTCATGTCCCCATCAAGTTGTGACCATTCTCAGAACTATCCTGTCGTCATGTCCCCATCAAGTTGTGACCATTATCAGAACTATCCTGTCGTCATGTCCCCATCAAGTTGTGACCATTCTCAGAACTATCCTGTTGTCATGTCCCCATCAAGTCGTGACCATTCTCAGAACTATCCTGTCGTCATGTCCCATCAAGTCGTGACCATTCTCAGAACTATCCTGTTGTCATGTCCCCATCAAGTTGTGACCATTCTCAGAACTATCCTGTCGTCATGTCCCATCAAGTCGTGACCATTTCAGACTATCCTGCCTGTCATGTCCCCATCAAGTTGTGACCATTTCAGAACTATCCTGTCGTCATGTCCCCATCAAGTGTGACCATCTATAGAACTATCCTGTCGTCATGTCCCATCAAGTCGTGACCATTTCAGAACTATCCTTTTCATAAACATAATGTGACCATTCTCAGAATATCCTTGATGTCCATCAAGTCGGACCTTTCAATATCCTGTTGTCATGTCACAAGTGTGACCATTCTCAGTTACTATCTGTGTCATGTCCATCAAGTGTGACCATTCTCAGAACTATCCTGTCGTCATGTTCCCATCAAGTTGTGACCATTCTCAGAACTCTCCTGTCGTCATGTCCCCATCAAGTCGTGACCATTCTCAGAACTATCCTGTTGTCATGTCCCATCAAGTCGTGACCATTCTCAGATCTATCCTGTCGTTATGTCCCCATCAAGTCGTGACCATTCTCAGAACTATCCTGTCGTCATGTCCCCATCAAGTTGTGACCATTCTCAGAACTATCCTGTCGTCATGTCCCCATCAAGTTGTGACCATTCTCAGAACTATCCTGTCGTCATGTCCCCATCAAGTCGTGACCATTCTCAGAACTATCCTGTTGTCATGTCCCATCAAGTCGTGACCATTCTCAGAACTATCCTGTTGTCATGTCCCATCAAGTCGTGACCATTCTCAGAACTATCCTGTCGTCATGTCCCCATCAAGTCGTGACCATTCTCAGAACTATCCTGTCGTCATGTCCCCATCAAGTCGTGACCATTCTCAGAACTATCCTGTCGTCATGTCCCCATCAAGTCGTGACCATTCTCAGAACTATCCTGTCGTCATGTCCCCATCAAGTCGTGACCATTCTCAGAACTATCCTGTCGTCATGTCCCATCAAGTTGTGACCATTCTCAGAACTATCCTGTCGTCATTTCCCATCAAGTTGTGACCATTCTCAGAACTATCCTGTCGTCATGTCCCCATCAAGTCGTGACCATTCTCAGAACTATCCTGTCGTCATGTCCCCATCAAGTCGTGACCATTCTCAGAACTATCCTGTCGTCATGTCCCCATCAAGTCGTGACCATTCTCAGAACTATCCTGTCCTCATGTCCCCATCAAGGTGTGACCATTCTCAGAACTATCCTGTCGTCATGTCCCCATCAAGTTGTGACCATTCTCAGAACTATCCTGTCGTCATGTCCCCATCAAGTCGTGACCATTCTCAGAACTATCCTGTCGTCATGTCCCCATCAAGTCGTGACCATTCTCAGATACTATCCTGTTGTCATGTCCCCATCAAGTTGTGACCATTCTCAGTACTATCCTGTCGTCATGTCCCCATCAAGTTGTGACCATTCTCAGTACTATCCTGTTGTCATGTCCCCATCAAGTTGTGACCATTCTCAGAATTATCCGAGCCATCCAGGGATTCTTAGTAAGAGCCTGATGATTTTTGTAAACATATAGAACCGTTGAATTCAAAACTGTTTCTACTTTGCTAAAACATACCTGAGCAGCCTGCTAAATTACATGTATTATATGTTGTTTTTATATGAACAATCTTCAGAACACCATAAAATAAAAACATTAGAGGCAAGAAGTTTCTTCTGAAGAGGCATAGATTACTACCTGGAAGTTTTCCCGTTGATTCAGACCTCCAAGGAGGCAAACATTTACACACCTTGGCTTAGTTATAGTTAGATTATCTTAAACAGTTTGTGGAAGGATACAACTCATGTCATCCTTACTCAGTCACAGTCACAGGACGTGTGCTGACAGTTTGACTAGTGTCACATTAGTGATGACAGGTGTGAAATATTTGTAGGTGATTCGTGCGAACGGTCCCTGGAACATTGTCTTCTTCATCATAGTCGTCTTCTTCGGGTCGTTCTACCTCATCAACCTCATGCTGGCTGTCGTGAGCATGTCTTATGAGGAGGAGGCGACCACAGCAGGCAAGGTACGTACAAACTGTACTACGTACATTTACAGCGATACTGTCACGGCTCATTTGTGATACTGGTCGTCATCGGTACAAATTAATACTGGGGAGCTGAGCCAGAGCTTCTGTGCCTCTGTCTTGCACTGGTTTGGATCATAACAATAGAAATTGGGGGTTGGTGGAGGGGTTGATGGGGGATTAGTGGGGTGGTGATGGGTTGCTGGGGGGTCGGTGAGGGTTGGCAGGGGTTGGTGGGGGGGTGGGGGTAGGGGTCAGCGGGGGTTGTATGTTGGTAACTTATCTAAAGACTGTATGAAGGCACCTATGGTCCTACTGCCGGTGCAAGTTTCGTTAATGACCAACAAAGTGGACTTGTTTTAGACTATATTGTACTAAGCAGGTACTGTGCTGAGTGCACATTGGTGGGTGACAGGTTGACAGGGAGACACGAGAGGTGTGACTTGTGGTCCACCATCAGGTCTGTGAATGTACCACACTGGATCCAGTGGGACCATGGACACCACTGAGTGAGAGGAGGACACTGAGTGAGAGGAGGACACTGAGTGAGAGGAGGACACTGAGTGAGGGGAGGACACTGAGTGAGAGGAGGACACTGAGTGAGGGAGGACACTGAGTGAGAGGAGGACACTGAGTGAGAGGAGGACACTGAGTGAAGGGAGGACACTGAGTGAGAGGAGGACACTGAGTGAGAGGAGGACACTGAGTGAAGGGAGGACACTGAGTGAGAGGAGGACACTGAGTGAGGGAGGACACTGAGTGAGAGGAGGACACTGAGTGAGAGGAGGACACTGAGTGAGAGGGAGGACACTGAGTGAGAGGAGGACACTGAGTGAGGGAGGACACTGAGTGAGAGGAGGACACTGAGTGAGGGAGGACACTGAGTGAGAGGAGGACACTGAGTGAGAGGAGGACACTGAGTGAGAGGAGGACACTGAGTGAGAGTAGGACACTGAGTGAGGGAGGACACTGAGTGAGAGGAGGACACTGAGTGAGAGGAGGACACTGAGTGAGAGGAGGACACTGAGTGAGAGGAGGACACTGAGTGAGGGAGGACACTGAGTGAGAGGAGGACACTGAGTGAGAGGAGGACACTGAGTGAGAGGAAGGACACTGAGTGAGGGAGGACACTGAGTGAGAGGAGGACACTGAGTGAGAGGAGGACACTGAGTGAGAGGAGGACACTGAGTGAGAGGAGGACACTGAGTGAGAGGAGGACACTGAGTGAGGGAGGACACTGAGTGAGAGAAGGACACTGAGTGAGAGGAGGACACTGAGTGAGGGAAGGACACTGAGTGAGGGAGGACACTGAGTGAGGGAGGACACTGAGTGAGAGGATGACACTGAGTGAGAGGAGGACACTGAGTGAGAGGAGGACACTGAGTGAGAGGAGGACACTGAGTGAGGGGAGGAACTGAGTGAGAGGAGGACACTGAGTGAGAGGAGGACACTGAGTGAGGGAGGACACTGAGTGAGAGGAGGACACTGAGTGAGAGGAGGACACTGAGTGAGAGGAGGACACTGAGTGAGGGAGGACACTGAGTGAGGGGAGGACACTGAGTGAGGGGAGGACACTGAGTGAGAGGATGACACTGAGTGAGAGGAGGACACTGAGTGAGTGGAGGACACTGAGTGAGAGTAGGACACTGAGTGAGGGAGGACACTGAGTGAGAGGAGGACACTGAGTGAGAGGAGGACACTGAGTGAGGGAGGACACTGAGTGAGAGGAGGACACTGAGTGAGAGGAGGACACTGAGTGAGAGGAGGACACTGAGTGAGAGGAGGACACTGAGTGAGAGGAAGGACACTGAGTGAGGGAGGACACTGAGTGAGAGGAGGACACTGAGTGAGAGGAGGACACTGAGTGAGAGGAGGACACTGAGTGAGAGGAAGGACACTGAGTGAGGGAGGACACTGAGTGAGAGGAGGACACTGAGTGAGAGGAGGACACTGAGTGAGGGAGGACACTGAGTGAGAGGAGGACACTGAGTGAGAGGAGGACACTGAGTGAGAGGAGGACACTGAGTGAGGGAGGACACTGAGTGAGAGGAGGACACTGAGTGAGAGGAGGACACTGAGTGAGAGGAGGACACTGAGTGAGAGGAGGACACTGAGTGAGGGGAGGACACTGAGTGAGAGGAGGACACTGAGTGAGGGAAGGACACTGAGTGAGGGAGGACACTGAGTGAGGGGAGGACACTGAGTGAGAGGAGGACACTGAGTGAGAGGAGGACACTGAGTGAGAGGAGGACACTGAGTGAGGGGAGGACACTGAGTGAGGGAGGACACTGAGTGAGGGAGGACACTGAGTGAGAGGAGGACACTGAGTGAGGGAGGACACTGAGTGAGAGGAGGACACTGAGTGAGAGGAGGACACTGAGTGAGGGAGGACACTGAGTGAGAGGAGGACACTGAGTGAGGGAAGGACACTGAGTGAGGGAGGACACTGAGTGAGGGGAGGACACTGAGTGAGAGGAGGACACTGAGTGAGAGGAGGACACTGAGTGAGGGAGGACACTGAGTGAGGGAGGACACTGAGTGAGAGGAGGACACTGAGTGAGGGAGGACACTGAGTGAGGGAGGACACTGAGTGAGGAGGACACTGAGTGAGAGGAGGACACTGAGTGAGAGGAGGACACTGAGTGAGGGAGGACACTGAGTGAGGGGGGACACTGAGTGAGGGGAGGACACTGAGTGAGGGGAGGACACTGAGTGAGGGGAGGACACTGAGTGTGGGTGGACACTGAGTGTGGGAGGACACTGAGTGAGGGAGGACACTGAGTGAGGGAGGACACTGAGTGTGGGAGGACACTGAGTGTGGGAGGACACTGAGTGAGGGAGGACACTGAGTGAGGGGAGGACACTGAGTGAGAGGAGGACACTGAGTGAGGGAGGACACTGAGTGAGAGGAGGACACTGAGTGAGGGGAGGACACTGAGTGAGGGGAGGACAATTAGTGGGGGAGGACACTGAGTGAGAGGAGGACACCGAGTGAGAGGAGGACACCGAGTGAGGGAAGGACACCGAGTGAGGGAGGACACTGAGTGAGAGGAGGACACTGTGTGAGAGGAGGACACTGAGTGAGGGAGGACACTGAGTGAGAGGAGGACACTGAGTGAGGGGAGGACACTGAGTGAGAGGAGGACACTGAGTGAGAGGAGGACACTGAGTGAGAGGAGGACACTGAGTGAGGGGAGGACACTGAATGAGAGGAGGACACTGAGTGAGGAAGGACACTGAGTGAGAGGAGGACACTGAGTGAGAGGAGGACACTGAGTGAGGGAGGACACTGAGTGAGAGGAGGACACTGAGTGAGAGGAGGACACTGAGTGAGAGGAAGGACACTGAGTGAGGGGAGGACACTGAGTGAGAGGAGGACACTCAGTGAGAGGACACTGAGTGAGGGAAGACACTGAGTGTGGGAGGACACTGAGTGAGGGGAGGACACTGAGTGAGGGAGGACACTGAGTGAGAGGAGGACACTGAGTGAGGGAGGACACTGAGTGAGGGGGGACACTGAGTGAGGGGAGGACATTGAGTGAGGGAAGGACACTGAGTGAGAAGAGGACACTGAGTGAGGGGAGGACACTGAGTGAGGGGAGGAACTGAGTCTTTTTGACCACATGTCATGAGTATCTGTAGCCCAGAGAGACAGAAGATCAGGGAACATGAAGCGACTTTAAAGAAGGATTAGATTTAAGAAAATAGTCATTCGTGCTATGAATGAACACAACAAGATTCCCATAGACACACAGTGATCCTTTGGATCCTTAGCTTAACCACACCTGGGATCTTCAGGATGCCTGATCCCATAGATCCTCAGACTAACCACACATAAGATCTTGATCCTCAGTCCATGACCTAGCTGATCTGACCTTATTGCACGCAGTGCATCCAGGTTGTGTTTACCTGATATTGGTTGGTGATCACCAGAAGGCCAATGCCCCGCTAAATGATGCCGTTTCATTAGGCTCAAGATTATGAAGTGTTTATCAGCTTTTCTCAGCAGAACTCACTGCCCTGGGACCCAGCCTCTGTGGACAGTTCTCTGCTCTTCTAGCCTAATGGGTATATAATAATCCATCGAGTCAGCTATGGATGTATAATACCACTTCTGGACTGGCTGCTGCACGTCATGTAAGTCTTCCAATATAGCTCATACATACCATGTGAAAATGAAATAGTATATTTTGAATGTATGGTTTCTTGAATGTTTACATCATGCGTATTGATCTCTGTGGACCTGAATATATATATTTCTTCCATTTCCCGCAGCTTTCTTCAGCAGACCGAAGTTACTGTCATGTCACATGACTTAGGTCATGTGACACGAACTAGAGCAGTATTGTTTGTAGTCTCGCATAACCGATTGTCGCTCGGCTGCGTAACTACGCCAAGAAGACAGTCTGGTGACTTTGCCAGCTTTTGAATATTATCCGTGTGGGCTAAACAGTGCTGCCACCTCACGGATGCTAGTTAATCCTGCCGTAATTCCTATTTTATAAACAACTGGAAATTTGTATTTCTATTTATTTTGTGTTAGTATAAGTTTAATTTTGAATAGTTTTTATAATAAAACATTATCTGATAAAAAAATATCGCTATTTAATTTGTTATTTCAAATTCGTCCTAATAATGTTTGCTTACAGCCAATGATTTTGGCTGATGATGTTCTGCGATTCTTGTGCCAAGTGATCATGCTGTTTCTGTGTTTCACATGTAGTGTGGTCACTCTGCGGGCATGTAGTGCTGGTCACTCTGTCACTCTGTGGGCATGTAGTGCCGGTCAATCTCTGAGCATGTAGTGCCAGTCACTCTCTGGGCATGTAGTGCCGGTCACTCTCTGGGCATGTAGTGCTGGTCACTCTCTGGGCATATAGTGCTGGTCACTCTCTGGGCACGTAGTGCTGGTCACTCTCTGGGCACGTAGTGCTGGTCACTCTCTAGGTATGTAATGCTAGTCACTCTCTGGGCGTGTAGCTGCCTTTTCTGTTCTGTCCTTAGTGGGTAGCAACAGTGACCTCGCCATTACTTAGGGCTTTTTGTGAAACACTTATGCCATTTTGTTATGATAAATAGACTTTGATGATATGAAGGCATCGTATCAGCACATGATCAAACAACTTTACTGCGCTTCGACGTAGAGCTGGGTTAATATTGGATATTTCTGGATTTCATTTCTGCAACAGTGGTAGGAAATTGAATGCTTTCATAGCATTGTCTCTAAACTATAATATATTGAAATGATTTATTTAAATAAATAGGCCAAATAATTTTTATTCACAGTTTTATCACTCCTTTACAGTTGTAATTAAGTGTCACTGTCCAGTAGTTACCTGACAGTTTGCCTGACATAGGGCAATTTTCTTTGTTCTCTAAAGTCATATTAAATTGATTTTTGGTGGAACATGACTAAATATTTAAATTCTGACGTTTTGGTTGTTATTCTTCAGAGAGATAAACATAAAATAATAAACTTGAATAAGATTGCTCTTGCTATATTTTATTGCATTTAATTAATTAATTATTTTATTAATGATTGATTTTAAAGCAGATAGTAATTTTAGTACCTCCATTAGTCTGAATTTATGTGACATGTTTTACGTAAGTATATTTTGTTATTTAAATTTAATATTACCTCTGATTTAACATTATTTTTTATTTATTAAGATGATTACACTTTTATAAATATTACATTGTATTTGCCTCTGAACAGATTTCAAATCCAGATTTATAGTGTGATATATAAGTCATTATTATGTTTCCTTAAAGGCGATATCGTGGGATAAAATCTATTCTGCCATTTAACAACAAATGGTTGATGCTCTTTTAAATGAGGATACTGCCAAAATATTTAAATATAATATAAGAATACACGACATAAAAAGCCTTTAAATTTGCTATTTTATGGAACCTCCCAAGGATGCCTGGTTTCAATTTGTTGCTCTGACATGAGATGTGGTTTTGGAGAAATCTACTGCAGCATAGTCGCACGGTGTTGTGTAAATAATGCTAAGAATGTTGGCGATCCTGGCAATGTTTCCCACGACTGACGTCACAGTTCTACCCCTTGTGTCATTTCCCGAAAACACACTTCGAAGCCGGCACCACGACAGCTCACATTTAATGTTAATTAAAAAGATTTTTCATCAAACTTGTGATTTTAGGGTTGTCATTATGTTGTATATTACATATATCTTACGTACATGCATATTTTTATAGTTATTAGAATGTTTTGACAAAATATTGTGTTTAACGCAGTCCTTGTTTGTTTGTGCAGGAGAAGGAGCGAGAGAGGAAGAAGCATCACTCTCCCATCCTTGAGATGGATGCGGAGAAGCTAAGGCAGCTCACTGCCTTGAAGCTGGCGAAACGGCGCAAGAAAGACGCGAGTCGTCCGTCGTCTCGCCACAGCAGTCGCCGTAGCAACCGCAGCAATCACAGCAGTCACAGCCGCATGAGTCAGAACACTCACCTACAGGTACTGAGTGCAGTTAACGGGTCCGCCACTGTCAGCAGCACCAGTCTGCAGAGTGTCGGGAACGGTGTTGGTCGCATGAATAGCATCGGCGGCGTCATCGACGAGTCTCGATTCAGCGTGCCTCTTCACGCTGACAGTCTCAGCATAGAGAGACCTGTGGACACAGCGAAGACAAACGAACTGAGTCACACCAAGCCAAGGTCGCCAGTTGAACCCGAGATCACCAGCATCGTTGTTGTCGGGTTCAATCCGTCTGCAAGTATAGGGTCTACCGACAGCATGGGGAAGACGATTTACGCTGGCGGCGATGCAGGCCTGTTAGGCACCCCCCAGGTGGCCACAGCAGTAAGAACCCTTCTAGTTCATGCACTCAGCTGGATGGCACAGTTCTGGCACATAGAGCTTCATGTCACAACTTTGCTGCATAGAACTCGATGTCACATCTTTGCCGCTTAGAGCTTGATGATACAGCTTTTCCACATAGCACTTAATGTCACAACATTGCGTCCTAGAGCTAGACATCACGGCTTTACCACATGGAGCTTGATGTCACAACTTTGCCGCATAGAGCTTGATGTTACAACTTTACCACATACAGCCTGATGTCACAGCTTTGCTTCGTAGAGCTTGATGTCACCACTTTGTTTCATAGAGCTTGATGTCACCACTTTGAAACATAGAGCTTGATGTCACAACTTTGAAACATAGAGCTTGATGTCACAACTTTGCTTCATAGAGCTTGATGTCACCACTTTGTTTCATAGAGCTTGATGTCACCACTTTGTTTCATAGACCTTGATGTCACCACTTTGAAACATAGAGCTTGATGTCACAACTTTGAAACATAGAGCTTGATGTCACAACTTTGCTTCATAGAGCTTGATGTCACCACTTTGTTTCATAGAGCTTGATGTCACCACTTTGTTTCATAGAGCTTGATGTCACAACTTTGTTTCATAGACCTTGATGTCACCACTTTGTTTCATAGACCTTGATGTCACCACTTTGAAACATAGAGCTTGATGTCACAACTTTGAAACATAGAGCTTGATGTCACCACTTTGTTTCATAGACCTTGATGTCACCACTTTGAAACATAGAGCTTGATGTCACAACTTTGAAACATAGAGCTTGATGTCACAACTTTGCGTCATAGAACTTGATGTCACAACTTTGCCCCATGGCTTCATTCTGTTACTAACCTTTATTCTTGTGTTTGAGTAAATTCTGTGACCATTTTGTTTTCACTGCTATTCTTCCTGTGATGTCATGTGATGACTGAGAGAAGACGCGTGATTGTAATGTAAAGTGTAAATATAAAATGTACTCATTGGTCACAAACAAACCTGTCTAATTACTTCCAATTGTTGTTGTCACCTGAGAATGTGTCATTGACACGCCTCTTGGACATGTTTCAGGAGTCTGAGAACACGGGCAATCCATCAGATGATGACATGGATAGCTACAGCTCTGATGACTCAGATGAACATGGTGTCGTCATTGTGAAAGGTAATAAAACTTATATTTGCCTTTTTCTTCCCAGTAGGCAAGGAAGTCTTATGTCTGTTGGCACTGACTGGCATGATGGCGCCATCTTTCTTGTTATCTTAATAAGGATGTGCTTAAGGCAATGCATCATGGGTAAACTTGCTTCCTGCTATTCAGTTTATTATGTGATAATATCTTTTCTCAAATTGCTAACTATTTCTGCGATGTTCTCATGTGAACTATGTTTCTTTTGGAATCAATTCAATAAACCTGCACGTAGGCATGATGTTATTTGTATGCTATTGTTCTCATCATAATAGTAGTAGTTTTAAGATAAATGTTTTTATTGGATGGTTACATCATTTTTTTACTGACACATTTTCCAGTTGTTGCCAGGAATACATCTTATATTTCATTATATTTTGTCGTTGTGTTGTCGTAAGTATCTGTTTTATTTGCTTTTGTATGATACCATTGTTACATGCAGGAAATTGGTCATCGGAGTCTGAAGAAGGTTTGGTGTAGTTATTTAAGGTCACTCTGCATGCCTATCTGACAGTCTCAGACCCTTAAACCTGTACATGTGAACATACGTCAGACAAGTGTCACTCACATTACATTCATCAGGATAGTTAGTTTTTATTAAGTATACTTCTTCTTAATATCTAAGGGTTAGATTACCACTTGTATGGACTTTACCACTTCTCTGGCAGGCTTAGAGAGGTAAATATAGCATCTAGATCGGTTGATACAGGTGAGAGCTCATAGACAAACTTGTCCAGTTTGAGACATAAAACCACTACTGTCAATAGAGTGAGTGAATTAATTATTTGTATGTAAAGATCTTACATACTAAATATGGAAATATATATATGTATATATATATATATATATATATATATATATATATATATTATATATATATATATATATATATATATATATATACATATATATATATTTCCATATTTATATATAGAAGATCTTTAATACAAATGATTAATTCACTCACTCTATTGACAGTAGTGGTTTTATGTTACATCATATACATACATATAATATATATATATATATATATATATATATATATATATATGTATATATATATATATATATTATGTGTATATATATAATATATATATATATATATATATATATGTATATCATGTATATATACATATACATATATAATGAAACATAAATAATTAAGGCATAATTATTCATATATGAATAAATGAAATTAAACTACATTAGAGAAAAAACTGTATACATACATATATGTATGTTAATGCCACTATGCAAAAAAATTCCTTGTGCATTTTAAATGTTACTTGGCTATAAACGCTTACTTACAGACATTCAGCGAAATACAGATAAGCTAAATATATTACACACATTTATAATATGTAAATAGGATTTAAGATGCCATTGATATAAGAGATCTGTAAATAAAAAATAAAGTTTAGAATAACAGCACACACATTTTAATATTATCCCTGAGTGTTCATATTTATATGATGACATCATCTACCCTGGATATTATATGATTAAATGAATCCATCTTTATAACTGGCAAATGTCAATACAAATGGTAATTTAAGAAGAAATCTACTTAATAATGCATCACCTGTGCCCTAGTGCCTCCGAAAATATCACATATTTACGTATTGTAATTATGTAATCAATTTCTCATGGACAAATTAGTTTTCACATTTCACATTGATATTGGCATGTGTACTGCAACCAGAGATCATGTGACACGTCAGCAGTAGCAGAAAGACATGGAAATCAACCCACTAATTGTCTAGAATAGCCCGGGTCTTCAACTGTAGCACACACCACAAAGGCGCTGCACAAGATACTGCTCTGTTTAAAAACCAAAGTGATTTTCCACAAATCCCGCCGATGTCAGATTTCAAAACGCTGCCACATCTGTCTACATTATGGAGACGTTGGGATAAAAATAAATGGCCGTGTTTTTCTCGTACATTTTAATTTTTATGTGATAACAACGTACTGTGCAGGTACTGCTTCCTGGCTGGTGTCTCGGTGCTGCTGGCGTGTGTAGGTGGTTGTAGGCTCTCACTCAGTCTCAGTCTCAGTCTCTTCACAACCACTAGTCTTGTCCTCAGTCTCACTTCATTCAGCCAAATGTTACATCCTTGCATCGTGTTTAGTAGACTAGATCAAGGCCGATTTAGAGAGTGTTAGAAGACATTTTCTAGAGTAACATAGCATAGCTATACTGATGTAGTTAGATCTTCATTGATTTAGTAGTAAATATAATTTCTATTAAGGACGTAGGAATGGCTACTTCTTACTATAGCAGAGATAGCACACCTTTCTATTGTGGTCACCTGTGGGATTAGGCTAAGGTGATCTAACAGGGGAGGTGACCTTATTAGTGGTATTACTGTAGTGTACTTTACTGTTATGATAGTATTTTGTGACCATTCTTGAGTGACCTCAGTTGGGAGATGTAGGGTGAATAGCAACTGTTTCATTTAGTATTGTATGTTGTGGTGTTTTAAGAATAATATATATATATATATATATTATATAATATATATATATATATATATATATATATATATAAATATAATATTATATATTTTTATTATATTATATATATATTTTTATATATTATATATATATATATTACTCATATTCACACAGGTGCAGACCTGTTTGATACGGAGTTGTTATATTCAAACCTTCGTTTGGGAGGAAGTAGAATCTGAGGTGAAATGACACAGCTGCTCTTGTCTGTTTTCATTCACCAGTGTCTCAAGGTTATCAAAAGTGTTAAATGCATTTTCCCATTGTAGATTAATTATGGTACATTTTAGCACAGCATATGGAAATGTATCATAATTAATCTACAATGAGAAAATACATTTAACACTTTTAGCACAGCATATGGAAATTGTCATCACTGTTTTAAGATGTTTCATTTCGTTGAGGACATTTCTGTGCCTCCTGCATCAATAACTTCCTGTCCCAACATTGCACTGCGTGTAAAGACTAAATTGTTACTATGTTGGAAGATGTTAATTTTATGTTCCTAACAGTTGTTTACAATTACCAGCATTTACTTACTCATACAATTACGAAGCATGTATGTATGTATTGACGTAGGCTATTTCTGTGCGATGACCTATTGAAAACCACATTGTAAATGCTACATGATCACTTGTGAATAAAGTCTACATACTGTTTACTTACTTAAACATAGTGACAACAATCAGCTTCATGTTCACAGACATTTATTCACATTAACTACAGTTGTTCAGTTCATACGTGACTGTTGTTGTTCTTGTTAGTACACCTGCCTTGAGGCACTATCGCCATTGCACTGTCCATACAAACAGTTAAATGTTGAGAATTGTGACCAGCCTCCAAGTCTGTTTATCGTCTGACATAGTCTCACTTAAACGACTCTCGCTTAAACGACTCTCGCTTAAACGACTCTCGCTTAAACGACTCTCGCTTGGCTGTAACTTTGCTGAGGAGACAATCTGGTCACTTAGCCGGCTTTTGAAAGTTATCTAAAACATTCTGCCACGTCATGTAGCCTGGGTAATCAAGGCTACATCTGATGCTGTTGTTACTAACCACCCTGACTGCCTAGTGAGTGACTATTGTGCCTCATGAGTGATGATTGTGCCTCGTGAGTGAAAATTGTGCCTCATGAGTGACTATTATGCCTAGTGAGTGACAGTTGTGCCTCGTGAATGACTATTGTGCCTCATGAGTGACAGTTGTGCTTCATGAGTGACTATTGTGCCTCATGAGGGACAGTTTGCCCTCGTGAGTGATAGTTGTGCCTCGTGAGTGACTATTGTGCCTCATGAGTGACAGTTGGCCCTCGTGAGTGACTATTTTGCCTAGTGAGTGACTATTGTGCCTCGTGAGTGACTATTGTGCCTCGTGAGTGACTGCTGTGCCTCGTGAGTGACTATTGTGCCTCATGAGTGACTGCTGTGCCTCGTGAGTGACTATTGTGCCTCGTGAGTGACTGCTGTGCCTCATGAGTGACTGCTGTGCCTCGTGAGTGACTGCTGTGCCTCGTGAGTGACTGCTGTGCCTCGTGCTTGCAGACTACGATGATGATGAGCTGATAGACCGTAACTGTGAGTGTTGCGTGGTGTGCTGCGTGTCGTTCATGCGCTGGCTGAGGATCCAGAATGTGCTCTACAAGATCGTGTCGGACTTCATGTTTGAGATCTTCATCACCATCTGCATCGTACTCAATGTGATCACCATGTCCATTGACCACTACGGCATGAGTGATGGGCTCGCAACCGGACTCAGATACGCCAACTATGTACGGCAAGCTCCTTGCTAATGGCACTGGTGAAATAAAACTGCGACATCAGTATCACTAAATAGAAGTGAAAGAAGACACTATAAATATATATCCTGATGAGGCTAAGAGCCTAAAACCTGTGTCCCTCAAAATATGTTATATCAAAATATGTGTTACTTGTATTTTAGTTGTCTTTCACAGATTTGCATAGTATTAAAATAAAATGTTGTCATAACATTTGTCATGTCAGTTGACATGTTTTTCTGTAAAATGGAGTAATAGTTTTATAGCAGACATTGTAATTACATACGTGGTTCCTTCTCTGATAGTGAAAGTTGTTGGGTGAAGAGACCAGGAGATTTCGAGGAGATAAGATATTTTAACTGTCCAGTTAGAAACAAAAGTTAATTGCATTATTCGCAGTCTGCTTTTAGTGACAGTTCTTGTTTTAAATGTTCTATAATAGAGTTTTATGTAAAACGTTTATTATCAATCGACAAATAAACTGTTATTGGTTTCTGTATTCCCATTTTATAGGTGTACACCGCGATATTTACCCTGGAGGCCATTGTGAAACTGATGGCGATGACGAAACACTACTTCAAGACAAGCTGGAACGTCTTTGACTTCATCATCGTCATTGCTAGTCTCATTGACCTTGGCCTTGAGGATGTTGACGGGCTCTCAGTGCTACGAGGATTCCGATTGGTTAGTTACAGTTTCCGCCTTGTTACTGCAGTAGAATGGTGTGCGTGGACACAGCACAGCACACAACAGGTTGGATAAAATGCTTTTACTAGTGCTTGAATCTTATGCTATACATCAAGTTTATATGAAGGAATGTTTAATAGGAGTCTCCCTTCTCACCAGTTTCGCTTAACCGACTCTTGCTCTTTTGCATAGAGTCACCGAGAAGAAAGTCTGGTGACAAACTATGCTTTGCTTATAAATAACCCTTAGGCTTATGTCATGTCACTGCTCGAAGCTGTCAGACAGCATCACTGTTTGGGATTAATTCACAGGTTAACGTGTATAATAATAATTAATGTTTATAATGTATGTATGCTTTTGATAATGAAATAAAGCTGTAAAATATCTATATAAAAATAAAAAGTAGAAAATAAAAAAATTGGTGAAACATTTACGACAATAAATGGCCATTTCTGTTTGTGTTGTGTGTGACATGTTTCACTGTAATGTGGTATTAACTGATAAAAAGGGTATCCTTATTTAATTTATTATTTCAAATTCGGCCACAGAACAGTCAGTGTCTCTACTTTTTTCTGGGGTAGAGCCGGAGCATTAATTTCTCTTCACGTATGTGAAGTGTTGCCCCCTCATGACATTTGTGTGATGAAGTCTACAGCTACGTTTGTCTCTGTTTATGTGATGGCTGCTATAAGAGCAACTAGTAATAGTCTTACTCTCAGTCTCTCTCACCCCTCTTTAGCTTACAGTATATGTACCGGTAGTTCATCATCAGGATATTGTTAATTGATTATCTCATACATTGACGTTTTTTCTACTTTTGTGTTATATGTTGTGGTTAATAATACATATGCAATACCCGCTGTTTTAATACATATTGTTTTATAGTTTTGTTTTACATGTGTGTCAAATAAACAGCTATAGGAAATAAGTCACAGGAAAAAGTCATAAGAAATAAAGTCACAGGGAAAAGTCATGGAAAAAGTCATAGGAAATAAAGTCACAGGAAAAAAAGTCATGCAAAAAAGTCATGAAACAAAGTCACAGGAAAAAGTCATTGAAAAAAGTCATATGAAATTAAGTCACAGGAAATGAAGTAAGAGGGAGGAAAAATTAAGTAAATACCAGTGTATAATTAATGGTAATCACAATACTGTAATATGCATTTGAAAACCATAAATTTATTAAATATTAAACCTAAACATTGCACAGTCAAATTAATCGTTTTGTAATTATTATTTCCTGCAGTTGCTGCTGTTTCTCTTGTAAAAAATGTGAAAAACTGGCAGACAAGATTGGGGCCAAAGTACTCGTTACTCATACGTGTCGGTACTCATCATTACATCTCATATTATTTCGATCTTCAGTTCAAATGTCTCATAACTTGTGTTTATGATTTTGAATTGTCAAAAGAGTACTTTCAAACATGTCCATGTATGAAAACTGAACTTTTATATCAACTAGATATGAATAAACCTTTCCTGTGGGTTTTCATAGGCAAAATTGGGACTTTATTTCCATGACCTTTTCATGTGACTTTGTTCCGGTGACTCTTCTTGTGACTTTATGGCCGGGTGAAGTAGAGGCGACTGACACGAGACCCTGGCGTGACATTGTGTTGTGTTGTGTTGTGTAGCTGCGCCTGCTGCGAGTGTTCAAGTTGGCCCAGACGTGGTCAACGATGCGAGTGTTACTGAGCATCATCCTGAAGACACTCAGCGCCCTCGGTAACCTCACCTTCATCCTCGGCATCGTCATCTACATCTTCGCTGTCATCGGCATGCAGCTCTTCAGCAAGACGTACCTCGCGGAGAAGTTTGAACCCGATGAAATTCCCAGGTACGTACGACCCTAAATGTGGTTCTCCTCCCTGTCACCAGGGGTGATCTTTCCTGGTATCTATTGTAGATTAAACTTACCTTTGCCTGTTTGTAGATTAAACTTACCTCTGCCTGTTTGTAGATTAAACTTACCTTTGCCTGTTTGTAGATTAAACTTACCTCTGTCTGTGTGTAGATTAAACTTACCTCTGCCTGTTTGTAGATTAAACTTACCTCTGCCTGTTTGTAGATTAAACTTACCTCTGTCTGTGTGTAGATTAAACTTACCTCTGCCTGTTTGTAGATTAAACTTACCTCTGCCTGTTTGTAGATTAAACTTACCTTTGCCTGTTTGTAGATTAAACTTACCTTTGCCTGTTTGTAGATTAAACTTACCTCTGCCTGTTTGTAGATTAAACTTACCTCTGCCTGTTTGTAGATTAAACTTACCTTTGCCTGTTTGTAGATTAAACTTACCTCTGTCTGTTTGTAGATTAAACTTACCTCTGCCTGTTTGTAGATTAAACTTACCTCTGCCTGTTTGTAGATTAAACTTACCTTGCCTGTTTGTAGATTAAACTTACCTTTGCCTGTTTGTAGATTAAACTTACCTTTGCCTGTTTGTAGATTAAACTTACCTTTGCCTGTTTGTAGATTAAACTTACCTCTGCCTGTTTGTAGATTAAACTTACCTCTGCTTGTTTGTAGATTAAACTTACCTCTGCCTGTGTGTAGATTAAACTTACCTCTGCCTGTGTGTAGATTAAACTTACCTCTGCCTGTTTGTAGATTAAACTTACCTTTGCCTGTGTGTAGATTAAACTTACCTCTGTCTGTGTGTAGATTAAACTTATCTCTGCCTGTTTGTAGATTAAACTTACCTCTGCCTGTTTGTAGATTAAACTTACCTTTGCCTGTTTGTAGATTAAACTTACCTCTGTCTGTGTGTAGATTAAACTTACCTCTGCCTGTTTGTAGATTAAACTTACCTCTGCCTGTTTGTAGATTAAACTTACCTCTGTCTGTGTGTAGATTAAACTTACCTTTGCCTGTTTGTAGATTAAACTTACCTTTGCCTGTTTGTAGATTAAACTTACCTTTGCCTGTTTGTAGATTAAACTTACCTCTGCCTGTTTGTAGATTAAACTTACCTCTGCTTGTTTGTAGATTAAACTTACCTCTGCCTGTGTGTAGATTAAACTTACCTCTGCCTGTGTGTAGATTAAACTTACCTCTGCCTGTTTGTAGATTAAACTTACCTTTGCCTGTGTGTAGATTAAACTTACCTCTGTCTGTGTGTAGATTAAACTTATCTCTGCCTGTTTGTAGATTAAACTTACCTTTGCCTGTGTGTAGATTAAACTTACCTCTGTCTGTGTGTAGATTAAACTTATCTCTGCCTGTGTGTAGATTAAACTTATCTCTGCCTGTGTGTAGATTAAGCTTATCTCTGCCTGTGTGTAGATTAAACTTATCTCTGCCTGTGTGCAGATTAAACTTACCTTTGCCTGTGTGCAGAGTAAACTTACCTCTGCCTGTTTGTAGATTAAACTTACCTTTGCCTGTGTGCAGATTAAACTTACCTCTGTCTGTGTGTAGATTAACCTTACCTTTGCCCTTGTGTAGATTAAACTTACCTTTGCCTGTGTGCAGATTAAAGTTACCTTTGCCTGTGTGCAGATTAAACTTACCTCTGTCTGTGTGTAGATTAAACTTACCTTTGCCCTAGTGTAGATTAAACTACCTTTGCCTGTGTGTAGATTAAACTTATCTCTGCCTGTGTGTAGATTAAACTTATCTCTGCCTGTGTGTAGATTAAACTTACCTTTGCCTGTGTGTAGATTAAACTTACATTTGCCTGTGTGTAGATTAAACTTACATTTGCCTGTGTGTAGATTAACCTTACCTTTGCCTGTGTATAGATTGAACTTACCTCTGCCTGTTTGTAGTTTAAACTTACCTCTGCTTGTGTGTAGATTAAGCTTACCTTTGCCTGTGTGTAGATTAAACCTACCTTTGCATGTGTGTAGATTACACCTACCTCTGCCTGTGTGTAGATTAACCTTACCTTTTTACTTTTTACTTCTTGGTATTTTATGTATGTATTTATTTATCTGTTTATTTATTGTTATCCTCTGTAAATATATCATCACATGTTGTGTGACGGATGTAAGTGGCTCAACCATCACCATCGAAATAGTGAACACTAAGTATGTCACCGAGTGAAAATATAATTGTCATTCAGTCAACCTTTGCCTGTGTGTAGGTGGGACTTTAAGCTTTGCAAATAGGATTTAACTTTGTCTGTGTATATATATATGTGTATATATATATATATATATATATATATATATATATATATAAGGCTAAATGCTGCATAGGGAGACCAGTGCATATACGACTGCCTACAGGAGACTGGCCGTATATTTATATGTAACTGATTTTCCAATTACGTGTATGTCTAATTGGAACATTGTCTGTAATACAACTACACACCACATACTACAATATTGACATGATATTGTAATAAGTAACATATATACATACAAATCGATCTCCTTAAAACCTATAAGCTTAGATGCCGCATACGGGAGACCGGTGTGTAATCGGAAGTTAATTATTAGTTATACTTATTTACAGTAGTATACATTTAACGCTGACCTGGTATATCCAAAACCCAATACAACGATAACAATAACAACGTAAATATATATGCAGATACACAAATTGACAGCGCCGCATTTAACAAATGTACAACGTATGGCTAGGAGATCCGTCAAATATTTGTTTTATTATTGTGTGTATATATTTATTAAAATTAATACATATCAAACAAGCAAATAGTACACTGAGCATATAGTACACTGAGCATGGAATGCACATAAATACATACAAGTGTCTGCAATAAATGTGCTCAAAACCAATCATAATATAAAATAAAGTTTATAATAATTGCACAAGTTAATTCCTTTATGTCTAAACTATCTCCACTAACAAGGATAATCATTAAATAAAATGCATTAGTTATGCAGTCACACGTCAAAACGTTAAGGAGACCAGCTCCAGTCTCCTTAAAACAGCGGTCTCCAGTATGCGGTGCTATATGCATAACTGGTCCTCCTGTACGCGTGGAATTTAACCTATATATATATATATATATATATATATATATATATATATACATATATATATATATATATATATATATATATATATATATACAATAATAATTAACTTTACCTGTATATACCAAGTAAGTGAGACTTATCTTTACCTGTATATACCAGGTAACTGAGACTTACCTTTAGGTAAATGAGACTTACCTTTACCTGTGCGTAGGTGGAACTTCAGTGAGTTCTTCCACTCCCTCATGCTCATCTTCCGGATCCTGTGTGGAGAGTGGATAGAGCCCCTGTGGGACTGTATGCGAGCCAATGGAGAGATCTGCATGATCGTCTTTCTACCGACCCTCGTCTTTGGCAACTTCATGGTGAGTTTCTTTGTGAAACATCAGAGCGAGCACATGTCACACTTTGTAGTAAAACAACACTAGAAATTACCCACCCTTGGAGAAGGCTGCTCTGACACAGTCTGTTTTTAGTTTTCCAGTGTAACTCATGATAAACTAATTTGTAAATCAGCCACTCTCTGCCCTCTCAATCTATTGAATGTCATGTGATACCTAGGTCCTCTACTCTTCTATGTCATGTGACAGGTCCTCTACTCTCTTGTATGTCATGTGACAGGTCCTCTACATGTAACATATTTCTACATGTAACAGGGCCTCTACTTTTGAATATCATGTGACAGGTCCTCTAGCCTTGTATGTCATGTGACAGGTCCTCTACTCTTGTATGTCATGTGACATGTCTTCTAGCCTTGTATGTCATGTGACAGGTCCTCTAGCCTTCTATGTCATGTGACAGGTCCTTTAGCCTTGTTTGTCATATGACAGGTCCTCTACTGTTGTATGTCATGTGACAGGTCCTCTAGTCTTGTATGTCATGTGACAGATGCTCTAGCCTTGTATGTCATGTGACAGGTCCTCTAGT
This sequence comes from Ridgeia piscesae, assembly GCA_025642075.2. Classification (NCBI taxonomy): domain Eukaryota; kingdom Metazoa; phylum Annelida; class Polychaeta; order Sabellida; family Siboglinidae; genus Ridgeia; species Ridgeia piscesae. Next base: position 589,184 of record JAODUO010000312.1, on the reverse strand, counting down.
CTTGTATGTCATGTGACAGATCCTCTAGCCTTGTATGTCATGTGACAGGTCCTCTAGTCTTGTATGTCATGTGACAGGTCGTCGAGCCTTGTATGTCATGTGACAGGTCCTCTTGTATTGTATGTCATGTGACAGGTCCTCTAGTCTTTTATGTCATATGACATGTCCTCTACTTTTGCATGTCATGTGACAGGTCCTCTAGTCTTGTATGTCATGTGACAGGTCCTCTAGTCTTGAATGTCATGTGACAGGTCCTCTTAGTCTTGAATGTCATGTGACAGATCCTCTAGCCTTGTATGTCATGTGACAGGTCCTCTAGCCTTGTATGTCATGTGAGAGGTCATCAAGGCCTTGTATGTCATGTGACAGGTCCTCTAGCCTTGTATGTCATGTGACAGGTCCTCTAGTCTTGTATGTCATGTGACAGGTCCTCTAGTCTTGTATGTCATGTGACAGGTCCTCTAGCCTTGTATGTCATGTGACAGGTCCTCTAGCCTTGTATGTCATGTGACAGGTCCTCTAGACTTGTGTGTCATGTGACAAGTCCTCTAGCCTTGTGTGTCATGTGACAGGTCCTCTAGCCTTGTATGTCATGTGACAGGTCCTCTAGTATTGTGTGTCATGTGACAGGTCCTCTAGCCTTGTGTGTCATGTGACAGGCCCTCTAGTCTTGTGTGTCATGTGACACGTCCTCTAGCCTTGTGTGTCATGTGACAGGTCCTCTAGCCTTGTATGTCATGTGACAGGTCCTCTAGCCTTGTATGTCATGTGACAGGTCCTCTAGCCTTGTATGTCATGTGACAGGTCCTCTAGCCTTGTATGTCATGTGTCAGGTCCTCTAGCCTTGTATGTCATGTGACAGGTCCTCTAGCCTTGTATGTCATGTGTCAGGTCCTCTAGCCTTGTATGTCATGTGACAGGTCCTCTAGCCTTGTGTGTCATGTGACAGGCCCTCTAGTCTTGTGTGTCATGTGACACGTCCTCTAGCCTTGTGTGTCATGTGACAGGTCCTCTAGCCTTGTATGTCATGTGACAGGTCCTCTAGCCTTGTATGTCATGTGACAGGTCCTCTAGCCTTGTATGTCATGTGACAGGTCCTCTAGCCTTGTATGTCATGTGTCAGGTCCTCTAGCCTTGTATGTCATGTGACAGGTCCTCTAGCCTTGTATGTCATGTGTCAGGTCCTCTAGCCTTGTATGTCATGTGACAGGTCCTCTAGCCTTGTATGTCATGTGACAGGTCCTCAACCTGTTCCTGGCTCTGCTCTTGAACTCATTCGCATCAGACAAGTTGGATGAGAACAAGGAAGTACGCGACAAGTCCAAGGTGAAGCAAGGCTGGGAACGACTGAAGAGCATATTCAAGAACAAACGGATACAAGTGCAGCCATCTAGTGAGGAAGCCCACATCCGACAGGCGTCCATTGCAAACATCCTCGATGAACTAAAGGGCCGTCATGGAGAGAAACCTAGCGATGAGACAGTCATCACCATGACAACAGAAGAAGCCTGGGCAGAACCAAAGAGCAGACGTATGTCTTGAGAACGTCACTACATGTTGTTGTGTTGCTTGCATAATTACAAAAAAGTGGGGACTTTTGTTAAGTTTCAATCACGGTTTATGGGAATTGTTGTGAGGAGTGAGTATTGATTTGCTGCATTGCTGTCAGTAGTTCTCAATGTTAATTTGTTGGTTTTGAGACTTGTCAATAGTGGCCAATATTATGGGGATCTATCATTACAAAAGGTATCTTTTTTGGTTTTGCGCCTGTCATTAATATATTTGGGGATCTCACTCTCTTTAATTGTTCATATAAGATGTAGATTTAGGGATATTGTAGTATAATTTAACTTGTTTTGGAGCTTAATGTTGAAGATGAGTACGACATTTCGATCCGTCAGCTACGGACCTTGTATGTTAAATTATACTACAATAAACCATTCTTTGATCCAGGAACAATATATTCACTGTAGATTTAGGGATGTCTGTCAAGTTCTAATGTGCAGAATTTGGGGCAAACAATTTCTTGTCGATGACAATAATTTCAACGTTTGTGTCATGTCATGAATGGTTCACATCATGTTTTTGTTAGCATGACATTATGTGTAACTTGTTTTTGAAAGGCAATTCAGCAGAAGTGGACAAACCAGGCCAGGATCAGAAGACAACCTCTCCACTGAAGAAGGTGAGTTTACTATCTATTAGAATCACTGTAGAGATCAGGTGGACAACATTTGTGTCAAATACCACTCAACATACCCACATATATACACCTACAGACACACAAGCATACACGCTATGTCTGTGTAGGCCATCATGAACACCCTGTTATGTCTGTGCAAACCATCATGAACACCCTGTTATGTCTGTGCAGGCCATCATGAACACCCTGTTATGTCTGTGCAGACCATCATGAACACCCTGTTATGTCTGTGCAGACCATCATGAACACCCTGTTATGTCTGTGCAGGCCATCATGAACACCCTGTTATGTCTGTGCAGACCATCATGAACACCCTGTTATGTCTGTGCAGACCATCATGAACACCCTGTTATGTCTGTGCAGACCATCATGAACACCCTGTTATGTCTGTGCAGACCATCATGATCACCCTGTTATGTCTGTGCAGGCCATCATGAACACCCTGTTATGTCTGTGCAGGCCATCATGAACACCCTGTTATGTCTGTGCAGGCCATCATGAACACCCTGTTATGTCTGTGCAGACCATCATGTACACCCTGTTATGTGTGTGCAGACCATCATGAACACCCTGTTATGTCTGTGCAGACCATCAGGAACACCCTGTTATGTCTGTGCAGACCATCATGAACACCCTGTTATATCTGTGCAGACCATCATGAACACCCTGTTATGTGTGTGCAGACCATCATGAACACCCTGTTATGTCTGTGCAGACCATATGATCACCCTGTTATGTCTATGCAGGCTGTCATGAACACCCTGTTATGTCTGTGCAGGCTGTCATGAACACCCTGTTATGTCTGTGCAGGCTGTCATGAACTCCCTGTTATGTCTGTGCAGACTGTGATGAACACCCTTTTATGTTTGTGCAGACTGTCATGAACACCCTGTTATGTCTGTGCAGGCTGTCATGAACACCCTGTTATGTCTGTGCAGGCTATCATGAACTCCCTGTTATGTCTGTGCAGACTGTGATGAACACCCTTTTATGTTTGTGCAGACTGTCATGAACTCCCTGTTATGTCTGTGCAGGCTGTCATGAACTCCCTGTTATGTCTGTGCAGGCTGTCATGAACACCCTGTTATGTCTGTGCAGGCTGTCATGAACTCCCTGTTATGTCTGTGCAGGCTGTCATGAACACCCTGTTATGTCTGTGCAGGCTGTCATGAACACCCTGTTATGTCTGTGCAGGCCGTCATGAACTCCCTGTTATGTCTGTGCAGGCCGTCATGAACACCCTGTTATGTCTGTGCAGGCTGTCATGAACTCCCTGTTATGTCTGTGCAGGCCGTCATGAACACCCTGTCTGTGCCATCACTTGGCTCTCTGGCAGCCCCCGATCCAAACACAGCGAAGGAGAAAGACACAGACAAAGACAAAAAGGCTGAAGACTCTTCTGACAAGAAGGAAGAAACAGAGGCAGAAGCTGACGAGAAGAAAGTGGAAGATTGTTTCCCAGCGTGTTGCTGCGTCAAGTGAGTGACGGAGGTTGTGAGAGGTGTGGGTGGTTGTGAATGGTGTGTTGATTTTGAGGGGCCGGCGAGTTATGAGTAGTTGTGAAGGAATGTGTGTGGTTGCGAGGGAATTGATGATGACATGGTTGGTACTTGACGTTGTAGATGTGCGCCCTGGATGCTGAGCATGGACACCTCCTCCTGGGGTGTGAACTGGCACACAATACGAGTGCACACCCACCGGGTGACGGAGCACAAAGTCTTTGAATACTTCATCCTCGTTATCATATTTCTCAGCAGTGTCTCACTGGTAGGTGAACACATACCAACTCTCAAAGGCTGGCTAGCATTACGGGTGTGTATGCATGTGTGTGTGCGCGTGCGTGCGTGTGTGCGTGTGTGTGTGTGTGTTTGTGGGTGTGTTTGTGGGTGTGTGTGTGTGAGTGTGTGTTTGAGTGTGTATATGTGAGTGTATGTGTGTGTGTGTGTGTGTGTGTGTGTGGTGTGAGTGAGTGAGTGAGTGTGTGTGTGTGTGTGTGTGTGTGTGAGTGTGTGTGTGAGTGTGTGTGTGTGTGTAGTGAGTATGTGAGTGTGTGTGTGTGTGTGTGTGTGAGCGTGTGTGTGCATGAGGATGCATTGATGTCAGTGTACATATGTGCATGCATTCGTACACATGTTTGTATGCATGGTGTGTGCATATGTGTTTCTAGTCATGTGACATTTAACATAAAAAATACTCATTTTGGTGATTGTTAAAATAAAATGATGTGAAAATAAAATAAAAATCAATAGATATTCATATTGGAAGGCGAAACATATATCCCGCTAAAATTTAAGATGATGAAGGCCATTTAATAAATCTAACAACAGATGAGAAATACATTTATTGCATGCATAGACATGCTCATTGAGCTTTAAGAAATCTAGCGTTAAAGAAATGTGTTTTCTTTCAATTTTGGTGCAATGCAATAAGAACTAACGTGTCACCGTGGGTCAGACATTTGCACAAGACTTTGATTGCGTGGTTGCAGTGCTTTGAGGACATCTACCTGGACGAGAAGCCTGTGCTGAAGAAGATCCTCTACTTCCTGAACATTTTCTACGCAGTCATCTTCACCGCCGAGATGTTGATCAAGTGGGTGGGACTCGGCTTTACGAAATACTTTACCAGCTTCTGGACTGTCTTGGACTTCTTCATCGTTGTTGTGAGTGATCATTTATCCCCTCTCTGACACAGTTATTGGGAATCTTCATTTATCCCACTCCTGATACCAACATTAATTTTTTTATTTATCCCACATCTTACACAAATATTGCGTGTCTATTTATCCCACTTCTGACACCAATATTGTAAGTCTATATATCCCACTGACACCATTGTTGTGAATAGATTTATTCCATTTATGATACCAATATTAAAAGTTCTTTATTTATCCATATCTGACTCAAATATTTAGAGTCTGTTTATCATTGTTGTGAGTTGGTTTATTTCACTACTGACACAAAAACTGTGAGCCTTTATTTATCCAACTGACAACTTTGTTGTGAATATTTTATCCCATTTCTGATAACAATATTAAGAGGTTTTATTTATCTCATATCTGAAACAAATATTGTGAGTCTATCCAATTTCTGACAATATTGCGAGTTGTTATCCCACTTCTGACACCATTGTGAGTGGATTTATCCCACTTTTGACACCAGCATAATGACCTTCCTTTATTCCACTTCATAGATAAATGTTGTAAGTCCATTTATTTTATCTCCTTTGCAAAATTACCATGAAATGGATGTGCAAAACAAATTGAACTGTGGAATTCTAGTTGATATTTTGTTTATTTTGCTGCACAGATCTCTCTGTTGACCCTCCTGGCGGAGTCGATTGGTGCAGATCAGTTGTCGTCATTCCGCTCTCTACGAACCCTGCGAGCTCTGCGCCCCCTCCGCGCCATCTCCCGCTGGCAGGGCATGAGAGTAAGTAGACATGTGTCTGGGGACTATTTCACCGAGCTTGTGAGCTCGTAAGGAGAATCCTTAATGACACGGAATATATCGGTAAAATTAAGGAGTGTTTTTAAGGTGCAAACAGCTGCTAAGGATTTTATTTCTGTGCCACACCTGTGGATGTGCCATGACAGTGCATCCTGAATCAGTAGACAAGATCACCAGTGAGGAGCTAAAGGGTCTCCAAGTTACAAACATCCGTGCACTCAATTTATTGTTATTTATTTATATCTCATCTGTGAGCGCAGTGATTGACATTGAGTTAGAGATCGCGTGATAGAAGAACTATTATTAATATTCAATCATTCTTCCACACATGCACATGTTCACATTCAAAGATGTGGTGAAAATATGCAAAAAGTATTGAAACATGTTTTAATCATAACACGTTATTGTATTAAATTATCCGTGAACATGTGCAAGACTTTACATTTAGTATCTAATGTTCAAATAACATTAGATTGTGGCTGTATTTTCTGTTATTTGTATACACTAATCACCTGTGCCTGTTTCAGATTGTGGTGAATGCCCTGGTGTATGCCATCCCCTCCATCTTCAACGTGCTCCTCGTCTGCCTCATCTTTTGGCTCATCTTCAGGTGTGTCTCACTTAGTCACACACTCAGGTCATTGAGCACATACAGTAGTGTCTGTAGTTAGTCTTCAGTAGGCACGGAAATGGTCTTGGGTGGGTTAGCAATTTCATATGTCCTTGGATGGGTTAGCAGTTTAGTTGAGGAACTTTTTAAATAATTATGAATAATAACATTATATTTCTCAGACCAACCTAAATATCTTGTTATGTTTCAAGCACATGTTCATGCCATGCCTTTTAAGGGATTCTTTTAAGAGTTAAACTCCTTGTAATGTATCCAATTTTTTTATTAATCTTGTCATGATTATTTCTTGTAATTAAATGAAGGCATTTAAGATAGGATAAGATAAGATAGCTTTATTGCCATGTGTTCACATTGTGGTTACAATAAAACATTGGAATGTGTAATGATATTGGTCGTCGTACTAGTACATTCACATGACAATACATTCACATGCACCAAACGATGATGATAAAATATACTACTACTTTAAATAAAATAAATAAATAAGAACAATCACATAAAAAGGTCCGAATAATTTTTATTTCTTTATAACATCGATAAATAATTGATGCAATCTAGTAGAAATATATTAGCTTAAAATGTAAAATATGAAATAAAATATTACATAATAAATTATGATAAAATATACACACTAAAAACTCATCGGAAAGTGGAATGTGTGTTTGCTGCGGGTGGGAGAAAAATCGCTTCTGTTTTAACAGGGCTTGAACGGCTAAGGGGAAAAAACTAGTACTAAAGCGGTTGGTCCTGGTTTTGATGGCTCTGAATCGGTGACTAGATGGAACAGGTTCAAATAGGTCATGGGCAGGATGGGATGAATCTTGAGAGATGACATTACAGTGTATAACTTACAAGTGTATTTTATTAATCACATATAACATGTCGAAAGAATCAATCTGCATATTCAGCGTCTCTAATTTGGACTCCACCTATACTGTTGCCATGTTCTGTTCAATTCGCTTAGACTTTAGTTTTATCCAACAAATTCACTATGTTTAGTGTCAGCATTCATTGTGTGGTTCACTGTGTGCCCATGAATATTCATTATAATGGCACTACATAATTAGTCACCCACGTGACAGCAAACTCAGAGTGATTCACATAACACAGTTACGTATCGGCTTGTATGTTGCACAGATAACACCCAAGTTACACATTAATTTGGAGGACAAAAGTAGCTGAGAAAGTACGTGAAATTATCACATTTTGATACATTACATATAGGCTGAAAAAGAATCCTTTTATGCGAGTAAGTCACAGAATGATGTTGTTGAGTTGTGGTATGTCTGCTGCAGCATTGCCGGTGTGCAGCTGTTTGGAGGCAAGTTCTACAAGTGTGTGGATGCAGACGGCACGAAGCTGAGTCACGACATAGTGAGCAATAAGTCAGAGTGCATAGCTAACAGCAACTACAAATGGATCAACTCCAAGATCAACTTTGACAACGTCCTCAACGGCTACCTTGCACTCTTCCAAGTCGTAAGTCAGACACTGCTCTAGATCCATCAGGGATTATATTATTATCATGTTAACATTACGTAATCAGTTCTACTCTGGGTGGATTTTGGCTTTTCTGTGTCTCCACCCACACAATTTCATCTAACTTTTGAATACTTATATTCCGTGTCTTCAAGCACAAAGTTGGACTAACGTTTAGAGTGTTTATATTTGGTGGGTTTTAACTCTGTTTGCGTGTGCATGCATGTGTATGTGTACCTAAGCTTGTATCATATGAATATAATATTGGAAGAAAAGATCAGACATATAATTAAATCGGTGATTCTAATATGTCAAGTGGCAGCTCATTCTCTAAATTGCCATTAGCATTAAATCAGCACTGAAAATTTATGGTTCCAGTTAATAGTAGAAAGTACAGGAAAGTTGTTGGATGTAGAAACGCCCAAGACTTCCTAGTCCACATGCTGTCTGATGAGGGGAGCTTTCGGTGGAAATCATGTTAGACCAGTGAAGACTTCTTGTTTTTGATTACCTTGTATATGTCAGCTGTGTTGACGTGTGCTGGTTGTTGTCATAGGCAACCTTTGAAGGCTGGATGGAGGTGATGGAGGACGCTTCGGATGCTGCTGGGGTAGGTACCTTGGTGTCCCTTATGGACAGGTGTCTGTTATGGACAGGTATCAGTTATGGTGAGGTGTCCGTTGTTGACTGGTGTCTGCTACGGTTAGATGTCTGTCATCAACTGCAATAGAGATGTGTCTGATATAAGATATGAATGTTATGGACAGGTGCCTCTTACAGACATGCGTCTGTTATAGACAGGTCTATGCAATGGACAGGTGTCGGTTATGAGAGATATCTGTTATGTATGATAATCATTTTCAAAATTTCTATCAGGCGGAATTTATATTTATAGCACAAATTGTTATTTTATTTGTGTATACATACCTTATATTGTTTTATAAAAGACTTTGTCAACACATTGAACTGTGTCATACTGTATATTGTTTTATTTGTGTTTACATACCTTATATTGTTTTATTTGTGTATACATACCTTATATTGTTTTATTTGTGTTTACATACCTTATATTGTTTTATTTGTGTATACATACCTTATATTGTTTTGTACAAGACTTTGTCAACACATTGAACTGTGTCATACTGTGGAGACCAGTGTTTAAATAAAGACCATTATTATTATATTGTTAACTATAATGTAATGGCCATTCATCAACAACAGTTTCTTGAGAGGTGATGGGGACCTACAGAACTAATCATCTAGGTGGCGCCATTATGCAACTCAGTCCTCGTGCCATTAACCACCAACGTCCCGTTACCTCATTACCTTGTTACCTCATTACCTTGTTACCTCATTACCTTGTTACCTCATTACCTTGTTACCTCATTACCTTGTTACCTCATTACCTTGTTACCTCATTACATTGTTACCACATTGCCTTGTTACCTCATTACCTTGTTACCACATTACCTTGTACCTCATTACCTTGTTACCTAATTACCTTATTACCTTGTAACGCCGCATTCATTCATTATATCCAGCATGTGATAGATGTACCTTATACTTATAACAGTTGGAGGGTAAAAGAACTCAAACATGACCTGAAAAAGGAAATTACAGAGCTTGTACGTGTAAAGAATGCGAATGCGTCACCAGGAGAGTTGCGATCCTGTAGGTTCCCCATTATGTGTGATAATGATTAGATGACCGTCTATTGACCGCTGTTTTGTTGCTGGCTGCAGCTGGACAAGCAGCCGGTGCGAGAGACGAACTTCCACTCTCACTGGTACTTTGTCATCTTCATCATCTGCGGCTCATTCTTTACTCTCAACCTCTTCATTGGAGTCATCATAGACAACTTCAACATGCTCAAGAAGAAGGTGAGTCTCACGTCACACGTCACTCACTCAGTCTTATACCTGGTGAGTCACACGTCACTCACTCAGTCTTCTACCTGGTGAGTCACATGTCACTCACTCAGTCTACTACCTGGTGAGTCACATATCACTCACTCAGTCTTCTACTTGGTGAGTCACATGTCACTCACTCAGTCCTCTACCTGGTGAGTCACACATCACTCACTCAGTAGTCAGTACAGTCTTCTATCCATGCAAGGTTCTCATCAGTTGAACCAGTAACTACAGTAAGTTACTGGTCCAGCTGCGGAGTTTTATTCAGTGCAATGTCACTCATGTTGCCAATAAAAAACGTCACTCATGAGGTAGATAAAATCATCATATATATTTTAATTACCAATTTTATTAAGTCTATATTATATATATATATATATATATATATATATATATATATATATAGAATATATATGGAATTTAATATTCAATCTTTTTAACTTATTAACAAAATTATCTTTACATGTTATGAAACATAATTTATCTAAATACATATTTCTGTGTTCCAGCCCGTGGGGTTTAACTTGAAATAGTGTATTCGTAGAGGGTATGTATGTCTAACTAACTACCCTGTTTGTGGATGTTGTAGTATGAGGGCGGGGCACTGGACATGTTCCTGACGGCCCACCAGAGGGACTACTACAACACGATGAAGAAGATCGGCATGAGGAAGCCACAGAAGACCATCAAACGACCGAAGGTGCCGCCTCAAACACACTGCCTCTGTCTGTCTCACTCTCAGTCCAGGGAGCACACCTATGTTATGTCAACATCGGCAGAACTGTGAATTAATTCTGATTAGTGTGTGTGTGTGTGTGTTTGTGTGTGTGTTTGTGTGTGTATGTGTGTGTGTTTGTGTGTGTGTTTGTGTGTGTATGTTTGTGTGTGTTTGTGTGTATACGAGTATGATTGTGTGTGTGAGTATGTTTGTGTGTTTGAGTGTGTGTTTGAGTGTGTGTGTGTTTGCGAGTGTTTGTGATTGTGTGTGAGTGCATGTTTGTGTATACTTGCGAGTGTGTTTGTGTGTGAATGTGTGTGAATTTGTGTGTGTGAGTGTGAATGTGTGTGTGTTTGTGAGTGTTTGTGTATGTGAATGTTTGTGCATGTATGTGTGTGTGTTTGTTTGTGAGTATGTGTGTGAGTGTCAGTAGTCTACATGATGGTGTATACAGGAGTGAATGTACATGTGACCTAAACTTGTGTTTTGTTCTGTTACAGATCAGAACAGCACTTGTAAATAAATCCTCTTTTATTTTAGTGGTTGAAACACTAGAACCATTTGATAAAATCGAAGTTTGCATCTCTATGCTATAAGTTAGAAATGTTTCCTTGTTTCCTCCACACTGTGAGCTGTATCCATCAAGTTGTGGTGGACAAACGGGAATGAATCATGCTTCACAGTCATTGCAGCACACCTAGTGGCTTTCCAGCAAAGCCGAGTTGTCTTTTGATAAACACATCTACCTGGGTGCCATAAAACACTATGAGACGAATCGTGGGCTGGACACTGTCCAACATATGAACTGACTTGACCTTTCTCTTCTGCAGAACAAGCTTCAGGCATTCTTCTTTGATGTGTCGGTCAACACCAAGTTTGAGTTGGCAGTCGTCCTGCTCATCATCTGCAACATGATCTCGATGGCGGTGGAACATTATCGACAAACAGAAGTCTACACCGAAGCACTGGACATCGTCAATGTTGTCTTCATAAGCATCTTTACCCTGGAGGCAGTTGTCAAGATCATCGGCATGCGTTGGCATTATTTCCGCCGGGGATGGAATATATTTGACTTCATCGTAGTAATTATCTCGATACTAGGTGTGTATATAATGTCTATATGTGTCGACCTTCTCAGTTTTTGCACAGTTTAGTCACAGTGCTTGTCACAAGCAAATGACTTTTAAAACTCACTTCTGCCATTTGACATTCAACAAATCGCCCATCGTTTCAACGTTATGCACTGTGTATGAGTAACTTACCATCATTCGCCTAACGAGTTAACCTAATAGACATTGAGACATGCATATCGTGTCAGGTTTTAATAAATGTTTGACCATTCCCTAGTTTGTATATATATATATATATATATATATATATATATATATATATATAATTATATATCTCTATGCATGTATTATGTATGTGCGTGCGTGCGTGCGTGCGTGCGTGCGTGCGTGCGTGTGTGTATGGTTATATTAAATTTGTACAACTGACTTAAGTAGACATTACGAAGATGTAATACTATCGTGATAAAAATGTGTGTCGATCGTATTACATCTTTGTAAAGTCTACTTCTTAAGTCAGTTGCACAAATGTAATACCTGTCTTATTGACGGACTGGCTGTGACTCAACCTCGCTGTGTTGCAGGCATTGTGTTGGACGACATCCTGTCGTCTGTCATCATCACACCCACCCTGCTGCGCGTCGTGCGCGTCTTCCGCATTGGCCGTGTGCTGCGTCTCATCAAGGCTGCAAAGGGCCTGCGCAAGCTGCTCTTTGCCCTCGTCATCTCGCTGCCCGCTCTCCTCAACATCGGCATGCTACTCTTCCTCATCGTCTTCATCTACGCCATCTTCGGCATGACGTCATTCGGTCACGTGCGTCACACGGGCACGCTCGACGACGTCGTCAACTTCCAGACGTTCGGCAGCAGCCTCGTGCTGCTGTTCCGTCTGACGACGTCGGCCGGCTGGAACGACATCCTCGACCCGCTCATGATCAGCGGCCAGGAGTGCGATAGCGACTATTGGACGCACCCGAACGGCACGAAACTGAAGGCGACGAATGGCGACTGCGGCAGCAGCGGTATCGCCGTCTTCTTCATGGTCTCCTTCATCCTCATCGCCTTCCTCATCATCATCAACATGTACATCGCCGTCATCCTCGAGAACTTCAACCAGGCGCACCAGCAGGAGGAAGTCGGCGTGACGGAGGACGACTTCGACATGTTCTACGTCATCTGGGAGAAGTACGACCCGCACGCGTCGCAGTTCCTCAAGTACGAGCAGCTGTCCGACTTCATCTGCGACCTCGACGAGCCGCTCGGGCTGCCGAAGCCGAACGAGCTGGCGATCGTCGCGCTCGACCTGCCGATCTACGCCGACGAGCGCCTGCACTGTCTCGACATCCTCATGGCGCTCGTCAAACACGTGCTCGGCAGCGTCGACGAGACGGACGAGTTCCGCAAGCTGAGGGCGCAGATGGAGGAGAAGTATCTGGAGGCGTTCCCGACTCGCGTGCATCACGTCGTCTTGTCGACGACGATGCAGCGTAAGAAGGAAGACGTCGCTGCGAAGACGCTACAGCGCGCCTGGCGCAAGCACAAGACCATGAAGAACATCCTCCTCATCACGGAGATGGCGCTGAAGAAGGAGCGTCGCAACAGTCTCATGCCCAGTCGCCAGTCGAGCTCTGCGTCGCTGTCTGCGTCGGTGTCACCGCGGCCTGCGACACTGCAACGTCAGGACAGCACGAGCAATACAAAGACGTTAAAAGCGAGCGACATCGCACGCAAGAAGCGGCAGGCAGGGCTCATGTTGAACTTACCGACGGCCGGTGACATAGGATTGCCGTCGGACGACAAGGACGTATAGCGCATGTTCCCTCGCAGCTGTTTTCGCCGCATTGTAACATATGTAATTATTACCCGATATTCCAGAATTTGCTTTGCAACTTCGCCGATGATGAACACCGAGTGGTTTAGTGCAGTCTCTCTGTACATATGGCACAGCTTTGAGCGACAACCCCAACCTGGTTGTGGGCACGCCGCAACGTTAAATTATGTGTTCATAAAGGTGACAAGCTACGACTGTGATCTCTCCGTTCAATCTTATCGCCCTGTGCAATGTACTTATTTGCCTGACCTAGTTGTGCGATGACATTTACTTCGCTGGGCGATGATTGCGATTGGCCCGTCACGTGAAATTCGCACACCTTAAACGAGATTCGTGTAACATTGTAATGATGTGAATGTTTTTACAGACGCGTGCCAGGGCTTGTGTCTGGGTTTGTTGACGTTTCTGCTGGCGTGAAGCCACTGCATGGTTTGCGTGTACCGATGTTGGCGTTGTGGATAAATACCATATTATGTTTACAACTACTGTTGTTTCCTGGCCATCGACTTGTGGACGCGCCGAGTCTGTTGCCGTATCCCCAATGGTTACAGTGTATGTTCTGTGATATTGTACAATTAAATTATTTGTCTTCCATTTGCAAGTCCGGTATGATAGCACCACGATACATTTACTGCACGTGCCTATCCGAGGCTACCTATTAACTGAAAGACCGTCATCGAAAAACTAGGAGTTTATGTTTAATGTGACACGTTTACAGTTGTGTGTTGTGTGTCGTCCACAGCGATGGTAGACACACACAAATCTGCAAAAGCAACGACAGTCTGCTTGCACAGAACATGCGGCCAATTGAAAAGGTTTTCTGCAACACAATTACTAAATGGTTAAATAACCCACATACACATATCAAAATGTAGATAAACAAAACACCTAAGATTGCTTCTACATAACTTGTTACATTAACTCATCGTCACATCATGGTCCACCTGGCATCCACGTGCGACCTCGTTAGTTGACAAGGACGACAGCAGCACCTCAGCGTCCCAAACCCATGTCGATTTTAAATTCAACAAACACTGTCGAACATCATGCAGTTTGCACGACACTCAAATTTGTTTTTTCGAGAAACAGTTCACCATTATACAACGTGAATGCGGCATAATCGACACCAACGATGAGATTACATCCAGCAATTCGATTAGTACTGTCCTTCTCGAGTTCTTTCAAGTTACCTCATAGGCACTGTACTTAGTCTGTTTATTAACAAGTGCTGATGAAGAGACATGAATAGCTGTGTACGAGTTATTTGATGTCACTTGCGCCGTCTCTCTGCAGCAGGTCTGGATATGTAACTCGTTTCTCGGACGGGACACTTATAATAATATCGTATTTGTAATAATGTTTATTAAACAATACTGATACTTCAATAGTCTTAACAACACGTCACTAGTCTAAGACACTATTGACTCACACAGTGAGAGGGCAACACAGCCTTCAGTATGGGGCTGTGACAGAGTGGGGGGACAAGTTGTGAGCATGCAGATACAAACAACCCACACATTCTACCAGGAACACATGCGGCATCCCAACACAGCAACTACACTACTGCAGCAAGCCACGACTTCTGCCGTCCTATCTTTTGGTTATTCTCTAAAGACACCAGTGCAATGCAGTGTCGGTGACTGCAAAACTAGTCATTTGAAAACGGGGATGAGATTTTTTTAATACTGAGAGACAGTTGCCTGTTTCACCGCAGCGAAGCATTCTTACTATTTGTGACCACTCATTAAGCTGGCTCTGAAGTCGCCAATAACGTGACAAAACTCAACCTAATCATATTCCAGCAATATTCAACTGTCTTAGATATGGTGATAAGTCACCTCACACACAGTTTGAGCTAAGGCAGATAACTCGGCACTGGCCAAACCAGAAGCATGGACTACCACGCCAAACACATACAACGTTCAAATAAGCTATAACAAAATGGGTTAGCTATCTTCACTAGGGCAAGTGCATTACGATCACGTTGCTGCGAGGTCATTGGCACCATTCGTCTTGTGTCTTGGGGGACATTCGGGGTTGACCTCTTCACCTTCTTTACTGCCCGCCTCGTGTCCTTCACTTGGATGACATTTGGGTCAAAGTTCGCGGCGCTCTCGTTTGTTGGACGTCTCGAGTGGGGGCCATTTACATCAATGATGGTTGGGGGCTGAAAAAGTAAAAGTTCTTAGAGAGCTGTTTTTAATCCTTAGGACTGTTCAAAGCCCTTTATCATTCACTCCTGGCAGACTTGTTCATCTTGAATTTCAACTTGTCAGGATTGAGCTTGATGTTCTTGTGTTGATGCAACGCTCCACGAGAGCAACGAAACGTCTGCCATGGTCTCGCTCTGCTTCCTCGTAAGTGGTACCTTCATCAAACATTAGAATATCATCAGCAACATTTACTATGCCCTCCAGGCCTTCAAGAGATGCGAGTCCGAGCTGGAATTCCTCTGGCGCGCTGGAAATCCCAAATGGTAGCCTCAGCCATCTGTATCTGCCACAAAAAGTGTGCATTGTCGGCAGATGGCAGGGAAGGAAACCCTCGCGTATGTCCACCAAGGAGAAGCACTTCGCATTAACTAGTCGATGTAATTTTTCATTTAGGGTGGGCATTTGAAACACCGGTCGGAGAATAGCTTCACTAACTGTCTGGCTCGGGGCAATGGATAATCTGAATTTCTTTTCTTATGGGTTCGTTTGGACACCTCGGTGATGGTTCGTGCACTTTTGCAATGATTCCCGCCTCCACGTATTTCTGAAGAGCAGCTTTCTCCTTGATTCATGTTGCTATAGGCACTCGGTGGATGGCATCTAAACCGGACTCACATCTTCCTTCACTTCGAAATGGACCGGGGGCCCAATACGACCAATGCCCACGAATGTTTCACCATACTCTCAGAGTATATCCCATTTTCGTAACTGCCCTGTCGGGGTAGCTGCCGACTCTTCGGTATTTTAATCCGGGATGGCGACAGTGGAGGACTACAGTGGCTGGCTACGGTTGCGTGCAGTTCCTCTACGTGGTTACACGGACGTTTGTTGATGTTGTTTTCTCATCAGGTACATCACTGTTGAGCACATTAGTTGACTGTGTGACATCTGTGGATTGCCTTCTCAGAATCAGTTTGTAGGAAGGTGAGCCAGTAGTCTCCGTCACAACGCGAGTAGAGTTTATTAAGAACACTTCCCCGGTGTTAATTGAAATGAGACTCGGCCTTTCACTATCTGCCCCGGACAACAATGCAGGCTTATCGCCCATCAGTTCATTGGGTAGGACTTGGAAAATGAGTGTTTCGTAGCGGCCTTCCCTCTCGCACAACAGCACTATTTGTCCACGTGGCCTCATATGCATAGCGTCACCATACATTCATACAACACATACGGTGAGTGCTGAATTGCATTGTAACGCATGCAGTGACAGCTCACTGATAGTGTTACGTGTGGCTGCTGTTCAAATCTGTAGTTACATTTCAGTGAAACTCTCCTGTTGTTGACAATGTGAGATTCACAAAATATCTTTTCCCCACAACACTTCTGGTAATCTCGTGTACTTGTTGCATCTGTAAGGAAAACCATTGGTGATGTTCTCTGTTTGAAACATTCTCACATTGATCACCGAAATCAAGGCGGCGTACATCTTGACTGGGGACAGGTGAGTTTTGGAGTTTTCCAGAGTCTCGCGGAGGTGTTGCATTGTACCTTGCCCATTGCTGTTGGCGTATATTTCAACGACCACGGCCTCTGGCTGAGAAACGTTGGTTCTGCTGGTGTAATTTGGTTGAATCGTCTAGGCAAACAATGGTAAAGTGGTCGTTGCCTCCACATTTCAGCTGGGCAGGATTTCCAAAGGTGAGGGCCTCTTATGTCCCCACACCAGTGACAGGTACCGGCTTCTCGTTTCAGCCTCATGTGTCGGTGACTGTTCCAGTGGACTTTGCTCGTCTGTGTTTCTGGAGGTGTCGACAATGGGTTTGTTAGCCTGGTTGGCTGGCTCATGGGTTTTCCTTCAGCAACACCACCTGACTGCGTTGTTTTCTAGGACCCATCAGTTTTCTTGTGCGCTTTCAGGAGATCAGTCCTTGTGGCCTGACTTAGCAGTCCGAATGTGAATTTGTCCCTGAACAATTCATCTGCCATAGTATCGTATTCACACCAACTGCTTGGCGTACTTTCACTTCCCAGTCTTGTACAGAGTCGTGTACATTCTGTTGTAGATTCCAGAACGTGAACCTATCTGATAACACGGTGCTGTCAACTGAACCTGCATAGTGGTTGCGTAGACGCTCCATCCGTATCCAAGGCTTCAGTTTGTCTGCCGCAGGTATCTGTGGTTCTATTGTGTATCGGATGACTGACAGAGCCTCATCTGGCATTGCTGACCTCAATGCAGATATCTCCAGCTGTGGTCTTTTTGAAATGAGCCTGATTTCATTTGGAAATGACGGATCTTTCGTCAAATCTCTATAATCCGCCTGAATGAATAATTATTAAAACGGATTTCATTTTTTTTTACAATTATCTACTATTTTGCCACCTAGTTTCAATTCTGGTCGTTTATGATGTGCCATGTTCGTATTTATTCTCGTTTGGGATATACTGTTTGAATGTCCCCTTTTATGACACGATTGGCATGCCATACATTCAACGTTTTCCAGCGTGGCGTCTTTCAAGCTGAACAATGGCTCGATATTCTTTAAACCGAGACAAATAGCTTCTCACCTAACTGGTTGCGGTATACTACTGAATTCGTTAGTCACTCCTGACACCATGTTGTGTACGTATGTATGTGAACGGACACAAACAACGACTAGTCTGGAACAACACGTTTACTAGCCCTCGAGTACAACCGGAAGCCCCCTTAGCGTCATCCAAGTACGGTGGCATTGAAGGCGCATAATTGTACAGCGTACGGTAGCCGGTAGGGCCATTAACAATAGCTTGGAGACCCAATTTTACATCTCGATCATGGGTTTAAAAAAACGCTGTCGTAAGGTCACACCAAAGCTATTGTAAAACATCTACATTTGTATATGGCGTTAATTGTGTGCCATCTCCATTTTGAAACACTTCGTTATGCACATAACTAATTATGTTACTGAAAATAATATACCTATTTCCGTTGGAAAGTCACTGCCGTGCGCCACTTTGCGTTTCATATAAGTAAAGCTAGCTCTAGCTAACTTTAATTAAAACTAGCTCACCGTAATCATAACACTAACTACCACTAACCCTAAGTAACCGTAAATCTAACACTAATGTACCTTGTGCACTATGACGTCATTATCTGGGGAAGCCCTTCCGGCGCAATGCATTGTGCATTTTCTACTCATGGGAGCGGTGGTCGCGAGGTAGAGCGACGGACTGTCAATCGAGGGGACGGTGGTTCAATACCACCTATCGCCGTTTCGAAACTTAGGCAATTTCTTCACCCCACATTTTCCTGTGTCTTTTGGAAGAGACACTAAAAGCCGGTGGTCCCTTCTGTCTGGTGTCTATGCCAGGGGAAGTAAAGGATCCCACACAGGGGGTAAATGTGTAACCTGTAGTGGACTCACAAATTCTAGAGAAAAACAACTCCTGCGTTAGCCCAAGTTTGGGCTGTTTGGAGGTAATTTTGTTGTGCCGCCATTATCCCATGTTAAAAGGCCTGCATTTTTCGGGTGTCTTGCAAGATCTGGTTGTATCACAAATTGGCGATATAACAAGAAAATGTAGTGAAACAAACTTCACGACACATAATCAAAGTGTGTGAATCCGTCATCAGAGAGCGTCGCAACTTATTATATTACTGGTTATGCCAAACTATTTGACAGCAAGATTCTCGTTGAAGTCAACTTGTGAAGTCACGCGTCTGCCGCCTGGTTTGACAGTAAATGACGGTAACATCCATGTCAGTGTGAGTAAGTGTGGGTTTATGTTATAATTATATATGTGTATTTACAGTAGTGATAGTTTGGTTAATAAAATTATATGCCATGTCGGGTCAAAGGTAAAACAGGCTCAGCGATGCCCGAAGGCGAAGAGGTAGAATACCAAGTCAATGCCTTTTGTCAAGAATCAGGCTCAAGGCAGTCCCAAATATTTGTTTCGTTGTGCACTGATTCTGATTCTGATTCGTTATAGTGCAAGACCACTGGGGCATCACGCACTAGTATGGATGGTCGGTTTCATGTTATCTGGAAGTGGACTAATAGTATTTGTGCTTGGGAATATGGGATTAGGGTGGGCTGGATGGGGAAAAGTACAAGTCAATGATGGGGGAGGGTGGGGTTGTGGTAGGGACGGGGTGTGGGGGGATAGGGGTGGTGGTGTGTGTTGTCTATTGGAGATGCCTGAAGGGTGCAGTTGTCAGGTTAATGTCCTGCAATGAAGCCTTGAAGGCGTCGAGACTGTTATGGGTAAATACATGAGATGGAAGTCTGTTCGGGGAAAGAAGCTTGATTTGTTGTTGTTGTGGGAGGTGGATATTTGTCTGTATTTGTGTGGGTGGTTGGATCTTGTTTAGCTGTGTCCGGGCTTGCATGAAGTATTGGTTGGGATTGATGTCTAAGAGGTTTACACAGACATAATTGTTTATACGAAGGAGAGTAATAGCGACTGCCGGTACCAGTTCGGTCAACCGTATATGATTAATTGTTCAGCTGCGGAGGACGATACGCAGGACCGACGTTTGTAAACGGTCACGGCTACGCACGGGCAGTTAGCTACGGATATGAGGGAAGCAGAGTGATCTGGGAGAACTGATAACCCTTTGAAGGACAATACGTGAATTATCGTTACAAGCGGTCAGGGCTACGCATGTGCAGTGAGAAGGAAGGGATAGGTTAGGCATTAGAAAAGGGGAAGTTTTTAGCAGAGAAGGGGAGATCGAATGCGTACGAAGATGATTGCGGTTTACCATTTTGGCGTATAAATTACTTCACTAATATGAGACTGATGATCATATTTTCATTATGGAATTCTAAATTGTGCGGCGAACTTTAAACATGTAAACATGTAGGGGTTTTATAGGAGTCCCGAAGTATAATAGGGATCTCAAAGCCTTGATGTCATATTGTAAAATGTATTGCCAACGCAATGCTCTGTCTACTTAGTCGTATGTATGGCGACGAGCTCTCTTCACAATGAATAAATTCGAAGCCGAACCTTTGAACGAGCGTTTCTCGACCGTGAAGATCGATGCCCCCCATGCACGCGACCCAAACGGGGTGCAACTTTACAAGGAGAGGGCTTGCTCGGGCATAATTGTTCAGTATGATGTATTAATTCCTGTTACACAGATTATGTCATTTGTTTGTAAACAGACTGTTAGAAAGGTTGTCTGCATCAAGAAATTTCGAAAGTAGACAAACGTAATCAAAAGATCGAATCGACGCTAAACTTAAACCTTGGCTAAGTAAGGCCAAAAACCGTGCGTCTTAAATGCTGCTGATGATTTACTAATATAAAATATATTGATGTTATTTTCATCCTAGAGCAATACCT
Source organism: Ridgeia piscesae (assembly GCA_025642075.2). Lineage (NCBI taxonomy): Eukaryota > Metazoa > Annelida > Polychaeta > Sabellida > Siboglinidae > Ridgeia > Ridgeia piscesae. The sequence goes on along the minus strand of JAODUO010000312.1, from coordinate 568,409 downwards.
TTAGGAAAATGTTGCTAATGGTAGACATGTTAAGACTTGTATGATATGTTGCTGTTATGCAAGCACACATAACACGATAAATTACTGCTGAATACGTAACTTGTAAGCTTATGAATAGTGCAATTCAATGCCCCCCGTTTCGTGGTGTTGCATTGTTTACTATTATGTTGGCTGTTTATGTACGTTTCAACCAAGTCAATGTAATTAAACAATTTCATTTCTCATTGTATAGTCCAGAAGGCGTAGAAAATAGCACACAGTGAATCATAGGAGATACCCGGTATACTAGTTGGTGTCAACGGAAAAAGGGGACTGTGCCTATGACACGTATTTTACAGAAACACCTGCTCAGCTGAATTGGGAAATGTCAGCCACACGCACAAGTCAAGCTTCAACAGAGAATAAAAAATATAGTAGTCAGGAACCTTAACACTGACAAAATATTCATTAATGTCATTGTTGAAAAGACATTACATATACCCCACTTATAGATGGTTTGCTTAGTTCAGAGAATTGTGTTTATAAAAGTCTACATTTGGCTGCATCACTCTTTCGGATATCCCGCAGAAATGTAACTATACACACATGTATGAGTATCTCATGAAGAGAGGAGTGTGTGTTTTATCAGCAGATGGAGTCGTTATCGATAATGTCACGTTGCCAGTGACAGAAAAACCACTCACAAAGGGGTACAACTGTTATGGTTCTGGTCATGTGTCAGAGATCAAAGTAAACATTACTGATGGATTCTAACATGTCTAGTCTCACGTCATGGCCAGCATGACACATCAGTCCTATCTTTGCAAGATAGTTATAGATTTTGATTCTTCATTTGTGCTCAATGCGGAGTGTCAGTGTGTGGCAGGACGTGGAGGCAAATGCAACCATGTAGCAGCAATCTTGTTTGCCCTAGTCGAGTTCCGAGAACCACAGATGAAGACCAGCTGCACAGGACAACCTCAACAATGGCATCTGCTCTCTAGAACAAGCAAAAAGAGGATAAAGCCCCAGACCATTGGTTAGACAATGTGAAAGTATACTATCCATAATAATTATACTGATCGTGATTTTTCTACGTTTCTGTGATACTGAATGAAAATATACTATAAGGATTAATGAATATATATATATATATTTGATTATCATTGTGTATGTGTGTGTGTATATATATATATATATATATATATATATATATATATATATATATATATATATAAAATAATCAGTAATTTTCAAATTTAGAAATTTATAGTATTTGTATTAAATACTTTTATAAAGTATTAATAATTTCCTAATAATTTCAAATACTTTTCACGTCAATTCTTGACTGAATTCTGAAAAGTCTATTAACTTTAATGTGTCATTTGGCAATTCACTCAGAAGCAATGGTAATAAAAACCCAAATTAGCTAATGTTAAATTATTTGTATTTGAATTCCCTCAAGAGTATTTGTATTTAAGTACACTTCAATATATTTGACCCCATGTCTGGCTGTTTGAGGGGAGAGAGGTGTTAAGAAAAATGTGTATGGTCGAGGCGAGCATTCGAGGATACCTCTAGATGAATACGACGACTACTGTGCTATACAAGATCCTGTCATCGACACTGCTGCTATGAAAGCCGGGCTTGACGATGTACCCCACACCATGTGCATAAACCAACTCCTGCAGACCAGTTCTGATACTAGTGAAGATACAAGTTTGGGGATGGAGACACAGACAAATATGACACCAGACGAAATCATACTGGTAGAGTTGCAAGTTGGCAAACATATAATCAGTCATAACAAGATGTTTTTTAATGATACAATTGCATAATTTAATATTTTATAACTAGATACATCTACAAGTTGAATGAACAATTTAAATAATAATTATAGAATACATTTCACATCACATTAATAATAATAAAAAACTATTATGTGAAACATTACTCTGAATTTTATTTGAGGTACCATTTATGTTGGCATATTCTGTGGTAATAACAAACAGATTACAATTTCAGGTACCTGATGATGTTGCAAACATCGAGCGACAAACTACTGAGCAGGTCAGCAACATTCACTGGTTTCGAATGAAGAAAGGGCGAGTGACCGCAACCATGTGCAAGGCTTGTTGTGGTAAACCGCATAATGACTCATTAACTGTTGGGAACCCAGCTGCAAAACCGTGTTCTATCCATGCGCAATATGGGTTGGCGACTGAAGAAAAGGCATGCGAGATGTTTCAAATAGAAGCTGTCCATATCCGCAAATGTGGTATATTTGTTTATGCAGAACATGGACAATTAGCTGCATCACCAGACAGAATAGGGCGTGTAAGTCTCGCGCGCGAAAACGAGGCTGGGGGCAGTTGGGAGCAGGAAGTCTATATTCTCCATGTTAACATAATATACGACTTTGTTTTTGGTTGTAATAATCGAACTGTTCCCAAATAGAGTATTTAAGTTATATTGTCCGGAGGATTATTACAAGCAGAAGCATTGGAACACATTGCCGTTGACAATGATCACGGAAATCATGAATTTTAATCGCTTATTATAGTGGTTGCCATAACATTAGCGGCAAGTACTTGTGTTTGGCGATCTTGACTAATAACGAACAGTGCTATTTTTCGCGCAGTACAACCTGTTTGGGGCAAACGTATACATGTGTTATGATTATGTGTATTTAGACAAGTTGTCAGGTATAAGTGCTTATCGGAATCACAGCGCACAGCAATGTAAAATGCAAATCCTGTAAAAGACACACACGGCCTAAAATCGTGTTTATTATCGGCACTACGTAAATCGTTTTACACATTACATAGTAATAAAGCCATTACATTGGCAGTCTTCATACTTCAAATGCTAACAGTGCACATCAATAAAAAGTTAATGCAAATGCAGTGGGTCAAATATAGAAAAACATGGGAATGTAGGTCAACTGTGAACGTCAAGTCTAGATCACATGTCAAAGGGTTTATCAAGATTCATGGTGACTTTATGAATTAATTATGCAATAAATTCCAATATGTAGGTCAGACGTAAAATATAGGTCAAATAATTAGGTCAAGTTCTAATAACCGTTTAAAGTGTCCATAAAGTTGCTATATTGACAGTTTTAATATTATTATGTTAACAAGGCTCATTTCCTACACCATTTCACCTATATTATACCATTAATGTGAATTAATACCATACTGTGGGTAAAATTTAGGTCAGATATAAAATCTAGGTCAACTTTGAAGGTCAAATCAAGGTCACAACAAATTTACTTTTCCTAAAGGGTTGACCAATTTTTGGTTTCACATGCGTAAGTTAAATGGTTCCAATGTTATTACTGGTTTCTAACCTATTCTAGGCAGTCATTGCGACTGCAGCCTGTGCACAAGAAACGGACCAAAATAATAGTAATAGACAAAAATGCAGCAATTTGTAGATTTAAAAATATAATTTCTCTATAAATATTGAAGATCTAACAAAATTCAAAACGTTTTATTAACTGCATATTAGTATCTATCACATGGCACCATTTAAATGATGACATAACATATTCATTTTGTTGTTGATATACATTATACCCAGTGAATGTATTCACAACGTTTTGGCGAGATGTATATTAAAAAAAAAAAAAAAAGTAACTTTGCAATGGGGATTGTGTGAAGTGCAATGTTTTATGATATGGGAGGGGGTCAGTACCACGTGGGGATAAGACCTAGTATAACCGTAAATGACTCCAGCGCACGTGGTGAATACCATTTGTTACACGTCCGTCGCCGCAGCTGTTTAATATTTCACTGGGTATACTATTTTCAAAACAGCGCGTGTCACGTATCGTTGTCGAGTGCCGTTACACGCAACCAAATCCGAGTATGCTTAGTTTGATGTTGTCGAATTATCAATAACCACTTTCAATAATGGTTACAACGTCTTGGTGAATAAAGAACAGGTATTGTAAAAGTGTATTTGTTATTTATGCATATGGATGGGTTTGTGGAAATATGATTTAGCGTCTCATTATAGCGATTATCAATCAAACAATATTGTAACATTTTAAAGCTGCTCCCTCCACTCATCCTCGTAAAAATCGTTTGCTCCTAGCGATTATTAGTAATTTCACTAAAAGCGGAAGTATCAAATACTCCCTAATGATTGCCTAGTTGGTTTATGCATACAAGTTACTTCTTTTCCTGAAATGAATAACATAAATTTAAAACTCTGTACGAAACCTAACTATGGAAATGGGGATTTGAGCGGAATACGCTTTAGTCTTCACGCGAACGAGGCTTGGGGGCGAGATTGACCTTCATCCTGTCGAGTTGTTTACGTTTAGGAACAGCGAGTTTAGCCTTTAGGCACAAACATTATTTTATATGCCACCAACACGGCACAATTAAGCAGACAAAGACAGCATCGACGCATGATTGGGAAAGAATATGGAACAAATCAGTGAACAGCATGATATCGGGACAGTGACAGTGGACGTTGCACGCTCCGGGCACCGTGGGCCGGCGGGCCGGCGGGCCAGCGGGCCGGCAGTCTGTTGGCGTTGCCACCGTGGTCGGGTGGTGTGTGGTCAGTCAGACGATATGTTGGATACAACAATGTCTACACTGTCCACATGCAGCGTTCGCACATATGTTCTTCCAGATAGGTTAGTAATTACGAATTGCTCAGCTATAATCACGTATGTATATATATATATATATATATATATATATATATATATATATATATATATATATATATATATATATATATACGCCTATGAGTATACGTCATTAATATTACTCTTGTTTTTATTAAATTTATGTTATTGTTTACTTTCAACCTTGGAGATTATTCAGCCAAAATACCAAGGTATGGCTATGCTAAGACTATGCCAGGCATAGGCTATGGCCTATACTTAGATGACTATGACATGGTAGTGATTTATTATAATATATACTGTAACTATGTAATGTTTATGTCACATATGGTACAGGTTAGTATTTTAAGATTAACTAGGCTTAATTAACCTAATAGTAGCTAGGCATAAGGTAAATGCATTATAAGTGAGCCGTAACAATTATACTTAGGACTTCGTTATATACTTATCCATAATGACAATATTTAATACATTTATAATAATAATTTAATACATTAAGCAATAATAATAATTTAATACATAAAAATAGGTAAATATATATTATTTTAATTTATTAGTAACATTAATGTAATAAAATAACACGACATTGCTTGCATTTGGAAGACTGGGAGGTGATAGTTCATAACATTGCAAGTTGTTCATGTACATTAAATTTAAATGTGTCACATTTTCATAACTTGAGGTGTCATCACCATAGGGTATGCGGAAAAGCTCTTCATCTCAGGTAAATGAGTTTCGGAATATACATTAATTTACTCTCTCAACAAAGCTTTTATAAAAATCGTACAGATGTCATTTGTGAATCCAAAGGGCCTGGGGCCCTGTGGATGTGCATCCTACACCGTAGGAATTTGGTAGGCCTGCAAACCTGTTATAATAGGTCCATGCTAATGTGCCTCTATACTGTTTGAAATATGCCCCAGTTTAAGTAATAATAATAGTTTGTGGCATTTTCCGATATCACCACTCCAGTCGAAGCTGAAGCTATGGTGATGCGGTATCAACACAAATATAGACTACGCAATTTGGTTCACCGGCCTGTAGAACTTTGTGTGCCCTCAAGACGATTTCTGAATCTGTCCCTCTATGTGATATTTTATTTGCCTGTATTAATGGGTAGGTGTACTTGTTAAATTGTAAATAAGTAAAGAAAACATAAAGTAAAAACCTTTGATCAAAACGATTTCATGAAATTGACAACAAAATAATGGCAAGCACAATATAAGTATAACTACAGGTACAGTCACTGCACTTGATATATGTATTTATTTTTAATATCGCATTCACATCAGATAACAAACAAAGCAGTAATAACAAAATTAGAAAAAAGTTGAAAACGTGTTAGGTAAATGTAAAGAAAAACTGCTACTTTTATCAATATTCGTGTTATCGAACATCCAGTACTGATACATGGTATGTCAAATACTAATTAGTTCAAAAACTGTAATCCCATTCATTAGGTTTTCAAATTATACCTTTCCCGGAGAAGACATTAGCTTTAGCAAACATGTGCATAGTGCTACATATCATGGGCAAATTGTTCAATATTCTGAAAGAATTGTCGTTTGAAAACATATTTCAAGAAATTTATTTTTGCAAAGAGCTCACCCATAACACACCCACAAATGTTACAGAAACATGCTGTAAATAGATAACATATACACACTGTATACATATAATAACGTTATGTACATAACAAATATGTGCAGCCCTTGACCATGTTGAATATTGTGCTTTATAATTTAATAATAAATATATTAAATAAAGTAACTACCATCAGGTTATACTTTATCTTCAAAATCAGTAGATGTAAAAAAAATTAGTTTAATATCTTTAATGCTTCGTATCTTTACACCTAAAAAGTGGTTAAACTAGTCAGGGTCCTTGCCATGTGGCTGAGAGTTACATGTGCAATTGTTATAGGTTTACTCAACTCTTTGAAGAGTACCGGCTAGAGATAGTTGCGAATACCTTTCTTTTGTACAGTTAGTATTTTCACATGTTAATTTCAGTGTGGCGGAATGTTCCCACATAAGTATAAATGTTCGATATAACAGGTCTTGAGTAATGTATGACATGTGTGGCATGTAAATTTTATAACACAAATAAATAAAATTGTATTACCATGGTATTGACTTTTGCTAAGTGTGTCGTCACATATAAAATATCATACATGTCAGAGCCATGTTAATTGTCATTTTGTTTCTTATATAGGCAGATGCGGATGTACAGCAAAATGCCAGGAAGCTGGTATGCAAAAATATGGTTAAAATATGGTTATTCCTTTGAAAAATAGCCGATTATTATAAGATAAGAAAGCACACTTCCACACTTTTTGAACACATCTTCTTCTTCTAGTAATCAGCCAACATCAATGTTTTGATGATTATGCTGACTTGTGGAGGTTGCAGTAGACACTTCTGAAATGTAGTGAAAGGGTGTGTGGCATAGTAGACATAAGAAATAAGCGGGGAGGGGGACATGCTTTGATCAAAGCATGTCTGGTACAGGTGGGCAGTAAGCCTGGACTTGAAACAGTCCAGGGACTTGGCTGCCACTATTTCCTGGGGCAGGCTGTTCCATTCGGGGATGGTCCGGGGGAAGTATAACATATGTTTGTACTGTGTCCTGCAGTAGGGGATGTTGTAGCTGCGTGTGTTGCTCTTTCTGTGGCTTGATCATGTTTCTGTTGGCTGTGGTAGGTATTCAGAATCAATGGTGACGAGGTGGTGGTGAAATTTGTAAAACATTTCAAGTCGAGCTTTTTTACGGCGTTGTTGGAGTGTGGGCCAGGCAAGAGAGTCGATGATGGAGTTGACACAGGATGTCTAGTGGTGTCTATTTGTAACCCATCTTGTTGCACGGCGTTGACCTTTTTCTATTGTTTTTTATATTGTTTGCAGAGTGTGGGTCCCAGACAGTGCCCGAGTACTCCAGGATTGGGCGGACAAAGGCTTTATATGCTGCTTCTTTTGTTTTCTTGTTTCCGATTTTTAGGTTTCTTCTGAGGTAGCCGAGTGTCTACTTCATATGTCGCATCATGAAACACATTAAACAACATCACATTCTTCTGACTTGTTCAACAATGTCTTTGCCTTTTCCCTCACCCAGATGTTTGTTTTACTATCCGTGTACGTGATGCTTAACATACTTCATTTGTTCTATGTTTGTGCGGTTGCTAACTTGTTCTTTGTCTGGCTCGAGAGGGCCCACGTTTCCGCGTCGTATGTTGTTGTTGGAAGTATGAATGAGTTGTAGATTTATTAAATTTATTTATTTCGTGGTGCATATGTCTTGTTTAAGTACTGGCCAACACTCCTGGTGCAGTCAAACGGTCAGGGTTGGGTGCGCAACTGCGCATGCTTCTGGGTTACTAGTCGTGTATCAAAGCATGTCTAAATTATTGTGGTTCTGGTATATTGACAATTGCATCTAGTAGGGAATTCCAATATTTTATTGCTCAGGGGAAACACACACAAAATAACAGTTCTTTATATAGAATAGAATGAATACAGTAGTGAGACAGTAACACATTCTTTAAATTGTTTTACATAGACTAAGTCTGAGGTTTATTTCAAAGTATTCTTCTGAATATTGCTCTCTAGGGTTAGTGTGACTTGCGTTGAATACTTTAAACATTGTACGGGCTGGATGAGGTTTATTACAGTCAAGGATAGGGATCTATATATGGCTTTATGGAATATGCCATGCCATTTTGAGTGATTAGATTTATTGAAAATAATCTCTTAAATAACTGTCTGAAATAATTCCCTCCATTGAAATTATACTAGGAGCAACAGGTGCACAGTTAGTATTAATGTTTTTCTGTTGTAACAAAATGAGCGGTTGGCTGTAAAATAGGTAAGACATGAGATGTTGAGACACCTGCAACATCCCTTCATGGCCACCTAATGAAGACCAGTGATACCAAATTGTGTAGACATAACATATTATTCATGATGATACATTTCCTACATTATTACATATGTTGAATCAAAAGTGAACATACAGCAGTATTTATTATCATCATTGTTGCTCGTTTTATACAATTATCTTTAAAGTGGTATATGGTATACAAGCTAAGGTACATGGGCACCAAAGCTTCGCATAATTGTGGGAAGCCAACTTGCTTTTTAACTAGCTATGTTAGTATTTATTAAAAGGTAAGTTCTTCTATTTCGCAGTATACAATCCTCGATCAGGATTGCTCAAAGCGCTTTACATTTTACTCCCTAGCAAACCTGTTCAATGGAACACCATTTCGGCTTCTCTGGGAAGCGCCCAGCGATGCTGCAATTAACGCGCGAATACTGTTCGTACACAATTATCTACCACTGTCTATAACCAGTTATTCTTTCAAATAAATATAGCTAAGCGAACTGGAGCAATGGAGAGTGAAAAAACTAGCCCATGTTTTGACACGGCAGCACATAACTCAACTCAGGTTCTCTAAGCCGAGAGTCTGAAGTTGTAGCCACTGCCCCACTACAGTACTATACTACTGTCTGTTACCAATAATTCTTAAAAACAAAACTAAAAACGGAAAAATTCGCCTCTTGCATTTAGTATGAAATTCGGCATTCTAGACAAAATGTACCAGATTATAGGTATTTATTAATGACAGTTGGAAGTTTCTGGTGAAGCCTTAAATTAATGGCTGGATCCAGTTGCTTACCGGGTATATGAAGGTTATTTGTTGGATATTGAGGGTTGTAGGAGGAGGTTCATATAGTGTAGACCTATGCATCTGGTGAGCCTGGAATCTCTTGGATTTCGAAACTTAATAGATATACTACGGATTATTGCTATAGGCCATTATATACAGTTATACCTAAGTGAACCTGGGCAGTTAAAATGTGATGTTGCTCAAGGTGCATCACATACACGGATAGTAAAACAAACATCTGGATGAGCGAAATGGCAAAGACGTTGTTGAAGAAGTCAGATGGCGGAAGTGTACCTGGGCAGTTAGAATGTGTTGTTGTTCAAGGTGTTTCACGATGCGGCTATGCCTATGAAGTATGTGTTCAAGAAGTTTGGAAGTGTGCTTTCTTATCTTCTAATAATCGGCTATTTTTCAAAGGAAAAACATCTTTTAATTAAAGAAACATAAACGATCGGCTTATATATAACGTACATTCACCATTGGTATTTTGGTTGACATTTTGATGGTCAAAACGCAAATATTACGTGTAAAATGTTTGGAATCAAAAACGTGAACAGAGACGACGCCAAGTTTGACAGCTAACCGGAACTCATGAGAAGAGGGTTCCAATCGACTCGACAGGCGTCGCTGCGAACTATCAGAATTACTGAATTGATGTAAAATCAAATGTTAATTCGGGAATTCTGATAGTCCACAGCGACGTCTATCGAATCGATTGGAACCCTCTTTTCTGTGGTTCCGCTTTGCTGTTTTACCTGGTGTCCTGGCGTCGTCTCTGTTTATGTTCCAAAATAAAAAAAATGTCAACCAATATGCCGGTGGTTAATGCACGTTGTAATTAAAACTAAGTCTAAGATTCTGTTTTAATTAATTACTAATAATTATGTATAATATGGTTTATTATTTGTATTTCGCACTCGAGTGACGTTCCTGTTGCCATTTGTTTTGAAATTCATCGTAGTTTCTTCAGTCAGATGAGTTTTCATAAATAGTTCTTACTAATTTATTAAGAGTAAGAGATTACATTATTAATTATTTTTCATCTGAAAATGTATTGTTGACCACTAATCCGGGTGTATGTAAAATATATGAATTAGACAAAACCATGACATACACATATATGACATAGTGTATATGAGAGATATATATATTATAAGTGACTAGCATTAGAACAATGAATAAATAATACTAATATATAACAATGTCATTCAGAATAACATAAGTACACGGATCACTTATAAGTATCAATAAAATAAAAGTAGAATAAAATATAGCATACCTGTAAAAAGGTGTAATCATCTTTTAATGAAAGCCCCTCAACAGTCAACATACATGTGGTTTCACCAGCCAATATCAGAATTCTGCCAGGTTGACCTTTACCATGTGCTGGCTGAGGTGTCAAGTATACCTTGTTACAAAATAACTGCCACACAGTGGTAGAACCTACTATAGTCCTTCACAGTGATACCTGCTACAAGCATGATAAATGTGGCATCAGGGTAGAACATTGTATTGTGGTAATACAATTTCTTCATAACTGGTGTCCTTTCGTCACAGATTAAATAATTTCAAAATATAAACTTTTCTGAAAAACGTGTTGTTTTCCTATTCTAAAAGTAATTATATTCTATTGTAATTTCACAATGCAGAGGATGTTTGTTTACCAGGTTTCCTAGTGAACCTTTCTGCATGATGCAGCTGGCCAGCTTGAGATATATATTGCATGTCTGTTCAAACTGGTTAGAGATCATTAAACAATGATGTAAACACTGAATATGAAGGCAAACCAGTGTAATAACACAAACGAACTGGGTGTAACTTAAGTTCATTCAACAATAAAAGTTGCCCTCGGGCCAACATTTCCTCATGGTGTTTCACTGTTTCTGTCATGGTAGCATGATCTTTGAGGAGGTCATCAATTTCTGGATGAGTCTGTGCAGGCTAGTCGTTCTTGTGTCAAGAGCATGACTGTAGCCAGGTAGTCGTGGTCCTGTGTACAAGTATGAATGTACTGTAGCCAGGTAGTCGTGGTCCTGTGTACAAGTATGAATGTACTGCAGCCAGGTAGTCGTGGTCCTGTGTACAAGTATGAATGTACTGTAGCCATGTAGTCGTGGTCCTGTGTACAAGTATGAATGTACTGTAGCCAGGTAGTCGTGGTCCTGTGTACAAGTATGAATGTACTGTAGCCAGGTAGTCGTGGTCCTGTGTACAAGTATGAATGTACTGTAACCATGTAGTCGTGGTCCTGTGTACAAGTATGAATGTACTGTGGCCAGGTAGTCGTGGTCCTGTGTACAAGTATGAATGTACTGTAGCCAGGTAGTCGTGGTCCTGTGTACAAGTATGAATGTACTGTAGCCAGGTAGTCGTGGTCCTGTGTACAAGTATGAATGTACTGTAGCCAGTAGTCGTGGTCCTGTGTACAAGTATGAATGTACTGTAGCCAGGTAGTCGTGGTCCTGTGTACAAGTATGAATGTACTGTAGCCAGGTAGTCGTGGTCCTGTGTACAAGTATGAATGTACTGTAGCCAGGTAGTCGTGGTCCTGTGTACAAGTATGAATGTACTGTGCCAGGTAGTCGTGGTCCTGTGTACAAGTATGAATGTACTGTGGCCAGGTAGTCGTGGTCCTGTGTACAAGTATGAATGTACTGTGGCCAGGTAGTCGTGGTCCTGTGTACAAGTATGAATGTACTGTAGCCAGGTAGTCGTGGTCCTGTGTACAAGTATGAATGTACTGTAGCCAGGTAGTCGTGGTCCTGTGTACAAGTATGAATGTACTGTGGCCAGGTAGTCGTGGTCCTGTGTACAAGTATGAATGTACTGTAGCCAGGTAGTCGTGGTCCTGTGTACAAGTATGAATGTACTGTAGCCAGGTAGTCGTGGTCCTGTGTACAAGTATGAATGTACTGTAGCCAGGTAGTCGTGGTCCTGTGTACAAGTATGAATGTACTGTAGCCAGGTAGTCGTGTCCTGTGTACAAGTATGAATGTACTGTAGCCAGGTAGTCGTGGTCCTGTGTACAAGTATGAATGTACTGTTGCCAGGTAGTCGTGGTCCTGTGTACAAGTATGAATGTACTGTGGCCAGGTAGTCGTGGTCCTGTGTACAAGTATGAATGTACTGTAGCCAGGTAGTCGTGGTCCTGTGTACAAGTATGAATGTACTGTGGCCAGGTAGTCGTGGTCCTGTGTACAAGTATGAATGTACTGTGGCCAGGTAGTCGTGGTCCTGTGTACAAGTATGAATGTACTGTAGCCAGGTAGTCGTGGTCCTGTGTACAAGTATGAATGTACAGATTACATCTTGTAAGTGAATATATATTTATAAGTATGAATGTACAGATTACATCTTGTAAGTGAATATATATTTATAAGTATGAATGTACAGATTACATCTTGTAAGTGAATATATATTTATAAGTATGAATGTACAGATTACATCTTGTAAGTGAATATATATTTATAAGTATGAATGTACAGACTACATCTTGTAAGTGAATATATATTTATAAGTATGAATGTACAGATTACATCTTGTAAGTGAATATATATTTATAAGTATGAATGTACATACTACATCTTGTAAGTGAATATATATTTATAAGTATGAATGTACAGATTACATCTTGTAAGTGAATATATATTTATAAGTATGAATGTACAGATTACATCTTGTAAGTGAATATATATTTATGATCGTGATGAAAGTATGGCATATCTGAATCATTTATATTATGGAATTAATCTTGAGCGTCTCATGGAAATCTCAAACCTATCCTTACGAAAGAATACTAACCATTTCGTGACAACATGGATCGGAGTACAGACTGTGTTCCATCGGTGTGGACTCTGCACTGCTGGCTTCCCCTGGGCCAGTCTTGAATGTAGAATGCTATTTAATAAAATGAACAATATATTACACAAAATGTAGACATGATGTGTTTAAGAATAATATTTAAATAATACCTTAATGTGTTAATATGTTGTCACATGTATGGATCCAAATTTTTTTTTTTACCTTAATTGCATACTTTTATACTTTTGTTTCCCCCCCCTCCTACGAGTACTCACTATGCAGTGATATTAGTGTTTATGTTGATAGTCCCTGCATTTTATAGCATACCATTAAAATAATTTAAATATTTGGAAAAATGTGTGAATAATGGACAGTTGCATATCCATGCCAATCAGTGATATCATGGAATTGATCTGGAGCCTCTCATGGAAATCCCAAAGCTACCCCAAAGAAAGAATACTAACCATTTCGTGACAACATGGATCAGAGTACAGACCGTGTTCCATCGGTGTGGAGTCTGCACTGCTGGCTTCCCCTGGGCCAGTCTTGAATGTAGAATGCTGTTAAATAAAATGAACAATATATTGCTCAAAATGTACATGATGTGTTCAACAAGAATATTTAAATAACAGATGAATGTGTTATATATGTTGTCACAGGTATGGATCATATCGCACAAGTCTTTCTTTCTACCTAATATGCAGTGATAGTACTTATTTTGTTTTAATGATCCCTGAGTTTTATTGCATATGTTTGAATAACAGGCAGTTGTATATCTATGCCAAATCAGTGATATAATTTATCAGCAAAAAAAGTTTACAAATAATAATTCCATTGTCAGTTTTCTAAATGCATTGAATGACTACATTTATTGTAAACAATTCCTCTGGAGTTTCAGCTTTTTCGATGAGGTGCATGCACTTCTGTGAATTTTTGTTTAGGGTCACACAGATTGTACTCGAACATAATTATATTTATTTAACGTACCTTGGTGTCCCTCTGTTCCCGGTTAGTTGCCTTTGTGGTAGAGTGGGGTGTTTGTGTGGCTGGACAAGTTTCATCTGGCAACTTGTGGTTCCAGCCAAGTACTCTTTTTTTGTAGTTTGGTGGATCCGAAAAGTGGCAGGTACAAATACGGTAATAGGGTTTTGGTGTCCGTGTTGTATCCCTAATAAACCATAACCCACATTAATCAACATCACATCTGCAATATACCGTTGAAATGCAAATACCTGGTAATAATAAAATATTGCCAAAACAGGACATTTTAGTAAATATTTGGGAGACATAACTGGACCTTAACAACACATGCTGAGTCATCACAGATTGATGCATTTTACTTGTCTGTAACTAAAAGTACATTAATTGTCAATTTACTAGATCAGTAAATGGGACAGATCACATAATTCCCCTACACATCTATCTCTGTATAAAATAGCATGCATTAAGAATGGCCTTAAATTTTATGTTGTAGGGCTTGACTGAATTGATGGATGGATTAGTGAAGGTTTGTTCTACAACCACAACAACACGGTAATAGTATAACATATTATGGGAAAGATAGTACAATACATTATGAAAAATATAATACAACGTCATGATTGGTGCGTTGCTGCTGCTATTGAAAGGATATAGTCATAGCTGAACTCTTGAGTTGTAACTATAAGTCGCTATGCCCTGGATGATAGTCTATGCCTATGGCTATACTAAGGAAGGGACAAGTAGCGCCCCCTGACGGATAGGCGGTGAACTACAAAATAGGTCACCGACCAAATCGCGCCATCTGTCGTATATGTCGTGAACTAATACCCCAAAAATACGTCTTATTTTTTAAACTATTAAAAAATAGTCGAGAGGCGAGCGTTTTGATTGGCTGTTGCGTATGAAGAAGGGTTTTGATTGGCTGACGCGGATGAAGGGTAGAAGGTCTCATCACGTTCTGCACGTAGGTCACTTTCTTCACGTTCCTCATGTAGGTCATCTACACATCATAGCGCATGTGCAATGTTATTGTTTTCTTATGTATCTTATATAACAGCGGGCTAATGCAACTGGAGCAGAGGAAGGTAAAATATTATAAGTTATTGTGTCTTTATAAAATTGTACCAAACAGGGCTTAACGTAGCGCCCTATGCACTGTGCCCACTCTTTTGGTAGTTAAGGTTGTCAACTACAAACATGTATTCAATAAAACGACAATTTCTGTCCTCTGGAAAACGACCACCCCTTTAGGTCATTGCGCCATATTATAATTTGTATCTCTACCGAGAAAACTTTGGTTTCTTTCCCACGTATGCGACTAACATACCTAAATATCTAGTTTGGTTACATACCTGGTCCTCCATGTCCAGTGCGGGTGCAACATTGCGCATGTCTATCTATCGAATCTTGCTGCCCCGGTCTGGGCAGTCGGGAGCTGTCTGTTCTCATCGAGGGACGCTGGCTCAGTCAGAATCAGTTACAGTGCGTCAGTGGACGACTTTGTAAGATTTCAAGTGGTTGGTACTACACTACGGCAAGTCACCGCGTCAGCTGAGGTATAGGAGATATTGACCGTCGACCCTCCTGCCTGCGACTTGGCGTCGTGCAAAGGCACCGCTAATATAGCGTCTGATTACTTTGCTGACTTAGTAAAACTTAGTAAAATACGACAATGTGAAAATATGTCAGGTCGAAACGAAATAATATTGAGATTTTGCTACAGTCATGTCATAAACATAAAATTAAAACGCTATATGTTTTCCGAAGTGAAAAACTAATAAAAAATACTAAGTTACCACACTAACTTAGTAACACTTGTGAAAAGACAGCTGTATTCATCTCGTTGAAGTGGTAAACGATATGAAAGGACCGTATTGTCTTAGTAAAATACGAAAACTTCACAAGGTTATCGCCTCAAAACAATAAAATTAAGTTATTGCTGTGGTCGAAGTGTGTCTAACCTTAATTAGTGGTTGTTTGACCTTGACCTTCTTCCGGAGGAACCGAGCCGCGCCAGCATCCATTGATCGGGCTTTACTATACTACTTACATATAATACATATAATGTAAGTATCATGCCTTCACAATGACGAACATGTTATGTTTTTTAATCAATATTTAACTACATGTGAATTGTCAATATCATGCCAAGCAACAGTAAAATGCAGATTATTTCCACATCCATTGCGGAATCGTTGCACGATAACTTTCGTCGCCGTTACATCACATATTGACATATTATTCTGCATATTATGAATTCTACATCGACTGATATGTTGTATATATCAACATATACCTCTAAGTGATATATCAGTCTCATGCGATTCGTACAGCAAATTGTATGATGATTGTAAACTTCCGTTCAGCAATTATTCCGAGATCATTCCAGAAATTACCGAGTTCCCGTGATCCATAACCGAAACCGAGTGTAAGGCGACATTAATAGTTTCTAGATTCGTAAAGGAAACGTGCATGTGAGTAGCCACAACATAATAATGTCACACTGCCATGCACGGTAAAGTTTGCCGTCTCTGCGTGTCATACGACAATCCTCATATCAATCGGTTCAATCACATATTACTGGGTGCACAGGTTAAATTTACAAACACTGGCACACTACACATGCACATAAACCATACATCCCATACAAACAACATATGCTCGAATGAGAACTATAACAAAAAACTATTATTGTATGTGATGTGTTTTGTTTTAAATTACGGCTTTGTAGCTCCAGATATTGCTGTCATGACAACCTATTTTCTTTGTTTCAGGATTCAGTGTTTCTTTTCTGAGACAGAAAGAACGGTTTCTTGATGTTATTATATCTGCAAATACTGTTCTTTTATGGCCGATTCTCATTTGCTGGTATGTGCGCGAGCGTTTATAACATTTTATAAATTATTCCTTATTACATTAAATACTTATTATAAATAAATTCATAGTGGGAACCGTTTTAAAAATATAATATTATATACTAACTGAATGTCCAGAATTCGTGTGCCGATGATGCGACCTCATGCAAAGTTGATATGTCAGGAATAGTACGTTCTTGGCAGCAATGTGTGGAAGAAATAGTTATAATACCTAGTGACTCGTCACTTAACTTTGAAGCACAAATGTCAGAAAAAATATTAATAAAGCCAATTCTATGATGGGGATAACTCGACGCACTTTTGAATATCTAGATGATAAGGGTTGTTCTACTGTTTTATGTCACTTGTCCGACCACATATCGAATATACAAACCAGGTATGGAGTCCATATTTGATTAAACACATAACATCACTTGAAAATGTTCAGCGTCGAGCAACTAAATTAAATCCTGGATATAAAGAACTTGATTATAAAGAACGCCTAAAAAGATTAAGCGTACCATCTCTTTCATTCCGTCGTTTTAGGGGAGACATGATATAAATGTACTAAATATTAACTGGGAAATATGATTCTGCTGTTATTTGAAATTTTTTTACATTAAGGGAAAATCATTCACTAACGAGAGGCACAACATAAACATATTTATAGAAAGATGCCGATTAAACATCCGAACAAATTCACTCATACACCGATCTACTGATGTATGGAATAGTCTGCCACAGTCTGTGGTGTATGCTCCATCAGTTCAACCATTAATTTTGAAGTAAAAATTGAAAACCTATGGAAACATCATCCTAACAAATTTATTTTACTGCACCACCTCTACTATGGCCTGTGACACCTTTAGATGGCTTGCGCACAGTCCCAAAACAAAGCTCAAGACAGTGCTGGCACAAGAGGCAGGAATGCCTAATACAAACCAGAAAAGGACCTGTAAGAACCTGTACGATAATATGAAGTCAGTGTTTTCTTTGCAGAACATCCACATAATGAAAGACTAATTATAACATTAATGCTGACGTAACACAGAATCAGAAGTCATTCCGCCATCTTTGAATATCATTTTTACATAAGTAAATAGGTAAAAAATGGATATCTATGTGTTACAGGAAAGTCGAACACATGCACATAATACATTATGACTGTTGTATCTATGCAGCATCAAGGGGATCGGAGGGCTATTATGAACATATGTGTAGTCACACATAAAACATGACATCATCATCAGCAGCAGCAGCATTCCCTCGAGACGAGGATGACGTCTTCCAATGGTCGATCATGTGTCCTGAGGTGAATCAATAGCCGGATTATTGGTCTGCAGATATTGTTGCAGTGTGAGCAGGAGGTGCCAGATGGAAGGGAGAAGAAGATGTTGAGAAATCTCCCTCTCCTTTCTCCTCTGCCGTTTCTCCGCCTCGTGAAGTAGACGGTTTGTCTCGAATTTGGTTGTTGCCTGGTATATGCTACGGCGCCAAATTGGACAGTCCGCAGCTATAAGTTCCCAGGCATTGATGTCAATTTGGCCTTTCTTCATATAATGGTTAGCAGTGTCTTTTAATAGTTTTATCTGGTCACCACGTTTTCTCACACCATGTGTTAGTTGTACAAAAAGTACTTGTCGGGGGAGACGGTTTTCCGACATTCTGAAACAGTGGCCGGCCCAGCGAAGTTGGTTCTGCACTACCATTGCCTCGACAGTAGTTGTGTTGGCCTCCATTAGGACATTGGCATTGTGGCGGCGATCTTCCCATCGGATAAAAACCATCTTTCACTGACAACGTTGGTGGAATTTCTCCAGGGTCTTCCGATGACATCGATAAGTAACATATGAGACGACTCGGGTTGAAAAGTCTCCCATCGAACCGGTAGTCAATTTCAACTCCACACGGAAGACGGTCACGGAAAGAAAGAGTATGGCACATAAGTAGATAGTGAAGAGAGTCGGTGCAATAAAGCATCCCTGCTTCACCCCTGTACGGATGGTGAAAGGTTCTGTTTCAGTCCCGTTGATAAGGACAGTTGCAGTCATCTTGTCGTGGAGAAGTCTCAGGATTGTGGTGAAGTTTGCAAGGCAACCAAATCTGGACAACACTTTCCAGAGAGCTTCACGGTTGATGGAGTCGAAAGCCTTAGTCAAATCAATGAAAGATATGTTGAGATCCTTGTTTTGTTCCTGGCATTTCTCTTGAATTTGCCGAGCCACAAATATCATGTTCGTGGTTCGTCGAAATGTTCTGAAGCCACACTGGCTTTCAGGTAGTGGGTTTTCCGAAAGAGGGAGCAAGCGGTTAAGAAGAACAAGAGTGAGTATTATTTTCCCAGCTATGGAAAGAAGGGCAATGCCTCAGTAGTTCCCATAGTCACATTTTGTTCTTTTTTGTAGATGATAATGATATTGGCATTTCTGAGATCTGACGGGATTTGCTTGTCTTGCCAGATCTTGCATATGATTCATATTGTTTGCTTGCTAGACTCTCGCCACCAAACTTGAAGATGTCCGCAGGGATGCCCTCCGTGCCGAAGGTTTATGGTTGTTGGACCTCATCCGGGGTTGGCAGGATATCTAGCCATGGTCTTTCCGGATGCTGCGCAAAGGACAGAATGGTGTGTTCTTTCACCACAGTTCCTCGGTTAAGAAGCTGCTCGAAGTGCTCTCTCTATCGTTGCTGAAAGGCAGTGTCATCCTTCAGAAGTGTCCCATCCTGGGACTGGAGAGTAGTGTGATTATTTAAGCCCGCCTCATAGATAGCCTTTGTTACTTGGAAGAAGTTGTGCATGTCATGCTGTTCAGCAAAGGCCCGAATCATTTTGGCTTTCTCTTCCCACAACTTGTTTTTAATATCTCTGATCATCTTTTGAGTATCAGCGTTGACGCGTTAGTATTCGTTCTGCATATGTTGAGACGGTATTTTTTTTCAATCATCAAGGTCTTGAATCTCCATATCATTCTCATCAAACCAGTCCTGGTGCTTACGTGCGATGTGGACGATTGTCTCGGTACATGTTTTGTGGGTGGCGGATTTAAGTGCATCCCACCTCTGGTCAACATCTGCGCCAGCTGAAGGATGATCAACGAAACATGACCAGAGAGATTCTTGGGGTTTCCCTCGTGTGCATGGATCTTGGAGGGATTTGATGTTGTATTCCTTCTTGTTCGTGTTTTGATGTTCACGATACTTGGAAGCAAGGCGAATGTTCATGAGATCGCACCAGGCGATGATCTGTTGGAAATGCCCGTGTTCTGTGCATTGCTCGTGTAATACAGACATCTTTTTTGGTCACTGGCACGAAAAATAACAGTCCAAGAGATGCCAATGTTTAGAACGTGGGTGCATCCTTGTCGTCTTGTACATGCGTTTCTGTCGGAACAGGGTGTTGGTAATTACAAGATCATTTTCTGCGCATTGCTTAACAGGAGAATGCCGTTTGAGTTAGCCTTTCCAACTCCTTCCTTGCCGATGATGTTATTCCATAGGATGGAATCGCGACCTACTGTTGCATTAAAGTCCCCCGTGAATATGAGGTTGTCTTCCCTGAGGACTGCGGTTATGACGTGATCGGGTTGGGAGTAGATGTGATCCTTGATATCCTCCTCGGCATCAATTGTTGGAGCATATGCGCTAATGCCAGTGAAGTCCGTGAGAATACCGCAGGCGCATCGATATCCTCTGGAACTCCACATAGTTTGGGGCCGCTAAATTGCATGCAGCATATCCGCCCGATAGATGAAAAATTGACAGAGAAGTGGGTCAAAATTACTGGAATAATTTAATGTAAATGGACCTGTTCAAGGTTCGACCCAGCAGCACATTAATTCATGTTGTAGGGGAGACTGGGGTAGGTTGATCCATGGGGTAAATCGAGCCACACCTTCCCAATGCTTCATGAGTAGTTTTAGCTGAAAGGTGTTGTCACCTATTGATATCTAAACACGTAATTTGTATTGAAGCAAGGGGACAGCAGTGTTAAACAAGCTCAAGCATGCTCTGACAAATTGTTTTGGGGCGGTAAATTGGACTTTGTTGGAACAGGCATATTAATTTGTGTTATGGTTACTATACAGATTTACATTATTCTGCAGGTAACCTGAAACAGATGGTAAATTAGGCTTCCTTCGTAGTTAGTTAAATTTACCTACCACTTTGTGACATTTGTGACAACACATAGTGGTGTTTCAAATATGCATTTTCGTGAATTATGTTCGATTTGTCTAAGATCAGTGTTAGCTAATATACGGGTCCGACGTAGTTGTCAAATGGTGTTTAAGTGTAACCTAAGCATGTGACATCTACAATAGGACATGCAGTGTATTCACACTCCAAAATCTGGATTACATGAACGTAGTAAGATATACTAGAATACAACGTGTCATTGGTGTTTAATATTTTCTGATATGACGTGACAAATTGGCGTTTGACAAATAAGTAGGCCTACCCGACTTGTAATTTCTATTCGCACGAAGCGTTAATTAATTTTCAGTCAGGGCTACACCTACATAATTGGCTGGTGTAAAGGAAGAATTACAGATCATGTTATTAAAGGTAGATATCAATTTATGATGCTAAATATTTGGTGAGGCAAATGTATTTCTCTTAATACTATTTTTCTCAGCAAAGGTGGATCAACTTGTATGGAACAACTTAGCCCTTCAATGGGGTAAGTTGAGCATTTTGACCACATTTTTACAAGCTCACCATGTTCCCTGTGCTGATTCTGCATGTAAGATATCTTGTGTACACGACACAGCTGCCTTTCTCTAGCACACCCATAGGCACGGGATTTACGTAACGAAATATGGGTCAGCTTACCCCAGTCTCCTCATCTGTGTAATTTCTATACAGTTTATATTGCCTTTCGTCCACTAAACCGTAGTCTAGTCACCCCCCGGAAATATACTTTTAATTGATATCATTATATAGGAAAATACGTAGAAAATGTTTTGTTAACAAGTCAGCAAAATATAAACCCACGTATCATTTTATGCAAATTAGTGCCGCAATTATTGAAAACATTATTTTTCACTATATCCCAGCCAACATTGCAGATAACTGACAAAAGAAGGTGTATAGACCCATGTTGTGAGGTTCAGCGACCATAATTAACACTATTTTTAACATGCACGTGCACATTACTGCCGCCATTACTAAGACATTTATTTTTCACCATATCCCGGCAAAAACTGCACGTAACTGCACATATAAGGTGTCCAGATCCATGTCTTTAGGGTCAACGATCTCCAAAGGACAATTCTTGAATTAACTATGTGTGTCCCGCCATGCCATGCACATTCTAAAGTGCTATCATTACGGAAAAAGTGACTTTTTAATTTTATCTCAGTCAAATATGGCAGCTAAGTAGAGAGGTTTTTTGAGGGCATCTACCTACGAAATCGTGTTTTGCGACCAACTGTTAATATGGAGATCATTTCAAGGTATTTTGAATAAAGAAATTCCATTTAATCAATTTATCAACTCATTTACTGATCTAGGTAAATAGCAAGCCAGAATGATATTTTCTGAGCTGCCGTGCCTCTACCTCTCATGGGCTTCAATATGATAATTGTCAGATCATCATTGACCATCCCTTTCATTAAAATCCTCGAAGTCAAAGTCGTCCTGAGTCTTTATCCACAACTCCACGCAGGCCTAGTTTTATGAAAAGACCCTCGAGATGGTCGACATCATGAATGATCCAGATTGCCCAAGGGCGGGGAGACATCGCGAGATAGAGAATGCCGTGGTCAATGCAGGTGAGGAGTCAGTTCAGCGCGTCATTGGTGCCGTCAGGAACTTCACTAATCCTTTTACCGTAGCGGATAAGAACAGGCTCGAAAAAGCGTGTATTTTCTGGTGCGCCCGTCCCCATGGAAATCGAGATGGACGTGATCCGAGCTGAAGCTGCGGGTATGGCTGCTACAAGTGACTTCATCGAACGCCTTCAAAGCGGAGAGCCAGGACGCTTTTTCGACCATATCAAGAAGAAGATACTCAATACCATGTAGACGTGCAACAATAAGGTGACCGTCACATCATCACAGGGAAAGACATTCATTTGTTCCAATACCCGATGTCTATTTTGTTTTAATTGTTGCATTTTTAGTGCCAGCCATTACCTTTACATTATAAAGTGATCCTGTTTTTCTCACGTGTCGCACAATTAATAATAATACATTTATGCAGCTTCTTTATTTTGAGGATTCCGATGTCGTATACAAAATAATGTTGCGTATTCGTAGAAGGAGACATACATGAGTCATCACTGGGGGATGGGACCTCTGAAACTTTACAGTTTGAATGCAATTTCAAATAAATATTAATTAAATGACTTTAATGGTTTTTGATTCAGATGATTTTGTAGTGATTGGAAGTTGATTCCAGATGTATAATTCCAGGTCAACCAATATCAGGAGCAAAGCACCCTCGCCTTGCTGCTCCTCGTCAAGTATCGGAGAAATGATCCGATGGTGTTGGAAGAACTCATCAAGTACTGTCTGGTGCCTGCGCCACCAGCTTTTGGACTCCACGTCGAACAAAGCCGTCATCCTGCATAACCTTCTGGAAGACGTGACCATACCTCAATGACGCCCCGTTCATCCAGGACCGCATGGCGCTGCACCATACACTTACCAATTACCCCCCGGCCAAGTGGTGAGATATGCCTACAAGTTTTTGACCAGACTTATCGCCCGATAATTATCTTCCACAGGCTATGCTATCAAAGCCCATGAGAGGTAGAGGCACGGGAGTTCAGAGAATATTATTTTGGCTGAACTAGCGACAAGGAAACCAATTCAAGATGTTCCTTGCGAATGACGACAACAAGAAACAGCTCTGAAACCTCCTGCAGCGAATATATAATGCTTAACAGGCAGCTTCAAGGCTGGAGAGAACCGAGATGGCTGTGCTGATCGTAGAATTGCCAGCCCATCAACTCATCTCATTGAACGGCGAATTTGCTTGAAAGACGGTATTATTATTACTACTACATACATATCGAATTATTATTACAGACCATTACAGACCATCAACTTCACTCTTTTATTACTTCAGCGTTCAAACACCAATGACCCTTTGTGTTTCAGGTCGAGGTGCGTGAACTCCCAACAAATAACTGCAACCAAGAGGAGACTGATGCGACGGTGATGCTGTACCTCCATCACGCCAGCGCCCAATAGTCAGTACCCCTGACACAGATATCTTCGTGATTCTACTTTGCCATGCTAACTCCGTCAAGCTGACTGTATACCTCGATGCTGGGTCAGCGAAACATCGACAACTAATCAACCTCTCTTATCTCGCAGAATGTCTCGGAGAAGACTACTTTGCGACTGTCCTTGTGATGTATGTGTCCAATCGAAAAGACTACACCAGTGCCTTCAAAGGGAAGGGTAAGGTGGGTCTTCTGAAAAAAGCTAGAGAAGAACGTCAGGTTTCGTAGAACTTTCATGCAATTGGGAGAGGAATGTAACCTCTAATATCACGTGCAGAAGCAGTTGGAAGAGTTCACCTGCCTGACAGAACCGCGAGTCTTCGGTCCTGCGCAAGAAGACGGTGGGTGAGGACGAGAAACTCAATTCCACATCTAAGTTCGACCTGGCTCGCCTTCCTCCCTGCCACTCTGCTTCGAAGCGACATCTCCAGCTGATGAACCACCGCGTAGCCTTATATAAGCGTGCTGACGAATCCATCATGGAAACACAGAAACCCTACGATGATGGGCAAGGGTGGAAAAGGACTGAGGATGGAGTGTTGGAATCGGCGTGGTCATGCGGTCCTGTATTACCAAACCCACTGTTTGCTCTCCTGGACATTGGGGGTCGTGAAGAGGAAGATGAGGAGGAGGAGGAGGAGGAGGAAAAATGCGACGAGTTTGGCTTTGACGATTTCAGTGAAAGCGGTGGTGAATGATCATCTAACACTTATCGTCTTGAAGCACATGAACGGTTGAAGGGAGGCAGCTCAGAAAAGATAATACTGATTTTCTATTTACCTCGATCACTAAATTAGTTGGTAAATGAACTTAGTGGAATTTCTGTATTCACAATATCTTGAATTGATCCTCACTTAACATTTGGTTGCACAAAGAACACGATTTCGTAAGTAGATGCCCCAAAAAGAAACTTAACTTACCTGCAACATTGGTTCAGATACAGCGAAAAAGCCATATTTTCGGTAATGCTGGCACTTTATGATTTGCATTCCATGCCAGGGACAAACGTAGTTAATTCAAGAATGGTCCCTGTCTGCGCTTTTGTACGCAATATTATTGTGTGCTTAGAAGAGTGGCTAAGTACACAGAGAGAGAAGCAACACAAACAATATAAAAGGTTAATTCTTCATCTTATAATCTTATAATAATACTAATATAATAACCAACATACAATAATTTAGTACCTTGTTCATGCCTATATAACAATATAATATGCGATAACATTAAAGGGAATAATTTACATCAGTTCCAATTTGTACTTTTATCGTGTTCCTATGTCTGTGACACACACACACACACACACACACACACACACACACACACACACACACACACACACACACACACACACACACACACACACACACACACACACACACACACACACACACACACACACACACACACATATTGTATACGTTTTTCACTTCGCGTATAATGTTCCATGTGGTTACGATATTTTAGTTCAATCTGACGGTGTTAATGTGGCTTTGAGGAAGCCCGCGAGTCAGTCATCAACGGCGTTTGGGAAAACAGCAGCGCTTGCCGTTGATGGCAAGCGAGATAGTAACTATTATCACAACAGCTGTTCACGCACACATGAAATCCTGCCAAGATGGTGGCAAGTTGACCTCGGTGATATCTACCATATACTGACAGTGGTGGTAACGAACAGAGGAGACTGCTGCGGTAAGTTGCATAACACGCCATAGAGGCGAATCATAGCAACAATATCAGTAAATATTAAACACAAATTATGTAAGTGAAGCATGGCCAACACATGTGTAATAAATGACGGTTGAATTGTAAAAGTTCGTATTTTCTTACAGGGGAGCTATTAAAAAATATAACGATCGAAGCAAAGCTGGGTTCGAAGATACATACATGTGCCGTTGTGTCTGCCATAAATCAAAGCGAAACACGGCGCATAGAATGTAACCCAGGCGTCTTTGGAAATATCGTTACGCTTCGAATTACGAATAATGAATCAGAGTCTCTTACGATATGTGAATTCGAAGTATATGGGACCCGAAGTAAGTCAAACAGTACAGGACGTTGTTGGTAAAACAGTGCTACACCGTTCTTTCGTCATCACATAACACCGTTCTTTCGTCATCACATAGACAAACATTTGTATAGACATCCCTAGCCATAACGTTACCATAATGTCGTGGCTTAAACGGGTTCGATGTCTTGTTAACGACCATTACCTGAAAACGGTAATCATTTGATTTATCAAGAAAACAATTGTGCTAAACTACTGATAGGGGCCTGAAATAATTGGTTTTCTTTAATCATAAGGTAGCCATATAATTAAATAAGCCCTTTTTAATATTTCGCTATGTTGTTGCTCCGGTATTTCTATGTCGTTCACTTCTAGATTACAACGCCTGTCACCCTTACGAACGGTGCAATGCTCCCCTTTTGCCTCGAGAATCCCTTGCATTTTCTCTTCTGGGAGGGGTCTCGCCTGGACTCGCACGCTCCCTGTGGGTGTTCTATGGTAGATAGAGCAGATTTAGTTCTTCACTGTTCATCGGGCCACTTCCACAGGCGCGCCCTTTATGTTACTGTATAGGGTGCTTTCTTTCTCTTGTGTCCAATTCATAGATGAAACCGAATAATCTGACCAGCTGTGATATATAACTATTTAATATGTCTAAAATATCATTTAAAAATTAATATATATTTACAATTAAATTGAATGCGTCCAAATTATATTTAAAACGACACGAAATTGTCGGGGCTTTTGTTATTGCAAAATCATGTTGTACAGTATAAATTATACCTACTAAAATGTACTAACCGCTCAAAGTTTGTTTATGTCCCATTTGTGGTTTTTGAAATAAAAGTGATATGTGCACTTGAGCACCGTTTACATCGACCGCGAGGCGTTTTCGACACCGTTATAGATGTGGCTAACATCCGAGACAAAATGCATAATCACGTGATGTGGTATCACGTGAATACAAGTTGCCGGGTTGCATAGTTGTTGTCATCCGTAGTTATGGCGGGTAAAAGGAAGTTTCGCTAGGTACTATCATTCACGCCAAAGAAATCGAAAAAGGATCGTTAAAAATTTACGGCAACCACACGGGTTATTTTAGAAGAACAGAAAGCACGATAGGTTTGCCTGAAAAAATGTGAAATCAGGCCATAACGTGGGGGAAGATCTGCTTGACATGTAAGTTTTTCAACTTCGTTTGAGTTAGACTAATCAGTCTAGTGCCTTGGCTATACTATTGTGTGGGGCTTGAGTGACATCACCCATCGTCATGTTTTGTTGAGAGTTACAAGTGCACATAATGTTGTAAAAAGTATCATTTAAATTATAAATAGTGGTTATGTTTGCAATGGTTTTAATGTTGATAATTTTCCATTAATGATGGGGCCTCGTGTCAACTGTTGTTTGTATGACAGTTCTTACAGTTACACGATCAAGGACAATGCGTTTAAAATGTTGCTTATTGTTGCATTTACCTAAATAATTAAAATAGGTTTGTACATAAATTACTTATAATCGATACCCTGAAAATATAGATTTTACTTTGTTTTGATAAAAGAAAAACCTGTGGTAACAGAAATATGCTGTTGGAAAAGAAGTAGTTTGTATAAAAATAAATTGTCCTAAAAGATTGCATTGCCAGCGCACCAATTAATTCAGATGTAATATTACATTTGCAACAGTTCTCATGCGTACAAAGAATAACTGAAAAACAGACCAACTAGTAATTTTGTATGTTAAATGTTAGAAAAGCATAAATTAAAAATTAAATGTCTTCCCAAATAAATGTTCAGCTTAATGTGGTAAACAGCAACGTTATTCTGGGCTAGGATCTGCTATGCAATAGAAACAGGCAATGTCATGAGTACGTTATAACAAATGGCAACTAGAGCTACGTGTGCATTGCATCATCCAGTAATGCTTGTGAATACTATATATGTTGAATTACCATAATGAGTGTATGCTTTTTTAAACTGTCATGTCACCATAAATAATTGTAAGACGTATACAATATGGTTTTTAAATCATCATAGTTTGTGCACGTCAGAGATTTGAATACATTTTGGTCAACTTGACATTTGTAAGCGTGCTATTCATCATTTGGAACCCATCATATTATTATTGAGGCAATGACACAGCCAAGCATCAACGCACCGTGATGTCCCTCTCTGTGTGTTTATGACATCCTGGTGTCAGCTTCAATATCTCTCATTGTTTATTTGTTATCTACTCAGAGTGGGTACCTGTAGATGGGATGTAATGTGATAACCTCCCAGCAATTAAGTAATGACATACTATATAATGAAACATTACTCAGGACAGCTAATTATTAAACATGAATTTATGTTTTACATTTACATTGCTTTGGTAAATAAAATATTACATAATACGGAAATAGCAAGAAACTCAATTTCTTGTGGTCCATTGTATTAGCGAAGTTCCTTGTCATGTTGGATATAGGTAAATTCCATTTAGAGTTATTTATGTGCATACACATTACAATATTTACAGCCAATGCAGTCCTGTCAGTTTCAAGAAAGGCAAGTTAAACCTTTAAAATGAATGATTCTTGCTTTTTTATTTTAGATTTGTTGACAATGTTTTTATTTTAAGGAAGTTCCATTAAAGAATTTTTTTTACACGTTGAATACATTGTTTGTTATATTAGTCAGGATTATGTCCAGATAGATAATTGTATGTATATTTGGTTACATATGCTTGCTGTAAATGTGCTGGATTAATATTTTGAAATTAGTTTATTTGATTTTTTATTAATTTAAAGAATGACAATCAGATTTTTGTAACGGTTGGTATGTCCTTGGTTAATTCTGATCCAATGTTCGTGAAGTATTCATTACATTTCTTAGCTCTTTATTGCCTATCTCGTATTAGAGTGCCATTGATGAAGAATTCTTCGTTTTGCTGTGATGATGTCTTCCTGCCAATAATTTCTCATATCATTTGCCACATTTGTTCAGGTCAAAATATGTATTGTTTGATTTAAACTCACAATTTTTCCAGCGTTTTCTATTTTTTGTCATTACTGTGATTAATGAACTATTACTGTTTCACTGTATGATAGAGTTGCGGTGTGTTTTGTTGTAATGGTAGCATGTACTGGTAAGAAATTAAGATGTAAGTACATTACTAAGCTTACTAGACATGGGGGTAGAAAAGCATGGTTTGATAAAGAAAATTGTTGGATATTACTACACTGAATAGATGGAATATTACAAATGTTAGGAGATGAGAGGGTGGCTTCCAAAACACATGGGACATATGACCTTCACTCTTACCTTTCCTAATATATTGTAAAATTACACATCTTACTGGTCGCAGGCTGATACATTTTTCCGAGTGCATGTTGACACACAGCCGCTCTACATATGTTGCAGTTTCTAGGGAGTGGCCACAGGAACACCAGTTTGGAGATCCACCTCGCACTGGTCCTTGTTCGGGATATTTCATTATATCGAACACGACACCTGACTCTCACTCTACAAGCTTCAGTAGCAACCGATTTGCCTGCCCCTCATCAAGTTCGTTAAGAATCCTAGAAGAATTGCAAAACAATATCATATAAATAATCCAAAATATTCACATTATGGTTACTTTAATACAATTAATGTTGGTTCACGTGTTAGACGTTAAGCAACATCCAGTACTTGTGCGTTATTGTAATTTCTAGAAAGCTGGAATTGTGATATGTGTATGATAACACAAAGCTAATTCTATTAATATTTTGAAATGTGATATGGTATGTGATGTATGTGAGCATGTGTATCACATCATATATGCATCAGTTATATGTATGTCTGTGTTGCAGTGCATTTGAAAAATTTAGTTGTAAATTATTATGTGTAGGCTGTTGATCCAAATTGGTTTATTTTAGAAAAATTCATTTCACAATTTCAAACTAGGTGTCTATCTGCATTTTCTGTTATAGTACCTGCACACTATTTGGATCATGACGAGATTACAAAATTGCGACTTTTATTTAATTTGTTATTAAAATGCGTATAGTCATACAAAATAGTTATCTGCAGTTGCTGCTGCTCTTCCCATGCCCGTTCCTCTTGCTGTACCATGTCGCCTAACAGGCCCTCTTCCTCTTTCTCTGTCTTTTACCCTCCCATTCAAACTATGTAGACACATACAATTAATATACAAACTAATCTGGTTACATATGACTATACCATTTATTTTTTAATGAATGACATTGTGTGGCAATCTATTAGAAAACATTCAGTAACTGACATACACATTACCGCATATACGGAATACAGAAGAGAAGACAAGTAAATACACCGTTATATTTACTTTTATGTAAAACCTGAATACCCCCTGAAAATATGGGCATGTTATGCTAGAGTACCAAAATACAAATTGTTGACCAGTTATCTGTTTCTAACCCCCGTCCATACACTCTGAAAGTTATGCCATTAAAATGAGGTCGACATTGTTTAATTGTGTGCTATTACTCTCGTTCAATAGAGTTTCAGGGTGTGTTCCACATTAAATATAATATTTAAAAGCAATACTATTACTTATTTCTAATACCAACATAAATTATCTTCAGAAACAACTTTCAGTTCGTCAATGTCATGTTCAATGTACATTTCATAGCCTGTTTTAATAGAAACTGATGAAATGTTGAGATTTTTTATGTGGGATGATTATTTTCACACAATTTATGCTGATACCCTTGATATTGTAATTGCCCCACATTATGACAACACTGTTGAAGTAAAAATATTTAATCGACATAATGTTTTCTCAAAATATAGATACATTTAATTGGTATGGAAAATAATGTTAACTATAAATTGTTAATGCAAACGTTGTCTCAAATCGCTCTGACTGAGTTTTATGAGACTGATGATAAGGCAAAAGCTTACCACATCTCTGAGCCACAAGCAGTAACAGCTGTCATCACACAAAAAGGGAACGCAAGGTTTGGAAGTATTTGGAAACAGCACGACGTCAGATACCATTAATTTGGACACTGTCTGAATCCAGCAGTCTCAAGCAAGTTGGGAATAGCATTGAAGCTCTAGCATTAAACGAGATTGTCAATGAGATCATGAACTCTGAGTGTGACGAACAGAACTATCCAACAAAACAGAAGAATCCAAGAAGCAAGATTTTCTGTCCATCACTATGAACAGGTACACATCTCTACCAACCACGACCATTGCTTCAGAATCCAGAAGCAACTTAGTGAGGCAGCATATGGTGTTAAGTCAAAATCTCTCTTTGAGAAAACGGATTTTATAATAGCAGATCAGACATAACACAATTTCAATGCCGATGAGATTGCAGCGGACAACTTTACACTGAGAGCATACCCCACTATTCTGCAATATACAACCAACATTGATAGTTAACAAGGTTATCACAAGGCAATAGACATAAATAGAGAACGTGTATATAGAAAATCAAGACCTACACAAATGTTCTGGCGAACGCAACAACAACTGCTACAGGAGTCACACAGCGAATCCTTAACTCTCTGAGTCGGTTCATGAATTATAATCTTGTCCACGACAAAAACGTATGTCAGTCTGAAAGATGAACGTTTTAATCGGTTAAGTACACAATGACCTGTGTAGTTAGTCGATCTATCATGTGTTAGCCTCCATCATCAGAAACGTCTTCGGTTTGGACTTTTTTGAAGGTTATATACTGTGCAGGGGCTCTAATTGGGCTACTTCTGGTTGATCATTCCTGTCTCTGACCACGTCACCCGATACAACATGTACCAAGAGCATCCCGACATTTAAAAAGCAGTACCTGGAGCTAACAGACATACTCTCTTCAAAGATAACCTTCAAATTTAAGTCCATTGAGAGATCCAAGCATGCGCGGTACGATCCGGACATATTTTTGCTATAGCTACGGTAGTAGCATCTTTTTGAATCCACGTGCTAAAGGTACTGAAGATGATTATGCCCAAATTGGCAGCTGGCTCCCAGTAGCAAAAGGGGCACATATTTAGGCGTATTTAACTACAATTTGGGCTTTCAGCGGAGTGAACTTCGTAAACTATGAGCTATTGATCAGCCAAGCAGCTTGCCAGAGCATCATTAGTGTAATTTAATCCAAGGAAACATATCTGATTGATCGACGACAGTCGTGACCTTTCTGGCTGGTTGGATGTCTGTATGATAATAATGTGAGACAGGATATCAACAATTAAGTTGGCTTTGAACACAAGAAACCAGGCTTGCATGGTTAGGCAACCTGCTAACCTAGCAATAGACGTGGGAGAATTAAAGACTTGGGCGCATTTAAGACCCACTCATATCATGGCCTTTCTCCAAAAAAGTCTGACGCTTCGGTTTTAAATTTCCGTTTCTTATTGTTTATGTCACATGTAAATTAGAAACATCGTTGGATTCGTTTCCTAGATGCCTGAATTGTTGTAATTTAAATAAAATAGGTTCCATAAATATTGGAGCATTTCACTAAATTTGTTATGCCTGATACCAAGCTCTAGCTCTGCTTATCAAAGGATAACCGAGTGTGTTTGAGGCAAACTTCGCTCTGGGAGCATTGGGTAAAGCGCTTCGACGTTTGACGATGTTAATCCTGGCCACTTTGTGGAGAAGTATGAATCGAAAGACGTCGATGCACTACTGCACAACATAACAGATCCAATCGCTTTGTCAGAATAGAAACGAAGCCAGATGGAAAACGGTTAGAAGAAGATCTCTTTTGTGACTCAGGATGTATCTGCTGCGGCCTCCATGAACAAGTTATCCCATAAATATCCGATCTTTGTCAAACACAAAGACCGCGTTACAAATCAGTACGCTGTGGTGCATGATATCAAGGGTAACCTTAGCGAAGAGATGTGTACTGTGCAAAAGGAGTTTGCAGAAACTTTCGTTTCAATCCATGGTGAAGAAATCCAGTCCGTTTATTTCAACAAAAGGTCTGTCACACTGCATCCAATTGTGGTATATTACGAGAGGAGCGTTCAGGATGAAAACAATGAGGAAAATCTAGGATGCCTATCAAACGTCGCCATTATGGATAATAGACCACACAATGCAAGCTCCGTCTTCGCTATATTTCAACACTTCATACCCATTCTCCCAAAAGATATCCCAAGCATCCGACATATTCATTATCTTACAGATTCGCCAACGAGTCAGAATAGAAACGTCATCATCACGACTATACTGTTGAAACACAAAGCATGTTTCACATCACCGCTGACTGGTTGTATTTCGCAAAGATTCCATGTGACAGAGTTGGCGGCGTTTCAAAAAGACGTGCTGAGGAGGCCACCAAGAGAAGCATGTCACAGTCATACACTGCGCAGAAGATTATATCAAGTGGGCCCAGGAAGGTATCTCTAGTAAAATAAACAATTTCTTGGTATCATGTAAAGAAAATCAAGATGGCAA
Source organism: Ridgeia piscesae (assembly GCA_025642075.2). Lineage (NCBI taxonomy): Eukaryota > Metazoa > Annelida > Polychaeta > Sabellida > Siboglinidae > Ridgeia > Ridgeia piscesae. The sequence continues at coordinate 534,828 of JAODUO010000312.1, read as the reverse complement.
CAACACCGAGTGCTAAACATCATGAATACACACTGCGTCATGGTGAAAGGACCCTACCTCTATGTCAGAGACAAGTCCTGTTACAAAGGCAGCTGTTACGATGTTAACAGAAACACAATTTTGGGAAATGTGATGGGTTGACAAAAACAACAGCCAAACACACCTGAATCCCAAAGCCCAGTCACACAGTTGTGGTGTTGGGCGTGGACAGAGGAGTACACGTGCACGCAAACATTAATCAACATTCATAAAAACATGCTTGCCCTTAAAGACGTGTTAATGTAGTCTATGTTTTAACGCATTAACTACGCATTACTTGTTTTGCGAACATGTACATTTGTTGTTACCGAATTATCGTACGATTATTACGCCCGATACCATAGTATGACGATTATTATTACGCCCGATACCAAACTTTAATGTCGCCCAGACAAAAGCGGACAAATCAAATAATTACCGCTGGAATATATGATGTATGCGACATAAGTGAAAAGCATTGTGCGTAAAAAAAAACTAATTAAAAATAATGTGTTGGCCAGTTATGTGTTTTAATATATCATGACAAGTACAACCTCAAGCCGTAAGTAATCACATTCCATGAACACAACCACATTTTCAGGGTTTAAACGTTTACCAAAACATTGAATTAATCGTTTGCATGAAGAAGAACAACATACATATCGAACAAAAGCATCAGGTTTCAAATATTTTTTAATATGTATTAATGACGCTTAAACTGGCGTAACACGCAATCATTAAATGTTGTAATTATATAGCTGCCATTTGGTGAATTATCAGATTTAAATGAAAATAGTTTGACAATTCATCCCTCAGAATATTTATGTTATGGCTACCATGCTATCGGAAATCGAAAACTATGAAGAACATTCGATTTCCAACGCCAACTGTCAGACTTTTTTGGAAAATGGCCCATCAGCTGATGCAAATGACGAGTACATTGCGCAACATATATAGATGAGGGAAACTAAGAATAACGTCTCTACAAGAGGTTCATTATATGCTCATGACACATCACTTTCTCTACCAAAAACGAATGACATGTTTCGCCTATTGAAGGACTTAGTACTGGAGGTTTCAGGTTAATACTTATCTGGTCAATGTGATACTGTATTTGAACAATATAATAATGTAATAGACCGGTAATGTCAGCTACATACAATGTTATGGCTGCTAGTAACCATTGTTATTAATGACTCTCATCTTAAACAGTTTTAACATACATTAAGGTAGTATTGAATATATTGTTCATGGCTCCAAGAATGTTTTTGTAGTATAATTTAACTTACTTTGGAGCTTTATAGTCGATGATGAGTACGACGTTTCAACCCGTCAGCTACGGGCCTTGTTCACATACTGGTGTCACGTGTGTTGCCTCAGATTTTGGCGGGATAATTTGGTTGTAGGTGTATGTTAAGGTAGTAATCTATCACAAATATGTCTGTACCATGTTTATTGTATACAACTAGATGTCTGTTCCAGATTATAAATAATTGAAAGGTTTTATACTCATTTTCTAAGTGATTATAATCATTTTGAAATACTTGTTCCACGCAAAATACCTTTGAGAGAGGGTCTTAGTTTCAAGGGGTACGGTACGTAAATGGGGGTTACATCGACCAGGTGACGAACGACGGCTATGTCCCTACTCAGAAAGACCACCTCCATCTTTGTACCTAAACATAATATGCTCTAACACCACCCCATAACCCTATTTAGCCTAAACCAGATATAGCAAAACACTTTCCAGGCAGTCACTGAAATGCACATCCTTGCTTTGGAAGAACTTCTGGGAAGAGGCTAAACCATCAAAATTTTGGACATGATATATCCCTACTTGGCCCTGACAAATTGTCAACAAATAGCATTGACCTAGAAACTCCTGTTCGATCAGAATTGACGGTGAATCTCCAGCAATATCCCTTCCTTCGGGAAAATATAAAATCCCTAACAAGAAGCATCGCCATAACTTCATAGAAACGGGCCTCTCGTAATCGACGACGTAAATAAACTATGGTTACATTACTCTCAACCCAACCCGGGATGGCGGGAAAATTGGCGGATGTAGAGGTTCGAAATTGGTGGTGTATAAAATTTGAAAAACAAGCGGAAATATTGATTGATAAGTATTATTCTTGTGTTAAGGTTATTCATAAAGTGGTACTGGACATATATTGAGTAGTAGTTTTGGTTAAAGTGTGTTAGTTAACAGTATTTTTTGAACAGATTAGTATAGTGGGTGATAATACGGTAATCTAGGCTTCGACAAATTGTAAACAAGATTGAGCAAATCTCTTTATTTGATATAGTATATAAGAGATAAAGCAATAAGAGTAACAACTACATATGTAAGATAAAAATGTGAATAGGTATCATTGTTATTAAAAATAAACAAGCGTTTTAGTAGGAAACCCTTGTTTGTTTATATAGGTAGTGTCCAACGTTTCCGCTAGGGAACGGTACCAGTACAGACTAAACTTATTGTTCATGGTAGCATAGGTAGTAAGTTGTTTATAACATAAAGTGTGCTGCAGTTGATGTACACAATAAACAAACAGTCTTTCTAAAGACTACGTTGGTTTAAACTAAGAGTTGATTTTGACAAATCGTAATATGGCACCTGGCAAGCGGCAAGTGAAGGCAAGGAGGCACTTGGTATGTAACCACTGCCACAGCTTGGTGGATTTCGCCGTATCGGGGTGCGGAAAGACTTGGTCAGAGACAACGGAGGAAGGGTTTACGTTCCAATGTTTAGGGTGTTGGAAAGTGGACTGTCTGACAGCAGAGTTAGCTAGGCTAACGGATATTGTGAAGGGAATGCAGAGTGGAGGGAGGGTGATTGCAAGGACAACAAATGGAGAAAGAACAACAGGAAACATGACATGCAGGAAGGTGACAGGGGAGAAAGTGACAATAGAGAAGGAGGGAGGACAAAGGGACAGGAGATGAGAGAAGTAGATGCGACAGGAGGTAAGACGAATGGAAGAAAGCAAGTGAGAGGTGATGTGACCAAACGGAAGTCAATAACAAGGACGATGACAGGAAGAAAAGAGACCGGAAAAAGGAACAACAGAGAAAGGGCAGGGGAAAAGTCACAACCGGGAGATGCAAAACGGAGGAGCTACTCTGAAGCAGTGATCGAGGGGCATGAGAACAGAAAGGGTATTATGGAGACTCCATTTTGCGAAAGACAGACAGGACATTAAGCAAAGAGAAGACGTGTTGTTTGTCTTCCGGGGCTAGGATAGAGCATGTGACTGAACGGGTAGAGAACGTATTGGGCATGGCCAAGGGGGTCTATATTAGTACATGTAGGGACGAACAATGCAGACAGGGATGGAACAACAAGGATAGTAAAGAGATACAGAGAGTTGGTAGAGACACTGAAGAAGACGAGAGTTGAACAGATACACTCAGGAATCTTGCCAGTGATGAGGGGAAGGAAACATTTAGAAACTGCAAGAGGATGGCAATTAACGGACTATTAGAGCAGATGTGTGAAGAAGAAGGAGTTGGATTTGTGGGGATATTTGTTGGTAAAGAAGACATGTTTATGAGAGATGGCCTCCATCTAAGCGGAAAAGGCAGCAGTGTTCTCCGAGAGCAGCCTTCTTCGATCGATGAATAATGGAACAGTTTGCAACTTTTTAAACTAGATACACAGAGTAGCCAAATATAGAGGCATAGATAAAGATAGCAAAGACAACCTGGAAAGCCCTACGGAATTTGGTTATAAATGTGTTTGTTTAAATGCAAGGGCCATAAACAAACAAAAATGAACTAAACATTATCAGTGAGGAATATTGACCCTCACATATGCATTAACTGAATCTGGAGCACAGATATCAAGATCTTGAATTAGGAATGACAGGATTATGTAATGTTTAGGAAAGATAGATTAGGAAGAAGGGACGGAGTTATTTTATATATTTGTAAGAAGCTTATAAAATAAAATTAGAAAAAGAAGCAGAATGTGAAGAAGCTGTCTGAGTGTATGTAATTACAAGGAGAAGTCAACATTATTGCTATGGTTGGTGTATCAGGTCAAAACATAAGCATGGAAGAGAATGAAAAAAATATATAACGCTATCAAAGAAGTGAGTAAACGGGACTGTATTATTATGGGGGATTTTAACCATGGGCATATACAGTGGACATCTCTACAGAGTACCGGGAGAGAGGATCAAGGGTTTTTAAATTTAGTACAAGATAGTTTCCTTTCTCAACATATGTTAGAAGCAACATCAACGAGAACGTGTTAGACATAAAGCTCGTCTTGAGCTCACAGAAGGAATTTATTGATAATGTCAAGATATGTGAACCACTGGGATGTAGTGATCACAACAGATACATTTTATCATCAAAGTAAGGGGACAAGTTGAACTAAATAAAATTTAGGAAATTTTACATAATAACCTGTCCACTGAGGGAATATTTGTAAAGATAGACTGGACTAACACACACAGAAGAATGACGACAACAGAGATATGGATATTTTAAAAGTACTTATTGACTGCGTCGTTGACAAATTTGTCCCATTGAAAAAAACGGGAAACGGTCAAAGAAGAAGCACTTATCGAAGGAAGCCATTGGAAAAAATCAAGTACAAGCAAATGATGTGAAAGAGATATAGACATACTGGAAGTGATATAGCATTTATAAAAAAGAAGCATGATCAAGCTACAGCTGAAATTAGAAATTGAGAAAGCCTATGACAAAAACATTTTATAAAACATGATAGCAAGGGGTTTGTATGCACGTATGTTCAAGTAAACAGAAAGTTCAGGATAAGGTCAGTCCTCTAGAAGGTATTGATGAAAACATAAACAGAGGGTTTCTTAATGGCAGAAAACCTAAATGAGTACTTTAGTTTCAGGTCTCAGGTTGTTATTATTATTAGTATATTACCAGTACTTAAGACTAAGTTCAGAGGAGGGTTGAAGCTATTGGGACAGCTAATTGTAACCCCAACAATGTAAGCTATGAAAATAAGAGATATGAAGGATAATAATCACCTGGGTGGATGGGATTCCATCACAAATTACTACTGGAAAGTAGAACAAATCAGCATTCCACTTGCAACAGTGTTCAATTTGTCATTAGGATAGAGAATACGGTAGAATGAAAAGAAGCAAACATTATACCATTATTTAAAAATGTTCGAGAAACAAGTCAGAACTATAGACCAGTGAGTTTAACATCGGTGATTTGCAAACTATTAGAAAGACTAATTAAAGATCACCTGGTTGATTTTCTTGTTAAAAATAAATTGATAAACCCATCTCAACATGGGTTTTTAAAAGCGAGGTCATGCTTAACAAATATGTTATGTTTTTGGAAGATGTCACAAAGTGGGTAGATGAGGATCACCAGTAGATATAATCTACTTAGTTTTTTAAAAAAGCCTTTGACAAAGTGCCACACCAAAGACTACTACTTAAACTAAAGGCCCATGGCATAGGAAATGGAATGATCAACTGGATAGAAAAATGGCTTATTGATAGAAGACAAAGAGTAGTCGTTGATGGGGAGGTTTCAAACTGGAAAGCGGTTTTGAGTGGAGTACCGCAGGGATCAGTACTGGGACCTATTTTATTCTTAATATATATCAATGATTTGGATGATGACATAACAAGCAAGGTGTTGAAGTTTGCGGACGACACAAAAGTGTTTAGGAAAATTAAAAGTGATGCAGATAGACAGCATTTACAAGATGATCTTAATAAGTTGATAGAATGGTCTGAGAAGTGGCAAATGCTGTTTAATTTTGGAAAGTGTAAGTGCCTTCACACAGGACATGGGAATGAAGATGCACAATATACAATGGGTGATACTGTACTAAATACTATCTTAAAGGAAAAGGACTTAGGGTTAACTATTAGTGCTGACATGAAGGTATCAGAGCAGTGTGAATTGCAGCAGCGAAGGGAAACCAAATTCTTGGATTAATTAGGCGAAATATAGTGTACAAAGAAAAAGAACTAATAATACCGCTGTATAAAACAATAGTTAGGCCTCACTTAGAATATAGTATACAAGCATGGAGGCCATATCGCAAGAAGGATATTGATATGCTAGAAAGAGTACAAAGGAGAGCAACCAAAATGATACCAAAACTCAGGAATATTAGTTATGAAATGCGTCTAAAAGAATGTGGTTTAACAACACTAGAAACCAGAAGATTGAGAGGAGATCAGATTGAGGTGTTTAAAATATTGAATGGGTATGAAAATATTGACAGAAATATTTTTTTCACAGTCAAGGAAGAGAGGACTAGAGGACATGGAGTTACATTAGCAAAGAAGCAGTGTAGATTAGATATTAGAAAATTTTCACAAAGAACAGTAAACGAATGGAACAGATTATCAGCTGATTGTGTAGGTGCTAGTAGTGTTAATATATTTAAAAATATAATCGACATATACCTAAGACGGGCGGGGTATACTTAGATAGATAGGTTGGACTCTCGATAAGCCAAATGGCTTCCTAGTCCACCTGCCATCTAGAGTGGTGGCAATCTTGTTAAATCTTGTTAAAAACTATAGCAATGTATAGAATATAATTATGACTATGGGTCATGCCCGTGCCATATAAGCGATCCAGTCTCGCAAAATGAGAATCGTCAGTCGCGCACGTACACGGTATGGTAATAATTTCAACTAGTCGAACGTGGACACAAAACAAGCTGGGTCCGGTTTCATGAAGCCGCATAAATTTACGAGCAATTATGCGGTCTACTGGTCGCAGCTAACATCAACTATTTTTGGTAACTTACAGCCACTTTCATAAGACCAATTTAGTATTCGCGTAAACAAATTCACGTAGAATTGACCTAATTAGCTCGCGGTGTCTGTAGACACCCCTTTTCACTTTAGCTGCCGCCTTTGCCGTTCGTATAGCAAATTATAAGCTCTAATGAATGTAAATTATTTCCAGGGTAAACATTAAAAAAATTGAGAGTGGGCATGTCGGGAGCATAAACGAACTTGAGGAGCATCACGTAACTATTTCAATTAGCGTAAAGGTACGCCTACTAAATACATGGCGCATGCTAAGTTCAATTATGGAGTAGACTCGTGAAACGCAACTAGCGTAACTTTACAACGTAACTTTCGACGAGTTATCGGCCGCTACGACGTCGTAAGCAGGCTCTGTGAAACAGGCCGGCATTGTATTACATCGATTTTAGAACTTGAAGTACGTCCCTGCTTTCAAGTTCAAATGAAACTGTCAGTGACAGCTTCCTGGCTTGGGTAGGACCAGGCGTTATCGATACACAGAACCGAAGACGAAGTGGTTATAATACATATTGTCATTAACGAACGTATGTCTTGTTGATAACACTGGTTGCAATAATATGATCTCAAATACAATGACAAACTAAATAGTTGTGACAATTCTTAGTACAGCTTACATCATTCGATCGATGACCTACCGTCGGAAGCCATGCTGGATTGCGAACGTCAACGTTTGCAGCTCCGCCCCTGTTTGGTCACAACCTCGCCCTCCGGAATTTGAGTGACAACGCGGCGATTTGTGTGACATCGTCGCGATTATTATAACCATTCGACAGTTAAAATTATGATGTCGGTTCTGCTTCGTTAAAATACCTTTGGGCGGTCAGTTCGCTATAGTAGGTATATGTTATACTGTAAAACATGATTTTGCAATAACAACTAAAAAAGCTACGACACTTTCGTGTCCCTTTAAGCTTATATTTAAAATGATATTTACAATTATATAAACAATGTATTGAAACTTATATTTAAAATTATTATGTTAGGCAAAGATTTCACAACAAAAGACGATTTATTATTCAGCACTACAGGTCAGCAATTTGTGAACTGGTACACCTATGGTCCCCACATGCTTACGGTCCAGCAATACAAACCAGGGTTAAAAAACAACAAGCCCGTCAGAGTAGTGAAAACAGTCAAACTAATATTCCAAAATCTCTAACGCAACGTTCTATATTTCACCGGAGGGGGGTAAACATTATTTCTAAACCGATTTGTTTTCGATACTTTTTGATACTTCTAAGACGTTTGTTTGATTGTAATAATGCGACCAGATGATAAGCGGGGGGAATTTGGTTGGAGATAATACTGCCAGCTCTTTTTAGATCTATCATAATATATAGCTGTTAGAGGGGTGAGTGCACTGCAAACAATTTATTAAGCTGTTGTACTAGTGTGTCAACTATCTCCTCTGGCGCTGGCTGATGCCGCCGAACCACACACATATTGAGAATGCAAGTATACTTTCAATAGCAGAACGATAGATCTGAACAAGAGTATCCCTCCTCAGCCCGAACTTCTTTAACTGGCAAACAAAGTACAGCCTTTGATGAGCCTTTTCCACGACTGCATCTGTGTTATTGTTCTCATCCTAACTCACTAGATATTATCAAGCCCCGGTTGAGGTTTTCTTCTTTCCAAAATCAATGATAATCTCCCAAGTTTGTGAGGCATTCATTTGAAGACAGTTATTGTCATTCTACGACAACAGCCTGTTCACTTCATGGCGGTATTCGGACTCATCTGAGTTCGTCACCAGCCCTTCTAATGTGAGGTCATCTGCCAGCTTTACAAGTTGTACGGAGGAGCGTTGGGAAACACGGTCATTTCTAAGTAGGGAGTATAGAAACGGGAAAGCACAAATCCATGGTGAGACAATACCGTTAATTGTGACAAGTAGTGGCCGCTGTAGAAGAAAGACAAGAAGCCAGTAACATTAAGATACGATTGCGGCAGTAGCTAATAAAATCGGCTTCGGGTACTGCCGACGCAATTCTCTCTGGCAGTGTCTAGATAATAATATACTTGTTATGCCTGCATGTCGCACTGTTTTATTCCTTTATTCGCGAACATATAAGCGGTTTCATATATATATATATATATATATATATATATATATATATATTGTGTGTGTGTGTGTGTGTGTGTGTGTGTGTGTGTGTGTGTGTGTGTGTGTGTGTGTGTGTGTTATTTTTATTACAGCGGACCGATGTTTCAGTAGCCCATGTCAGCATAACGGTACTTGTTCTATCTCTGCGGCCCGATACACATGCACATGTGCTAGTGGCTACGAGGGCGAGACTTGTGAAAAAGGTAAGTCGTGCATATGTGTTTTATAAAAACACATGGAGAAAGAACAACAGGAAACATGACATGCAGGAAGGTGACAGGGGAGAAAGTGACAATAGAGAAGGAGGGAGGGACAAAGGGACAGGAGACGAGAGAAGTAGATGCGACAGGAGGTAAGACGAATGGAAGAAAGCAAGTGAGAGGTGATGTGACCAAACGGAAGTCAATAACAAGGACGATGACAGGAAGAAAAGAGACCGGAAAAAAGGAACAACAGAGAAAGCGGCAGGGGGAAAAGTCAGCAACCAGGGAGATGAAAAACGGAGGAGCTACTCTGAAGCAGTGATCGAGGGGGCACTGAGAACAGAAAGGGTATTTATGGGAGACTCCATTTTGCGAAAGACAGACAGGACATTAAGCAAAGGAGAAGACGTTGTTGTTTGTCTTCCGGGGGCTAGGATAGAGCATGTGACTGAACGGGTAGAGAACGTATTGGGGCATGGCCAAGGGGGGTCTATATTAGTACATGTAGGGACGAACAATGCAGACAGGGATGGAACAACCAGGATAGTAAAGAGATACAGAGAGTTGGTAGAGACACTGAAGAAGACGAGAGTTGAACAGATCATACCCTCAGGAATCTTGCCAGTGATGAGGGGAAGGGGAACAACATTTAGAAATTGCAAGAGGATGGCAATTAACGGACTATTAGAGCAGATGTGTGAAGAAGAAGGAGTTGGATTTGTGGGGATATTTTGTTGGTAAAGAAGACATGTTTATGAGAGATGGCCTCCATCTAAGCGGAAAGGGCGTAGCAGTGTTCTCCGAGAACCTTCTTCGATCGATGAATAATGGAACAGGTTGCAACTTTTTAAACTAGTTTCGCAGGGGGGATACACAGAGAAGCCAAATACTAGAGGCATAGATAAAGATAGCAAAAGGACAGCCTGGAAAGCCCTACGGAATTTGGTTATAAATGTGTAAGTTTAAATGCAAGGAGCATAGTAAACAAAAGAAATGAACTAAACATTATGGTAGAAGATATTGACCCTCATATAATAGGTATAACTGAATCTTGGGCCACACCCGATATATCAGATGCCGAATTAGGAATGACAGGGTATGTAATGTTTAGGAAAGATAAATTAGGAAGAAGGGGAGGCGGAGTTATTTTATATATTAAAGAATCCATCCAAGCTTATGAAATAAAATTAGAAAAAGAAGCAGAATGTGAAGAAGCTGTCTGGTGTAACATAGTTACAGGAAAGTCAACATTAACTGTTGGGTTAGTGTATCGGAGTCCAAACATAAGCATGGAAGAGAATGAAAAAATACATAACGCTATCAAAGAAGTGAGTAAACGGGACTGTATTATTATGGGGGATTTTAACCATGGGCATATACAGTGGACATCTCTACAGAGTACCGGGAGAGAGGATCAAGAGTTTTTAAATTTAGTACAAGATAGTTTCCTTTCTCAACATATGTTAGAAGCAACCAGGGGCGAGAACGTGTTAGACATAGTATTGAGCTCACAGAAGGAATTTGTTGATAATGTCAAGATATGTGAGCCACTGGGGTGTAGTGATCACAACCAGATACATTTTATCATCAAAGTAAAGGGAGAACGGAATAGAAAAATAAGGTACAGGAACATTTTTCACAAAGGAAGACATAAGGACATGAGGGAATATTTAGCTAAGATAGACTGGACTAACACACTGAAGAATAAGGCAGCAACAGAATGCTGGAATATTTTAAAGAGTAACATTGACTGCGTCGTTGACAAATTTGTCCCCTTGAAAAAACAGGGGAAACGGTCAAAGAAGAAACACTTATCGAAGGAAGCCATTAGAAAAATCAAGTACAAGCAAATGATGTGGAAGATATATATAGACATACCGGAAGTGAAGAAGACTATAGCATTTATAAAGAAGCACTTAATCAAGCTACAGCTGAAATTAGAAATTCAAAGAGAAGCTACGAACAAAAAATAGCTTTTACTATAAAACATGATAGCAAGAGTTTTTATGCGTATGTTCGAAGTAAACAGAAAGTTCAGGATAAGGTCGGTCCTCTAGAAGGTAGTGATGGAAACATAATAACAGAGGGATTCTTAATGGCAGAAAACCTAAATGAGTACTTTAGTTCGGTGTTTACCAGGGAAGATATTAGTATATTACCAGTACTTGAGACTAAGTTCGAAGGGAGAGAGTTTGACTATTTAGGACAACTAGTTGTAACCCCAACAATGGTAGCTATGAAAATAAGAGATATGAAGGATAATAAATCACCTGGAGTGGATGGGATTCCTCGCAAATTACTATTGGAAATTGTAGAACAAATCAGCATACCGCTTGCAACAGTGTTCAATTTGTAATTAGAGGAGGGAATAGTTCCATTAGAATGGAAAGAAGCAAACATTATACCATTATTTTAAAAATGTTCGAGAAACAAGTCTGAGAACTATAGACCAGTGAGTTTAACATCGGTGATTTGCAAACTATTAGAAAGACTAATTAAAGATCACCTGGTTGATTTTCTTGTTAAAAATAAATTGATAAACCCATCTCAACATGGGTTTTTTAAAGTGAGGTCATGCTTAACAAATATGTTATGTTTTTTGGAAGATGTCACAAAGTGGGTAGATGAGGGATCACCAGTAGATATAATCTACTTAGATTTTTAAAAAGCCTTTGACAAAGTGCCACACCAAAGACTACTACTTAAACTAAAGGCCCATGGCATAGGAAATGGAATGATCAACTGGATAGAAAAATGGCTTATTGATAGAAGACAAAGAGTAGTCGTTGATAGGGAGGTTTCAAACTGGAAAGCGGTTTTGAGTGGAGTACCGCAGGGATCAGTACTGGGACCTATTTTATTCTTAATATATATCAATGATTTGGATGATGACATAACAAGCAAGGTGTTGAAGTTTGCGGACGACACAAAAGTGTTTAGGAAAATTTAAAAGTGATGCAGATAGACAGCATTTACAAGATGATCTTAATAAGTTGATAGAATGGTCTGAGAAGTGGCAAATGCTGTTTAATTTTTGGAAAGTGTAAGTGCCTTCACACAGGACATGAGAATGAAGATGCACAATATACAATGGGTGATACTGTACTAAATACTATCTTAAAGGAAAAGGACTTAGGGTTAACTATTAGTGCTGACATGAAGGTATCAGAGCAGTGTGGAATTGCAGCAGCGAAGGGAAACCAAATTCTTGGATTAATTAGGCGAAATATAGTGTACAAAGAAAAAGAACTAATAATACCGCTGTATAAAACAATAGTTAGGCCTCACTTAGAATATTGTATACAAGCATGGAGGCCATATCGCAAGAAGGATATTGATATGCTAGAAAGAGTACAAAGGAGAGCAACCAAAATGATACCAAAACTCAGGAATATTAGTTATGAAATGCGTCTAAAAGAATGTGGTTTAACAACACTAGAAACCAGAAGATTGAGAGGAGATGAGATTGAGGTGTTTAAAATATTGAATGGGTATGAAAATATTGACAGAAATATTTTTTTCACAGTCAAGGAAGAGAGGACTAGAGGACATGGAGTTACATTAGCAAAGAAGCAGTGTAGACTAGATATTAGAAAATTTTCACAAATAACAGTAAACGAATGGAACAGATTATCAGCTGATTGTGTAGGTGCTAGTAGTGTTAATATATTTAAAAATATAATCGACATATACCTAAGACGGGCGGGGTATACTTAGATAGATAGGTTGGACTCTCGATAAGCCAAATGGCTTCCTAGTCCACCTGCCATCTAGAGTTGAATCTCTAGGTGGCAATCTTGTTAAATCTTGTTAAAAACTATAGCAATGTATAGAATATAATTATGACTATGGGACATGCCCGTGCCATATAAGCGATCCAGTCTCGCAAAATGAGAATCGTCAGTCGCGCACGTACACGGTATGGTAATAATTTCAACTAGTCGAACGTGGACACAAAACAAGCTGGGGCCGGTTTCATGAAGCCGCATAAATTTACGAGCAATTATGCGGTCTACTGGTCGCAGCTAACATCAACAATTTTTGGTAACTTACAGCCACTTTCATAAGACCAATTTAGTATTCGCGTAAACAAATTCACGTAGAATTGACCTAATTAGCTCGCGGTGTCTGTAGACACCCCTTTTCACTTTAGCTGCCGCCTTTGCCGTTCGTATAGCAAATTATAAGCTATAATGAATGTAAATTATTTCCAGGGTAAACATTAAAAAAATTGAGAGTGGGCATGTCGGGAGCATAAACGAACTTGAGGAGCATCACGTAATTATTTCAATTAGCGTAAAGGTACGCCTACTAAATACATGGCGCATGCTAAGTTCAATTATGGAGTAGACTCGTGAAACGCAACTAGCGTAACTTTACAACGTAACTTTCGACGAGTTATCGGCCGCTACGACGTCGTAAGCAGGCTCTGTGAAACAGGCCCCGGCATTGTATTACATCAATTTTAGAACTTGAAGTACGTCCCTGCTTTCAAGTTCAAATGAAACTGTCAGTGACAGCTTCCTGGCTTGGGTAGGACCAGGCGTTATCGATACACAGAACCGAAGACGAAGTGGTTATAATACATATTGTCATTAACGAACGTATGTCTTGTTGATAACACTGGTTGCAATAATATGATCTCAAATACAATGACAAACTAAATAGTTGTGACAATTCTTAGTACAGCTTACATCATTCGATCGATGACCTACCGTCGGAAGCCATGCTGGATTGCGAACGTCAACGTTTGCAGCTCCGCCCCTGTTTGGTCACAACCTCGCCCTCCGGAATTTGAGTGACAACGCGGCGATTTGTGTGACATCGTCGCGATTATTATAACCATTCGACAGTTAAAATTATGATGTCGGTTCTGCTTCGTTAAAATACCTTTGGGCGGTCAGTTCGCTATAGTAGGTATATGTTATACTGTAAAACATGATTTTGCAATAACAACTAAAAAAGCTACGACACTTTCGTGTCCCTTTAAGCTTATATTTAAAATATTTAAAATGATATTTACAATTATATAAACAATGTATTGAAACTTATATTTAAAATTATTATGTTAGGCAAAGATTTCACAACAAAAGACGATTTATTATTCAGCACTACAGGTCAGCAATTTGTGAACTGGTACACCTATGGTCCCCACATGCGTACGGTCCAGCAATACCAACCAGGGTTAAAAAAACAACAAGCCCGTCAGAGTAGTGAAAACAGTCAAACTAATATTCCAAAATCTCTAACGCAACGTTCTATATTTCACCGGAGGGGGGTAAACATTATTTCTAAACCGATTTGTTTTCGATACTTTTTGATACTTCTAAGACGTTTGTTTGATTGTAATAATGCGACCAGATGATAAGCGGGGGGAATTTGGTTGGAGATAATACTGCCAGTTCTTTTTAGATCTATCATAATATATAGCTGTTAGAGGGGTGAGTGCACTGCAAACAATTTATTAAGCTGTTGTACTAGTGTGTCAACTATCTCCTGTGGCGCTGGCTGATGCCGCCGAACCACACACATATTGAGAATGCAAGTATACTTTCAATAGCAGAACGATAGATCTGAACAAGAGTATCCCTCCTCAGCCCGAACTTCTTTAACTGGCAAACAAAGTACAGCCTTTGATGAGCCTTTTCCACGACTGCATCTGTGTTATTGTTCTCATCCTAACTCACTAGATATTATCAAGCCCCGGTTGGGGTTTTCTTCTTTCCAAAATCAATGATAATCTCCCAAGTTTGTGAGGCATTCATTTGAAGACAGTTATTGTCATTCTACGAAAACAGCCTGTTCACTTCATGGCGGTATTCGGACTCATCTGAGTTCGTCACCAGCCCTTCTAATGTGAGGTCATCTGCCAGCTTTACAAGTCGTACGGAGGAGCGTTGGGAAACACGGTCATTTCTAAGTAGGGAGTATAGAAACGGGAAAGCACAAATCCATGGTGAGACAATACCGTTAATTGTGACAAGTAGTGGCCGCTGTAGAAGAAAGACAAGAAGCCAGTAACATTAAGATACGATTGCGGCAGTAGCTAATAAAATCGGCTTCGGGTACTGCCGACGCAATTCTCTCTGGCAGTGTCTAGATAATAATATACTTGTTATGCCTGCATGTCGCACTGTTTTATTCCTTTATTCGCGAACATATAAGCGGTTTCACACACACACACACACACACACACACACACACACACACACACACACACACACACACACACACACACACACACAAAAAACACACACACACATATATATATATATATATATATATATATATATATATATATATATATATATATATATATATATATATATGTGTGTGTGTGTGTGTGTGTTATTTTTATTACAGCGGACCGATGTTTCAGTAGCCCATGTCAGCATAACGGTACTTGTTCTATCTCTGCGGCCCGATACACATGCACATGTGCTAGTGGCTACGAGGGCGAGACTTGTGAAAAAGGTAAGTCGTGCATATGTGTTTTATAAAAATGAAAGCAAAAACACAAGTAGAACAACGTCATCGCATATTGAGTGTAAGATATAAATGTGTCTTTGAAGATTAGTTTTCGAAAGATTGCTACATTGCTTATACATGTAATAGTTACTTTGCTCAAATGCTCACAGGTGGTGACGCCGTCAATGTAACAACTGACAAATTCTTTCCACGGTAATATAAAAAATGCTAAGACATTAACAAGCTAAATTCTGTATAGGTTATTGTCATTCAAGTGATGAATGTGCCAGCAATTATTGTCAACATTATGATCACTTTAGATTATACTCATTCCAGAAATTGACGAATGTGCCAGCAATCCTTGTCAATCTGGAGGCAAATGCAATGAGAAACTGAACGGGTACTCGTGTGCATTGCGTAAGTGACATGGCATGTAAATGTGAACTCCGTGTGTGAAAGGAGGTACATGTGAATGTGCATGTGATATCCAATGACAGTGGTGACGTTATAAGCAGCATACTTAAATAATATCTTGAGTAAGGTTCACGCAGGCGATATAGGTATATCCTCTCAGTCAACATATTATCGACATCCATGATATGCACAACGACTAACACTCGTTTACTTGCGCACAACGACACATGCAACTATTCCGACGGGTAAGTTCACATATTGTGTTTCCACATTTACTTGAGAAACTTTGCAAACAGAGTCATCATCGTAATGCGTGCATTCCTGGTAACCAAACTGGTTTTTGCTGAGAACAAGTAACAACAGAAGATGTATCAATATGAGAAATATTAATGAAAATTTCGTCAGGATAAAATTACTATGAATACAATAACTGATTACAAATTCAAGTTATGACAAATCACAATTGATGCCATCAATATAAATCCGATGTAAATTGGTGAAATTGTAACATTGCTATCGTAATGCGTGTGCTTACACACCACGGCGTTCTTGATCTTACATGGTAATTTACTACATCAGTAATCGAACAAAAAGAGATGTACTTATTTGCGTGTTCGGCTAATTATGATATAGAATGTAGGTAAACATTAATGTTTGACTGAAAATAAACATAGCTGTCACCGCATACATGCGGTTTTGCAAATTATATCATAAATGACTAAAGAAGAACTTAGATAGACAGGCGGAATCACAATATTGCATCGACATAGACGGAGTTAAATTAGGCCAAAATATGTGTGTCATTACTGCTGCTGATGATTTTCATATAATATAAAATATGTAGGTATTATTGTCACTTCAGACCAATAACATTTTAGGCTTTGTTCGAATGTTGCTGATAATAGGCGTGTTGAGACTTGGATATGTTGCAGTTGTGCTAACATACACATGTTACTGCTGAATCCGTAAGTTTATGAATATTGTCAATAGGTGGCGCTTCGTTGTTGATCAAAGTATGATTTATATAAGTATAATCGATAAAGATTTTAGTCAACAAAATGTCTATCGCAAGGAATTGGTTAAGAATATGGCCACCACATTGGAGGAAGTGTAAAAAGGAGACACGAATTTAAGTAGCCTGATGTGATGACAAGACAAATAAAATACGGCAAGTTAGGCTGTACCATATGACATGATATCGAAAGTAACGTAATACCGAGAATGGACTGATACCTTAAATAAACTTTGACCTTGGCCTTCCACTGAAAATTTAGGGATTTCTTCCTTCCTCCTAACATTTTCTTCGACAGTCACTAAATTATCTCAGGTATATCATCTATTGGCGAGTCAGCCTCGAGTTAAATTATATATTTAATTCAAGTTAATGTTGTGGTTTAAACTTTTAGTACCATGCCATAGGTTGGACATAATCTTACACACGATTTTAGTCCGGATGTACAAAGTTCCTCCTCCTTAAGTGTTACGGGACCACTTTGAAAGCAATCTTGAAAAAGCCGTAATTTATTAATCGTTCATCTTACAACGTTTCTATTAATTCAAAATGTCCAGTAACAACTCGCATGTTTTCGCACCTGCAAGAATAGCAATTTATTATTAATTCGTTAATATCATATCTACTTGACTGTTTTTCCTTAGTCATTCCTCGCTAACTCGGTCAAATTGTAATACGTAATTAACTATATTACTGTTAAATGAAAACAACCGTAACATTATATTATTCTTCTCCCTCTGATTTGTATATATTAATAATTAATTAATTATTTAATTATAATTGCTGCACCCACTGGCACAGGTATGAACACGGCATATGCCTACTTGCCGTGATGCAGGGCCTAGAAATAAAATAATTATAATCGCTAATAACCTAGTTTGTTGTTTATACTGGCATTAAAAGGCAGAGCCTGACCCCCCTTAGATAAATTGAATCACGATCAAGCTCAGCTGCGTCCGGTGACGCGAACTAAGGCTGAGATAGCTCAAATTAGTCGTACATTTATGAACCGCGCAAAAGCCGTATTGCATAGGTTACGAGGTAGATGAAGTGAAACACAAATGCCGTGAATTTAAGCAGCTCTGACAACAGCATTATATATGTATTAGTTTAAGCAGAACACATCGAAAGTTACGTCATATTAGAAATGCTCTAATACCTCAAATAACCGGTGACCTTATCCTTCAACTGGACATTTAGTCATTTCCTAGATGACTAGATGTTTGGACTTGCTTTAGGGTAAAACCATGTCTTACTAAGGCACTATTTTAAGCTAACTATCTATCGATCAACTATGTTGCATGTTGGAGAATAATTTTGTTTAGATTACCATGATTTCGGTTTTATTTTATAGTAGTTGCATTAGTGTTATACGAGTAAGAACATAAAAGCATAGTATTGTTATCTCTTTGGAAAAAACATAAGGTATAATAATATTCCATATAATGTTTGGGTTTGTCCTACATACATTGTGTTACAGCATGTTTTGCATACTAAATCTGTTTGGGGAATGATTGAACCCGTGAGCTACCATCGTTGACATGAACGTATTAACAATCCCGGATCGTGCAAATGATTGGTTTCGAGAATGTATGCCATCCATCCATTGACGACTCACGCATTGCTTTCGATTATGAGTTTCCTTAATCCCTTGGTTTTGTCGCGCCACTGCGCTTGATCTTCGGGGATATTGGCGCAAAAGAAGTCATCATTATTATTATTATTATAAATAACAGTTGTGACAAGCGACTTTGGATACTGTTTACAGAAAACAATTTAAATTTGACATATCCAAAACGTAAATTTATCTTGACGGTTGTATTCTATTTTTTATAAAGGCAGTACGTCAACGACATATGCAATATGTAATTTTGCCTTGTTGGTTAAAGATTCTTGTAAACATTGCACGCCAACATGTCGATGTATGACGCCAACGGATATATATACATATATATATATATATATATATATATAATATATATATATATATATATATATATATATATATATATATATTATATATATATTATATATATGTATATATATATATATTATATATATATATATATATATATATATATATATATATATATATATGCTTCATATAATCAGTTTTGCGATTAGAACGCTCGCTCGTACGAACGCACATGCGAACACACACATACACACACCTTTGTTGACATTTTGGCAGTTCTTCCTTTGAACTTCACTCGGATCCTATTGTCGCGCAACGTTCCACTGTATGTTTTCACATTTCCCCAAGTTGCATTCAGTATCTGCTTGATCTCCTTTTCCATGCATCCATTCTCGTCCACGACTGTCCGTGGTTATTTAAAGTGTATCATTTTTCCCCAGCTCGTTTCCCAGTATATTTACAGTTGTTCTGTCTGCCTCGTTATTACGATCGAACCTGAAGTCCATGGATTGGGCTTTCTATCGACTAACCACCATGCCTGTCTCTTCCAGTCCCTTCCTCCGCGTCTTCTGGTACACTCTCATGTTGAAGAATAGTTACGGACAAAATGCAGATCCTTGATGCTCTTTTCGTTAGCCGCACTACGCGCAGTCTGGTGTACTTTTGCGTTCACCTCCATATCACCTTCCTTGGTACCCGGTCATATGTTTTGTATGATATCTCTCTCTCTATGTCGCTCTGTCTCTGCCTGTCTGTCTGTCTGTCTGTCTGTCTGTCTGTCTGTCTGTCTGTCTGTCTGTCTCCCTCTCTCTCTCTCTCTCTCTCTCTCTCTCTCTCTCTCTCTCTCTCTCTCTCTCTCTGTCTCTTCTCTCTCTCTCTCTCTCTCTCTCTCTCTCTTTCTCTCCTTCTTTCTCTAGTTTTTGTTCGAGATTTAAACGCATATGTGGTACTCATGTGTGTCATCAACGCGAATTGATTTTTATAGGATTTTGCATTTTCTCATCCTTTTCCCTGTGACCTGTTCTAATATATTAAGTGTGCGTCCTGAATTTGATTCCTGTGTAGTTCTTACACTCCTTAATGCCACCTGTTCTCTTGATTATTGGAACCAGGATGTTCTGTCACCAAGCTGATGTGATGTGTTCTGACATAGGTGAATAGTCACCATAGTAAATATACACCAAAGATGCCCATTCTATTTTCACACTAGCTAATATTTCATCTGCTAGTTAAGGCTTCCGACTTATCATCCCTGTGTTTGCGCTCTTACTTCGCTCTCTTTCCTCGATGATCAGTCACTGATACTCTTTACCAATCCTTGATGCACACCCACTTGCTCGATTTTAAATCTCGGATTGTCCTCGTTCATTAGCCATGTAAACATTGGCCCTATCTTTCCTGAATGCCATTCTCTTTCGTTAAAGCTTCTCCCGTTGCCCTTTTGACTCTGCGTGTCTGGTGTATGCCTTTCCCTTCAAACCACGGCACCTAGCTACTGATTACAGGGTGCACCCTTGCATGAGATTTCACTCTAATTAATCCAACAGTAATTAGGAGTTTGCTTATTTTATTGTCATATGCCCCTTTTGCCGCCATCCACAGTTCTACACTTTATACACGTTATATACCATCAACCTGTGAGATCGGCGCTGTTCTTCTCCTAGATCGATTAACAAGGTTAATAAATTGGACCAGCCCGGGTTTAAATAAAAATGTGGGCCACGGCGTCTCTTTTACCAGAGGCATATCCTCATACAAAGGCCTTCCCCATCCGCCAGTGTCGGGATGCGCCTCTTCTCACGATACCCACTGCACCACTGCTCTGGACCGATCAGTTATTACAAACAAATTACATTGAGTTTTTATAATTTACATTTCCTTTCAATTGTTACTGCAGAGAAAGATGGAGGCGATGAGACTGCCGCTAAAAGCACGGGCATGGGCGCTATGATCGCTGTCCCAGCTGTGCTCTTCGCCCTTGTCGCCATTGGTATTGGGATGTACATTGCAATAAGAAAAAGGTAATTAGTTTTTATCTGTTGTCGTTAAATGGAATCTCATAGCGTCCGAAACACAACAGCGTTTTAAATAAGCCGATAAATAGTCACTAGTCGGATTTCAGCGTAATAAGAGGACCTTATTATTTGATTCACGTAACTCAGATAGCTTGCGACATTGTGATAACCATCAAAATATGTGCACCTTAGACATTACACTTGAATTTTTTGTTATTTGGTTGATACATAACTGTATGTAGAAAGACAGGTCCATGACATTAAATGGCGTGTGTGATTAATTCTTGAGACGTTAGTAGGACGAATATGCGAGTGGTATGTCAAGTTGCACAAAACTTCCAAGTCAATATTTTGATAAAGTAAGTATAACAACATGTACGTTTTCACACAGTTGAATTTATTTGTGTAATAAATGCTTAAACTTAAAAAGATCAACATTAAATAACAACACAATAACAAAATTGCCATTGTTTATCGTCAGACAACAAGATGCCGCTAATAAGGAAGCCGAAGAGGAAGAAGAAGAGGAGGAGCCAGTAGAGGAAAGCGTCTTGGATTCAATTTTCCGAAGTGTTGGAATGATTGACTAACGTTAGCGTTTGTTGTTCAAGTAAGAGTGTGCATTATATGACACACTCTAGGTCACATAGGTAAAAGACATTCTTCATTCGTCTTCGAACATGCCATTTTTTGCTGCCGGTGAACATTAAGATGACCGTCCTATAAATAACATGAATAACTCTGTGGAAACTGTCTTACAATAATCAGTGATTTTATTTTGCATATTCTGTTGAAAAATGAAATGTGGCAGTATCAAAGGAAATGCACAAACGCGTGGTTATGCTAAAACCAATGTCACTAACCATAAAGTGTTAAAACGAAACATGCGTCTATGTATTGCTGCTCTCAGAGCTTATACATTCGCCAGAATGTGTACTTTTAAAGGGAACCAAAAGGGAAAAGTTACATGCTATACACTTGAAAGAGTTAATAAAAACGAACTATTCGGAACGGTAATCACATTTTTAAAGTCAGTGGTTTATTAGTAAAAAAAATCTGACCACCTTTTCTATAAAAGTTCGTAAGTCGCGCCATTTTGACTGATGTGTGACGTAGTCGAATGCATGGCGCAATGAGCGGCAGATCGGTCAAATCTGTATTTAAAATTCCGTTAAAATAATCGCCAGATGGCGCTTCGCGATGTATACGCCGCCGTCGTTGTCGCGACCACCAGCGCACAATCCGCTCTCACAGGAACTGCCTTAGCGGGGTGCGTATTTGACAGAACGTAAACTGTGCCCGATGTGCACTGTTTTTTAATATGTAACTATATACTGTAATGTTCGAATAAATGTGTTGAAAGTATGCCACCACCACCCCCCCCCTAAATTCCGTTAGAAAGTTCCGAAATGTAGCTCCCAATGTGAATGTTGAACCGGCGAAACGTTCAAATTATATTCGAAACACTAAAGAGTAAACACCCGCTGTTTGTAGTATCATAAAGGCATGTCATAGTATGTTCTTGGAAAAACTCGTTAGAAGAGGCTAGTTCGACATTTTTACAACCCATGTGTGGCGTAGTATAACCGAGCCAGCGAACGTCTTGTTCATTCTATCATCAAAGTAGCTTGAGGGAATGAATTCAGGTAATGGAATAAAACATTTCGCATTGTATTTGAGAACCATTTCACAATACAACATGGACACTTCTATCGCGTCAAGTTATTAAAAAAACCTGTCCTCGGAGACGAGGCAAAATCTATTGGTTAGACAATCTTGAAATCGATGTACAATGTCACTTTAATATAGTAATACACGGAATGTAACACAATCTAACAAAAAGTAACACACACACTATAAAATTCCCTCTCCACCCTGGTTTACAACAGGATACAGCCATTTGCTTTAGTATAAACTCAGTTAATCTCTTCCGGATTCCATCCCTTTTGTTGACATTTTCAACCCCATCTAAGAATGAACTACATTAATTAATTACTTTAAATTCACGAATTCACTCATTTTGGCTTACGTTTTCTCAGTCGTGAATGTACTATATTCGGCGTGGCGGATTGCGTCACGGTAAAGTTGAATGGGTGATTAAGGGAATATGTCTGCCAGAGACCAAATGATTGATCGTCATATTATCTTAGAATTTACTTTCACATGGCCTATTATCTTTACATAAATAGACACTCTTTATAAATGCTTTTGTATTCCAGTCAACACGCATACGACGCTGGATTGGCAGCAGTGAAGGCCGGGGTATTAAAGAAAGCTCTAGGCTCTGTAGTATGCAGGAAGGAAGACAGCAGTGATGAAAGGGAAAGATTGCTTGAACATTCAAATGAGGAACACTTTTCTTCTTGGCTATATTCCTGGACATATCTTGAACAATAATACTATTACCAATAATTGCACTGCTAATGGTTCGCGCGTATATGTAGGAAATACACACTGTTTGCAAGGTATTGTAGATACAACTGAATACGTTAAAAAAAACAGTCCAGCCGGAAATATGGTCCGTCGCATCGAGACTGCAGTGATTGTTTTTTTACGATACTCACAGGATTAGAACCCGCGAAATAGTTGCACCCGCGTTGTTGGGCATGCATTTTAATTTACACATTGCACATACAGAGACCAATTAGACAATATGTCTGAAATTATATTACCAGCAAAGCCATTGTTTAAATAGTTCTTTCCCTACTGGCGTACACCTTAGCGCGCGCAAGAAATAATCCGGCAGTGGATAATCCAAAGTAGTGTTCTCCATGGCTGATCCGTGTAGAGCGATACATGGAATCCACTGATTTAAACAATCCAAACATGTGAATGAGTTACACTGAATATCTATCTACAATAAACGAAAATGCAAACACCTGATGCTTGAATGCACATTATATTATATCCTGCGATATATATATATTTTAATGTCTACCAAACCACGAAATCACGACAAAAAGAATTAATTAGAAATACCATATTTTATATTATGTAACTCGTCTTTTTCGAGTATGCATGTTTTGACACGCTTTTGCGATGCCGATATGTTTTGTCATTGTTCTCAGGTCGAATCTCGCATAATTTAGTTTTCTATGTGTCTTCAGAGCACGTTTATAATGTTAGCGTTTGAGTTGAAACGAGCATCAGGGTGAATTAGAGTGAGATAATCCGATGAAACACAAATACTAATCATCATAGGGGGAAAGAATGATCTGACATTTCCACACGAATCCAGTTTTTCTGAAAATATTACGCCGAACAAACTGATGGTTATATTATCCGAAGCTCCTTAGCCGCTGCAGGTATCAGTTTAATTGTATCGAATGCAGACCACGGGAGATAATCTACACAAGCAATGGCACATAGCTAACATATACTGTATTCAGCTTCAGACAAAACCGTTGTATAATCCATAATTTTGCTATATCATCAGCAAACTCAAATCTGCCCCTTTCGCTAGCTCACTTCGTAGACGCATTAGCATGTCGTGCGTAATTTTATAATCAAGAATCGCCATTTCGAATCCCACACAGTCATGTCTTTTTTCATTATTATGTTCCCAAAGTGATATAAACCAAATATATTTTTACAATTGTGCATTGTTCGTATTTATTCAATTTGCGGCATCACCGTTGCCATTTTGTGAACCTGGAAATGGCATACGGGCAAGAACACAGCACTCGTACACATATATACTGTCTTAATTATAAGTGAAATAAATATCATGCAATATTTCAGCGTATTATGAATTCAATGTAATTATTTCCAATTATGTCCGACTATGCTCACGTGACAAAACATCAACATGGCCTCCATTTTAAGTGATAGTAGCCAAAATACATGATTTTGGAGTATATACCTGTCTTGCAATAATCTTAAAAGCTACGTAATCTAGAGCCGCAAAACTCGGTGCCAAAATGTAGGGATTTAAAATGTGATAATTTCAATTCGATTATGTTTGACCTTTATTGACTTACAGATGTCAGCCATTTTGTAATATCGACCATTTTTCAGAATGGCGACCGACACAATATACAGCTGTATGTTATATCCATAGCTTAAGAACTACGTAGCTTAGTGACACAAAGTGTATATCAAAATACATAATTGTTAGAAGCAATGATATGTTGTATTACGTTTTATTTCTCCGCCATTTTAAAAGATGGCCCCATCAAACTGTATTCTTTCCACATCTTAAGAGAGCCTTTTTTGAGGTAACGATTTTAAAGATGACATTTAAATATTCTACAAACAGACAGAGTCAATTCAAACAGTATTCATTTATTTCAAAATTACGCTAAAGCCTTGGATCCATATTGAAAACTGCCAACATGTTCATCCCCCCCTCCCCCTGAACATCCACCGCACACCCATGCCTTGCCATTCATGATCGATGGCAGACCACTAAATACAACCCCGACCAGTACATTAAAAGCAGGCCGGTGTCATATAGAATATTGACTCGGGGGTAAAGTGACCCGCGGGTCACTATTCTATATAGAATAATGACCCCCGGGTCACTTTTCCATAGAATTTCAGTTATAGAAAAATGACCCGCCCTATAGAAAAATGACCCACCCCCATATTTTATGGATATATTTGAAATAATGATTTTGATAATAATGTTAAATTACAGCACATAACCAACTATTTCACTTCAAAAGATAATAAAGAATGTTAAATTTAGGTCACCAAAAATTATTTTTTTCTGTTAGCAAATGTCATTGATATTAAAAAAGCCATCCAATTATTTTATTCTTTGGCAAGGGAGTCAGTGTATCCTATTATTTGGTGAACTTGGTAGTAAATCTCAACTGGTTTAGCAATTGCAGTTGACTAGATGAGGTAAACGGTTCACCAGGTTCACGGGTTAATATACTATACCATAGAAATATGACCCCCCACTGTAAAATATTTATTCGGTAATTATCAAATGGATATTTACTGTAATGCTTGTATGAATCATACACCATCACATAACCTTATAAATTGCCAAATATTTTTATAACATTGACTATTATGAGCCACGGGTCAATATACTATGCCATAGAAATATGACCCCCCCCCACCTTGTTTCATTTATCTAGAGCAGTTAGCAGAATGTTTCCCATGGAATTGGACACAAAATAAAATACTGGTGTTGGTGCAAGTGTCAACAAAATATACCAATTGAACATTGTCAGTTTAAAAAGGAGATCTTTAATTGGAAAACAGTATTATGGCATAACAATAATATTATTAATGAATCAATCAAAACATTACTCTCAATGTGATTACTACTCAAATACATACACAAAATAAAGATCCATAAAGAAACAAGGGGTGGGTCATTTTTCCATAGGGGGGGTCAATTTTCTATTATAGTATTTTGACCCCGGGTCACTTTTCTACGCGGGTCAATATACTATCTGACACCGGCCTTTACACTCCCACGTTCTGAATACACGAACGGTATTGCTGAAACTCAATTGCCATGGCGTGTGTCTCACGGCCACCACTCGGTGGGCACACAAGGAGGTCAAATTGTGAAACCAGTCGAATATCGGGCCTACTCTCCGCGTCAAGCTGATCGCCTCATGAACTTTGCTCGTATTTCCAGTCATATATTGGCGGATGAACTTTGTGTTGCACTTTCACTCCTCGCCTGCTTAATGCTTATCGCCTACGGCAGAAGCGGCGGATTCCTGCACTTTGTGTAACTTATTCCCATTTGAATGATGACAAATTTCTTTGCCGAAATGATGGATTGCGAAGTTCTACACAGCATGGCCGTCGATCGGTGGGGGACGAGGGGGACGCGTCCCCCCACTTTTCAGCCTGAGGGGGTCAGTCCGCATAGGAAATGTCCTCACACTTTTTTTCAGTTCATACAACAAATTTAAAGGCATATATAGCGAGAGTGATCACTCCCCTCTCTTATAAACTCTACATCGGTCTAGCAGTAAAATTAATAAAAATTATACGCGTTCAGATATAAACTATCGATTACCTAGTGTAAAATCACTAGATAATTGCTTGGTTGGCCGCAGCCCGCAACATTATATTAGAACAACATGTAAAGCAGTGTGTATTAGTGTTGGGCTTAATTTGTTGAATCAGTTACAACCAGACCTGTAGGCACGCAGTACTGTTTATCAGTTTAAACATCCATATAAAAGCATTCTACCAATAATTGTAAAGTTTGTGTTAATACCTATAATTGTTCTCTTTATTTTGATGTACTCATTATTGGGTAAAGTGTAATTAGAAATTCATTACACATGTAGCAAGTTGTAGGCAAATGATGGAACAGTATTTTAGTCACTTATGTTTATGCAGTATAAATGTACAAGAAATATAATTATAAATTATTAATAAACAGTTCTTAATTGTTTGCAATAAATAAACAAACCCGTAAATTGTTTTCATGATTGTATAGAGTTCTTGCATGTACTCAAAACATTTAGATTTATCATGTGTATCAGTTTAATTTGGTGTGATGCATATGAGTTGTTTACATTGTGTATTAGATTGTATTAGTATGAGATTGACAAATTTACCTTTTTTGGTGTCGGACATACGTGAGGTACATACTTATTATCACATTAATTAATAGTCAATTTAAAATACACCTACATTTGTTATATTACATAAATGAACAAAGCACATGTATGGTATTATAATGTATAAAGAGGAATAATCTGACTAGTAGTGTTATAGGATAGATTGTTTGATGGAAATAGACGTTAAATATATTTGTTATTGTTGTCCTATTTTTAGTTGTATAATAAGTTATTACATAATGTGTAATGAAAATAAATTAATGTGACACCCGAAACTAGGTAATATAACCTTTCGTATAACACCCTTCTTGCCCCAATTGAAGCAGTTTCAAAATAAAATGAGATGTTGGTTTACCTGAGCGCGCAATTGTCCATCAACAACCACATTCCCTGTCTAGGCTTACTCCGGGCACGCGACGGTGTCCTAAGGGAAAGGTAAACAGGTAAACACAAATAATATTATATTTCACGAGTATTTCCATCAAACAATCTATCCTATAACACTACTAGTCAGATTATTCCTCTTTATACATTATAATACCATACATGTGCTTTGTTCATTTATGTAATATAACAAATGTAGGTGTATTTTAAATTGACTATTAATTAAGGAGATAATAAGAATGTACCTCACGTATGTCCGACACAAAAAAGGTAAATTTGTCAATTTCATACTAATTGAGATTCATTGTTAATTATCTGTGTTGTAATAAAATAGTTTAGTTTTATTTTGTAATAGTTAGCCGGAAAAGTGGGGTCGGACGTATATAAAAATGTACTTCCAACACCCCCTACAGCCGAAACCATACATAATGCTTATAACATAAAATACAAATGAAACAAGATACCTGTATTTGTGCATTTTCTGTAATATATTTATAAACATAATGATTGTATATAGCAATTAGGAATCCATATAAGTGGATTAGCTCAACATTATGGAACCATTTATACTAAACCCACATTAACGCACACCATTGGATCATAGTGATGATATTGTTTTATAAGGTACATACATTTATGTGAAGTAGTAAGAAACAGCCTAACATCTTTAATGTGGTAAACATTTGCTCTGTGACATCATTTCCTCCAAGGCAAATTCGTATATTAGGCACGTTTTTAATTGAATCAAAAGTATGCAACAAACAGAATCTAACACACAATGTAAACTCATATGCATCACATCAAATTAAACTATTACACATGGTAAATCTAACTGTTTTGAGTACATGCATGAACTCTATACAATCATGAAAAAATTTACGGGTTTGTTTATTTATTGCAAACAATTAAGAACTGTTTATTAATAATTTATAATTTTATTTCTTGTACATTTATACTGCATAAACATAAGTGACTAAAATACTGTTGCATCATTTGCCTACAAGTTGCTACATGTGTAATGAATTTCTAATTACACTTTACCCAATAATGAGTACATCAAAATAAAGAGATGATTATAGGTATTAATATAAACTTTAATCCAAACTTTACAATTATTGGTAGAATGCTTTTATATGGATGCTTAAACTGATAAACAGTACTGCGTGCCTACAGGTCTGGTTGTAACTGAATCAACAAATTAAGGCCCAACACTAATACATACTGCTTTACATGTTGTTCCACTGTATTTTGTTTGGAATTATTGCATACATGTCTATCAAGATTGTGACTACAGTGTATCACGTTCTCTCATATAAAAGATTCACATAAGTATGACGGATCTTTCTCTCTTATGTTTGGATTGTGTGGCATGTATATCCCCAGTATTATTGTTAAGAATAATTTTTATTTGTAAAGTTCTATATAGCTTATATAGCTCTGAGGCACATAAAATACAACTTTTGTTAAACATAAATATATAAAATGTATGTAATCAATTAAATTTACACGTTAAGATGAAATGTTAAATGAGTATAAATAGATAATTAAATAAAGCTTCTAAAAATCATAATGCATAAGCTAAACCTATCAGCAATAAATAATAATAAGATAATAATAAGAATAACATTTATAAAGCGCCATCAATCTAGAAATATCCATTCGGAGGCGCTGTACATGAGTATCTATACATGTGTCGTAGAATTATGATATTAAGTTTGTTAAGGTAAATATATATAAAAAATACATAAAATATTTATAAAAAATAATAGTAATAAATAATAAAATAAATAAGTTAGCTAAAGATAAATATTAAAATAAATGGTATGGACCACTAGTCTAGCGGCAGCGTTTTGGACTCTTTGTAGCTTAGGTATTAGGCACTGTGGTAGATCATACAGGAGACAGCGATACGAGTCTTAGAGATGTGGCAATCGAGTATGTCATGCATGGCTGTGACGGGGTATTTTTTGGCACTTTAGTTTACCGTCTAGCACTACGCTAAAATCCGGCAGTGGTACCTAATTTCCCTCACCGCTAAAGATGCAGTAAATAAATCAATCTAATATAATGACTACCTTAATAATAATGTATTGACTGGTTTGATTGCCTTATGGAAACGCACTGCATAAAACTTTCAAATACGCCAACTGCTGTCATTTCCTATGTTTGCATCTGACCTGTCACTCTCGTCTCAGACTCGATGTGATGATAATGCCTGTCTATAAAGTGTTGTATTGGTGCTGTCCATACTACATTTTAAATATGGGTTGTAGGCTTCAATCATAGATATACACTATCATAATTATTGTGTATTTAACTGAGCAAAACATGACTGCAAGAAGTGAAATCTTCACAAATAAAAGAGTGAAAACTTTAAAGCCGTTTTTCTCAAATTAGTACATTTTACATTTTCGACATTCAAATAGGTGTATCTCTGGAAATAATGTGACTATAAGTAAAATTGAGGTATCATTATTTTCGAGAATCGCCTCACTTTGTGATGGTGGGTCACATTTGGTAAGAATGCCCTACACCTAGTCTTGAGTCTTGTTTTGCTCTGCTCATTTTCCAAGATAAGGAAGTCTGCAAGAAACATATAGCTGCCACAAATACAGTCCAACCCATTTATTGCTTTTAAAAACTTCCAGTAAATCAGCTCCCACGATTTTATACCTACTGTTTCCGTTAAGAATTGCCTGAGACCCCGCCAGGTTTTCAATTTGCTGCACTTGCGACCGGGGTGAATTATATAAACTATTTGGAAATTGGTTTGTTTGTCGCGACAAGACACAAACCACCCATTTAAATCGTTCGTTACAACGCTCGTTAAATGACCACTCTCAATGTCAGTATACAAACGTCGTCATGTCGATAATGTTCTGAAAAAGCTAACTATTTGAGTGAGACCTCGCAATATCATGAAATTAATGCTCGCCGCATTACCTTCAGACCAATTAAAGGGAACCGGATTATTTTGGATACAGTCGGCAAAGTGTACCTTTAACATGTACATTTCCACCCAGCGTTCTTTGTTGTTTGCCACCACGTGTAAGATTTATGACCTGTAAACCTTATTGTTATTGTGACGTCACCACATTTGTGGTCGGTTATCTTGGAATACAAGCGCTGCAGTACCACGGCGCCGCCACGCATCTTACACGCATTGTGAATGTTCACTGATGCAGTAAATCGTTTTCTTTTCATCTTTGTGTAGATAATTTTTTCAGTGATACCATAATACTTGCACGGTCTATTTTTCATGTATAATTTCAGGGCTTCTAAAGCCATATAGACTCTTTGGATATACGTGGGGGCTGTTTACACCCAGCCAAAATGTCTAGGGGTTCATAGCCAGGGAAGTATGATATTACTGATACTAGCGTCTGTCTTTAGCCAACAATTTTAGCGGTATAAATTCAAGGGATGTTTCATCATTCGGGGGGGGGGGACTGCAGGGGCATATTGCCGGGGAAGTGCATCGTCGTTTACCCCGGGATACGCCCTTGCAGGGCGCTGTATGCCAGGCACACTGTCAGTACATATGCACGGTGACTACGGGGGAACGGTGTTCGTGTTCACACCGGCCTCACCGGTGTTGTCACTCACAGACAATGTCTGTTTTCACACTGGCCTCACCAGTGTTCACATTCACGGTGTTCGTGTTCACACCGGCCTCACCGGTGTTGTTACTCACAGACAATGTCTGTTTTCACACTGGCCTCACCAGTGTTCACACTCGCAGTGTCCGTGTTCACACCGGCCTCACCGGTGTTGTCACTCACAGACAATGTCTGTTTTCACACTGGCCTCACCAGTGTTCACACTCGCAGTGTCCGTGTTCACACCGGCCTCACCGGTGTTGTTACTCACAGACAATGTCTGTTTTCACACTGGCCTCACCAGTGTTCACACTCGCAGTGTCCGTGTTCACACCGGCCTCACCGGTGTTGTTACTCACAGACAATGTCTGTTTTCACACTGGCCTCACCAGTGTTCCCACTCGCAGTGTCCGTGTTCACACCGGCCTCACCGGTGTTGTTACTCACAGACAATGTCTGTTTTCACACTGGCCTCACCAGTGTTCACACTCGCGGTGTCCGTGTCCACAGCCAGCAAGGCGGGGACGTCTGTGGTATTACTCGAGCAGTTCGGGTAGTAGACCTATTTGCACGAAGTGTTGCGCTTTCGGTAGCATCTCTTCCCAGAGAACATCATCCCTATAGATGCATTCCCAGTGATATGACCTTTGCGACAACACTACAACGTCTCCGTAGTTGTGTCCACACACAAACAGCCGACACTGCACGTGGAAGTAATAGGCGTGTCCCTTCCTCAGGTGTAGTGCTTCACCAGACATGTGGCGCCTTCCTTCACCTCAGACAAAGACTCTCAGTCAGTTGTAGCCAGTCAGCCGACTCTTCCGTCACAGTTTTGCTGTCACTGGTCTTCACCGTGGTGTCCATTACAAAAAGACGTGTGGCGATGTAGGTGCAGGCCTCACCCAACCCAGCCACGTCTCCGCGCATGAAGTACCAGTCAAACTGTTCCATTTTAGTACTAGGCAAATCAAATGTAGAATTCAAATGTTGACAGTTTGATAACGCCTTATAATTTTCAAATATATAACGATAAAGCCATTAGCCATAGTTGTACTTTACGTTCTGTTTAATTAAATTGGTACATAAAACAATTACCAATAACATAGAACTTGTTCTTAATAAAAACACGTCAGCCTATCATACTTATAGGAGTTTGCTATTCCATACAAAATAACCATAGCCCTATCTTGTCAGAAAGACACCATGCCTCCTATTGTATAACTGCATAGATATTTTATGACAATTAATTTTACAGTCAATCTCATTAAAATATGTCGCTTGTGCCATTATATACATGCGGGTGTACCAATTTATCCCCCCCCCCATCGCTCATACAATGTGGTACCCATTTTTACGTAAACCAACACATCGCAGATCCATCCTAACTTCAGTTGGCTGTACGCCTCTAGGCACTCCACGCTTTATATATGTAGGCCGACTTGTTGAAAATCAAGTAATTCACTATGTCCGGGTATGACACAGACGGGAAGCTTCTTACGCCGAATTCGGCAGAGCAATGATCTACACTATCAACGATTCGGATCTTGTCTCTGTTTTGTCAACACATGTAATGTGTCAACAAACGACACTTTAACGACAGCCTTTGAAGTCACACTGCGCGGTGCAATGACAAAAAAACACAATTTCGTGGTTCCGTGAACATACTCAATGCGGGCGTCTGCGAACGGTTCGCTGGCATTTCAATACGGCCGCTGTGGGTTGAGTGCACGTATAGTGCAGACGTCATTGAACTATATTTTGGTGTAAATAAATTGCTCTCAACATTGGGGACTATTTAACCCTCTAAATGTCTCCCTGGTCACGTAAAAGAACCACTGAGGACGACACGTATCCCCGGCAGTGACTTCTTTATGTACGACACGTATCCCGGCAGTGACTTCTTTCTGTACGACACGTATCCCCGGCAGTGACTTCTTTATGTACGACACGTATCCCGGCAGTGACTTCTTTCTGTACGACACGTATCCCCGGCAGTGACTTCTTTCTGTACGACACGTATCCCCGGCAGTGACTTCTTTATGTACGACACGTATCCCCGGCAGTGACTTCTTTATGTACGACACGTATCCCCGGCAGTGACTTCTTTATGTACGACACGTATCCCCGGCAGTGACTTCTTTATGTACGACACGTATCCCCGGCAGTGACTTCTTTATGTACGACACGTATCCCCGGCAGTGACTTCTTTATGTACGACACGTATCCCCGGCAGTGACTTCTTTCTGTACGACACGTATCCCCGGCAGTGACTTCTTTCTGTACGACACGTATCCCCGGCAGTGACTTCTTTCTGTACTGAAGCGTCGGCATGGCGATAATGTTCTGAAAGAAAGCTAACTGAATTATACCTCATAAGATCATAACATTAATACCAACTATAATATAGTCAGACTAATTAAATGGTCTGAACCATCTGGGTTTGTAGAAAAAATGATGTCGGCAAAGTGCACCTTTAACATGTATTTACAACCCAGCGGTATTTCGTTTTTGACACCAAACGCTGGATTTTTTTAACTGCAGACTGTCGTATTATGGACATTATTTTTGTACAACTGCAGTGTCACGTGGTAGGATAAAGGCATAACGCTGACCTCTCAGGGGTTTTCTAGAGACTCCAACGTTACTTTTTTGATGCTTTGGTCGCAAGGAGCTCTCGCGTATTTGAGTTTAGGAAGAATTAGTGTAAAGTAAGCGAGTTGCTTACACTGCTCTGAGCATATATCATGAAAAAACATAAACGATATGATTTGACAGATTGTGCGCATGTGAATGTTCCATCTGAGATCACGAGAGAACTCCACACCTATGTACGGGTGGTGATGAACAAGTCTCCACTAGTGTTTACTGAGACTGCTGAACAATTGTTTTCTTGATGATATGTATAACTTAGCATTGTTTGATATAAAAACGCATCTACGACGTTGGAGACCAGTTAGACGGTTCATAAAATGGACGTAATGCCAACCAATGTCTAGTCCCGGATATGTAGTATTCTTGCTTAAACTGCAACTCGAGTCAGTCTCGTATCAGGTATCCCCCGACGAAATAAAATAATTCTTTATGGCAAAAAAACACCACCCCCACCTCCACCTCACCTCCACCTCCACCTCCACCTCCACCTACACCTACACCTCACCTACACCTACACCTACACCTACACCTACACCTACACCTCCACCTCCACCTCCATCTACACCTCCATCTAACCTCCATCTACACCTTCACCTACACCTCCATCTACACCTCCATCTAACCTCCATCTACACCTTCATCTATACACCTCCATCTACACCTCCATCTAACCTCCATCTACACCTTCACCTACACCTCCATCTACACCTCCACCATATGATTACTGTTACGATATGTGCAGTAAACACCGTGCTCTGGACGGAAGATCTCTCCACCACACACAGATGTACCAATGTGCGGCTGTGTACCGAACTCTACGTCAGCTCGTTGGTGTCAACAGTGGTCATAATTGGTGTACATTTATCTGTGCTCCACAATCGCAGAGCATAACACTGGCGGTGGGAGGGGCTCAAAGGTGCTGCCACCTCGCGGAGCCTGGGTAATCGTGGCTAAGTTCAGTCAGAGCTAATGGATCACAGAGCTGGTTCTCTTTTGACCCGCGCCAAGTTGTGTATTGACAGCGCCCTCACACGGATGGAACCAATTTGTCTTGTTGACGTTGTGTTCATTATTGTGAAACCGTAAAGCAAATGTTTAACTACGTACTACTTTCGATGAGTTTTGCAAATAAAATATCAACCGCAAAGCAGAACAGAGTTTATATTTTTGATTTTTTTGTATAAATAAAGTGTATTATTATTATTATTATTATTATTATTATTATTATTATTATTATTATTGGTTGCAATACTGCAAACAAGGATATATCAACACTTCAATGTATCCTACATTATTTGGCAAGGGTAGTCATGCGTTTTCCTCGGTTTTCTCGCTTCCTGCTTCTAAAATAATTGTATTGGCCCCCTGTGTACTATCGCATTATTTGCAAGATCTGTGCAATAGCCTGTCAAACCCTCCCGTCAACATAACCACCATATCTGCATTCGATTCTAACTCCCTCAAGAAATTCCAGACATCTACGCTCAACCAATAATAACCCTCGTTACATTCCTCGGGTGACAACAAACGCCGGAACACGAGCTTTCTGTGAGGACGTCACTTCCTGCCAGTGTTAAATTAGAAGGTAGGCCCCCGAGTATAGTTTCATTCCGCCGGCGTCTAAAAACCTATATCTTACCGCCGCCTATCCTCCTTTGCTTCCTAACACCTTTGTCGACGTCTCGCGTTGTTTGACGATTACGAGAGTGTTTAATCCCGCAGTTTTTTCGCGCCACTGAGCTTGACCTTCGAGGAGTTTGGCGCATAAGAAGTCGTTGGTATTATTATTATTATTATTATTATTATTATTATTATTATTATTATTATTATTATTATTATGTATAGTAGGTATGGTATTAGTTATTATGTATTATATTTGTATATATAGTATTAGTATTATTATTATTATTATTATTATTATTATTATTATTATTATTAACATCACTAGAAGATAAACGTTCTGCTACGGAATGGATGATAACTGATGACGTCACTATTTGCTTACGTCACAATCAACATTATATACATTACGGATACAACAATAAACAGTATGATTATTTTATGGGAAAGGAATGCTTTGAAACAACACACGAAGAGAGAGAGACTTAGGGGGTCATAATCACAGAAACACTGGATGTAACAAAGCAATGTGTCAGGGCAGCTAATAAGGCAAATGCAATGCTAGGCATGATAAATAGAGCCTTTAAATATAAAACCAACGAGGTAGTTTTAAAACTATATAAATCCTTAGTGAGACCTCACCTGGATTACTGTATTCAGGCATGGCGCCCATACAAACAGAAAGATATAGATTTATTAGAATCTATACAACGAAGGATGAGCAGGATTATTCCTGAATTAAGGCATTTAGACTATCCAGGTCGACTAAGAATATAAAATAACAACTTTGGAAACAAGAAGGGTGAGAGCCGATTTATTGGAAGTTTTTAAAATAATAAATGGGTTGGATAGTGAGGATGGCAAAACAAGAGGGCACCCTTACAAAATACACAAACTACACTCTAGGCTTGATATGCGAAAGTACTCTTTCACTCAAAGGATAGTAAACGATTGGAATAGACTTCCTGGAAGTGCTGTTATGTCCGCAAGCGTCAACCAATTAAAGGGTCACATTGACAAGTATCTACGAAATAGGGCGGAGGATTACACGAGTCAGCGATTGACTCCCTTCCTCGTCAACTCCTCGACTACGTAGTAGAAGAGGATTGAAGGTAAAGGTAAAGGTAAGTTATGCGCGAGTCCTGCGTCAAGCTTTGCCTTTTGCTAGACATTTTGAGAACAGTTAAATAGATGAATATTTTATAATACTAATAAGACATATTATGTCCTAGACAACAAACACTTGTGACATTTATAAGATATTGTTCAGGCTGTAGTTTTTCGTTGAAAATGGCGCTAAATCGACGAAATATCCGGGATTGAGTGAGATCATCTGGGAGCGAGATAGAACGCAGTTGGTTCCATTGATGGGGAGGGCGCTGTTGATTTTCAAAATGGCGTCTCCGTCTTTAAACTCCACAATGCATCAGCTTCTTTTCCACTAGCTCTGGTTCTGCTCCAGTTGTTTCCAGCATATGGCGGGGTTCTATTAACCGACTAGTCTGTGTATCTTGTGGTTACAATGTTATAATCGCATGAGGGTGTCACTGCCAGGGTGTTTGATATCGTTAGTGGTTCTTTTACATTTAACATTGGGATGGGATCGATTAACGATTCTCCGATTCGGCTAAATCGTTCTCTGTTAATCTTGTTTAATGTGGGGTGATCGATGGGGTGATCGATGATTGTTACTACTTAACTTGTGTCCAGTGACAACTTTCGGAAACGATAATTTATGTAGACACTCTATTAACAGCATCTGCCGGCTAAGTCCACCCCTGGGTTGAAGCATACGGGAACCTGGGCTAGTTGTAACAAAAATCAAAACATTTCAGTATTGCGGGTGAGTTTCTTAACTGATCGGAACTTTGTTCATGCCCAGGTGTCCCCACGTACATCCCGCAGATAAATGATGCATAAATGACGTCCTGGCTTATTACATATTTGTGGTATAATGAATTATATGAGGTGTTCTAAAGTGTTACAATTTACCCCGATACGGGGCAAGTTGTATATGCCTACGGGGTAAATTATAGCATATATGTTTTAGCACTGTGGAAATTTGTAACAATATAGAAAACCACACAATTGGTTCAACTGCTCTCTTTATATATAATGCAGGCTGTACGAGTGGCTTGATATTTAACAATAACGATAGACCGAAGCACATGAACACATCATTGAGTAGATTTCTTATTGTAATTTACATTTATATATATGCAGCAACATAATCATTTCAATTACAATAACATGTAAAATACAACTTGTTGCTGTTCAAGCAAACAGTCGCATGTGTAAAAACGTGATCAGATTTAACAGTTATTGTCAATATGTTGATCTTATCCCAATGAGTCCTGTTGTAGAATTACCAAGCGTGAATCAAATGTCAAACAAGTGCAGTCACAACGTGTTGTCATCAAAATGTCTTATAATAATAATAATAATAATAATGACTTATTTTGCGCCAGTATCCTCGAAGATCAAACTAAGTGGCGCGACAAAACCAAGGGATTAAGCAAACTCATTAATCGTAAAACAATGCGTGAGTCGTCAATGGATGAATGGATGAAAATGCTAGGAAGCTAAGGACGATAGGCAGCATTAAAGAGATAGGTTTTTAGACGGCAACCGAGAAAGCTCGGGTCCCAGCTTTCGTTTTCACCCGAGGAATGTAAAGAGGGTTACTACTGGTTGAGCGTAGCTGTCTGGAATTTCTTGCTGGAGTTAGTAACGAATTTAAATATGCTGGTTGTGTAGATGAGAGTGCTTGATATGCTATTGTACAAATCTTGAAAATAATGCGATAATGCACAGGGAACCAATGCAATGATTTTAGAAGCGGCTTTGAGCGAGGAAAACTAGGATAACGCGTGACTACCCTTGCCAAACAATTCTGGACACGCTGAAGTTTTGCTATACCTATCCTTGTTTGCGGTATTGTAAAGGAGGTAAATGCAGTAGTCAAGTATACTGCTTACTAGAGCTGTTGCGATGGTTTTGGCAACGGAAAGTGATATAAACCGGCGAATATGGCGAAGATTGCGGATATGGTAAAAACAGCAACGACATGTTTTCGAGATATGTTGTTTGAAATTGAAGTTTTCATCAAATGTTACTCCGAGATTTAAAACTGAGATGCCTGGTGTGATACTCTGACTTAGGATATGTGTCGGGAAAAAGCTATCGAGTTTTGCATTGAGATACCAATTCTATAATTAACTACGGTGGGATATCTAATTAGTTTATTTTTCAAAATGGCCTCATCACATATTTTTGGAAAGCTTATTTTCTCCCCGTCAAAATGATGTAGAAAGTGACGCAGTTACGCGGAATGGCAACCGTGAAATGACGAACAAATATGGAATGCCGCGAACGCCATAAACTTGTACAATGACTATTCATTTTCTTCATTTCTATGAAGAATTCACACACTATGTGAATAAATAGCATCTCCCCGTCACGACGAGATTTGACATGTTGAGGCGTATGTGTGGAGCGATGATCAAACAGTGTCACTGTCATGTAATAAATGTTCGTAATTACGCCACTAGGCAAACGTTATACGATATCAATGGATGGGTATGTCCACGATACCTCTTTATAAATCCTGTCCTCCCCCCGTAAATACTGGATACATTAGCGCGCTATCGAGTTGTGCATTAATTAGGTCTAAAATAAAAGTCAAACATGGTCACCACCAAACGATGAATGTTTAAACAACGCCTCTGCTTCAAAAGAAGGTATAACATAGAATTATAGAGTAGTGTATATAATTACACCAATATGAAGGAAACGTTGAACAAGGTCCATTTATAGCAGACCAGTTAAATATTTAAAAGTCCTCTAGAATCTAATTAATTGCATTACTACAATCACTCGTATGATGAGGAAACAATTATTATCGCCAATGCCATCCTCGATTTTTTATTTGAAGGTGTGGGATATGTTCTAACAGTGCTACAAATTGCCCCGGGATGAATATTTCAACTTGCCCCGACACCGTCTCGCTCATAAAATACGAAATTGCCTAAAATGTATTTCAAATCCTGTTTTTAAGTTTATGAATACTATACTCATAATTACATCCATCAATGAGAAAGCAGAAAATATGTATTATATATATATATATACACACTTAACCTTAAAATATAGAGAACTATGAGAATAGTACCTATTTTCTTTAAAATGGTTTAACTTAATAGCGTATCGACGGATTCACGTGATATTACACGTGACAGGCTCAAATCTATTGATGAACATGCTGTCGTCTTGCAGAATAATTTGCAGTAGCAGGTTTGTCTGCAAGTCCAGTGTTACAACTGACCCATGTTATAACTAGCCCCGGTCTCCCCTAGGCAAGGGACATTAGGATCAGCAGGATGAATTTAGTTGAGAAACACATAATATTAATTAAAATATATGTTTTAGATCTGTTCCCACCTAGACAGGCGCTTCTGTGTCTACATCAAGTTACTACGTAAGCTTACTACAGGAGCAATACAGGTGTACTACAGATGCACTACATGTGTACTACAGGTGTACTACAGGTGTACCACATGTGAACTACACGTGTACTACATGTGTACTACAGGTGTACTGCATGTGTACTACATGTGTACTATAGGTGTACTACATGTGTACTAAAGGTGTACTGCACGTGTACTACTGTGTACTACATGTGTACTACAGGTGTACTACAGATGTACTATAGGTGTACTATAGCTGTACTACAGGTGTACAACAGATGTACTACCGGTTTACTACAAGTGACTACAGTTGTACGACAGGTGTACTACAGGTGTACTACAGGTGTATTACAGGTGTACCCCATAATCGAGACATAGGTTAATGCAGAGACCCGTCCATCCGACATTCGGACGGGTACAATGTCACTGGACGGGAGTTGGGTGGGTAAAAATAATATCAAATCAAATCAAATGTTATTTCGCAACAACAACATTACACGATACATATGCAAACAATATTATAAAACTATTGCTACGTGGTGGTCACGTGGCACATTACGTGCCGTCTTCCTGTGACCCCAAAACATAAACTTCGAAATTTAATATAATTTGTACTTATATATGTAGGCATACGTTCGAAATGTAATACATATGCCTATACATACACATGTACATGTACAAATAGGCGTACGATGATCACGTGTCTACATATATTTTGCATGACTACGGACTGGAGGTGCTACGGAGAAAACAAAAACATGATTTATATTTAGTCGTACTAATGGGAAACAGTTGTCAGAAATGTGTGTCTATCATGGTGTTGTTACAACGTTGTTCAAATATAAACAAATGTATCGCAATATACCTACTCCCAACAGTCACCCTGCCAGCCGCTGACGAGGGTAGCACCCAGCGCTGATTGACGTCCGACCGGGGAAGTCGAGGCGGGGCACGTGGGCCATGGCACCCGGCACCCACCGCGGCACCCACCGCGGCAGTGCCGTCGAAGATTAACGCGAGCCGCCCGATGAGACGGCACACGAGCTGTGGGAGTCAGCGAGACAGGGCCGGGCGAGTGAACGAGTTGGACACAGGCCCCGAAGTCATGCTGTAGTCGTCGCGGCGACTTTCGCAACTACCTCACCTGCTCCTAGCCGCAGACCCGAGTCTCCTAGCGAGCGTCACATTTCTGGGTCGAAACCCACCAGTTGGACGCGAACGCGAGCTTGAACTACGAGCCGGATGGGGTGTCGT
The DNA here is from genome assembly GCA_025642075.2 of Ridgeia piscesae. Lineage (NCBI taxonomy): Eukaryota > Metazoa > Annelida > Polychaeta > Sabellida > Siboglinidae > Ridgeia > Ridgeia piscesae. The sequence goes on along the minus strand of JAODUO010000312.1, from coordinate 493,356 downwards.
GACGGCGCCATGGCGCGGCCGCAGCGGACGTGGTCGACGGGGAGGATATGTATTTTGCTAGTGCTCGTCGTGTGCGTCTTCCTCGAGGTGGCTGACTGTGAGAAGGAGGCGACGGCCAACAAGAGGTTGGCGGCCAACAAGAGGTTGGCGGCCAACAAGCGCCCGTCGTACGGGCGCGGCGACATCGGGACCAAGCGGGCCCGCAACGGCAAGACCCGGGGCAGCAACGACGGCCGACGGGTGGACAGGACGACCAGCAACAGCAGCAGGAACGGCTCGGACGACAGCGTCTTGAGAGGGTAAGTGACGGTGTGGTCGACTCGATAACGAATGACATCGAATTGTGTCCGCGAGTAGCTGAGCGAGACCTTCGCTGTAATGTGCTGAGTCTCTCTTGTGTCTGTCTCTTCTGTCTGTCTCTTCTGTCTGTCTCTTCTGTCTGTCTCTTTTGTCTGTCTCTTTTGTCTGTCTCTTCTGTCTGTCTCTTCTGTCTGTCTCTTCTGTCTGTCTCTTTTGTCTGTCTCTTCTGTCTGTCTCTTTTGTCTGTCTCTTCTGTCTGTCTCTTTTGTCTGTCTCTTCTGTCTGTCTCTTCTGTCTGTCTCTTTTGTCTGTCTCTTCTGTCTGTCTCTTTTGTCTGTCTCTTCTGTCTGTCTCTTCTGTCTGTCTCTTCTGTCTGTCTCTTCTGTCTGTCTCTTATGTCTGTCTCTTCTGTCTGTCTCTTCTGCTTCGCATCAGGCGCACATTTTGCCTTGATATTTGTACGCACGAACGCACGCGCACACACACACACACACACACACACACACACACACACACACACACACACACACACACACACACACACACACACACACACACACACACACACACACACACACACACACACACACACACACACACACACACACACACACACACACACACACACACACACACACACACACACACACACACACACACACAAACAAACCACGGCTGAACATTTTAAATGACATCATTAAGTCCATTCTAGTGCTCCGCCGGTTCACCATTCATCACCGCCTCACAAGTTCGTTCCATTGAGTTACCCAACTTTCAAAATCTGCGGCTGCAACGTCAGCTGCGGCTTCATTTCTTTCCGTGTTCCGCCGACGTTTTTACTCACGTAACTGAGACACTGACAGATCGTAGTCTAATTTTCTGACAACCAGGAGCTAATGCCGATGTTCCCTGTCAGCATGTCATACTCTGACCGTCTTCGTCAAATTGAAACATGCTTATGATAAATAAAGCGACACACCAAGTGTTGATGCACTTACAGCTGTCCTGGTCGTGTCTGTGGCGTGGCGGGGCGGGGCCCCAGAAGGACACATAATCCGTCTTCTATGGTCCGTCAAACCGTTTGCGCTCTTTATTTCTGTAGGCAATAATCCTGAGAACGTTCCCATGAATCAATACACCTGTACATCCACATTTCCTTTAGGTTAACCTACGCCTTAGTCCTCCCGAGGGAAGACAACCAATGGCCTACTATATACAATGTGACATTGAACACGTCCGAATAACTAGACTACACCCCACCTTAGCCCTCCCTATTGAAGACAACCAATGGCCTACTATATACAATGTGACATTCAACACGTCCGAATAACTAGACTACACCCCACCTTAGCCCTCCCGATTGAAGACAACCAATGGCCTACTATATACAATGTGACATTCAACACGTCCGAAGAACTAGACTACACCCCACCTTAGTCCTCCCGATTGAAGACAATCAATGGCCTACTATATACAATGTGACATTCAACACGTCCGAATAACTAGACTACACCCCACCTTAGCCCTCCCGATTGAAGACAACCAATGGCCTACAATATACAATGTGACATTCAACACGTCCGAAGAACTAGACTACACCCCACCTTAGCCAACCCGATTGAAGACAACCAATGGCCTACAATATACAATGAGACATTCAACACGTCCGAAGAACTAGACTACACCCCACCTTAGCCCTCCCGATTGAAGACAACCAATGGCCTACAATATACAGTGTGACATTCAACACGTCCGAAGAACTAGACTACACCCCACCTTAGTCCTCCCGATGGAAGACAATCAATGGCCTACAATATACAATGTGACATTCAACACGTCCGAAGAACTAGACTACACCCCAAATAATACGCTTTTTTATTTAAGCTTATCTTGTTGTCATTGGTGACGACTATCTGGACTTTATCTGAGAACGTCTCCTTTCGGTGTATCGTCGGCCGCGTCTACGGCGCATCGCGCGTGGAGTCGATCACGTTCGTCGGATTCAGAGTCTGTCCTGAATCGACGAGAAGAACTTTGCTGGACAGCTACACCGAAAGCCTAAATAGTCAGCATAATTAGGGTATACGGTAAAACCATATATTTTATGTTGCACGACAGGCTTCGTATAATTTACTTGTAAGAACTATCAGTCAAGTAGCGGAAACCGGATGGACCCGAAAACCGGATCACCGGTTTGTTTTGTTTAGGATATTCGTCGGGACTTGTTTTAGGAAATATAACCAGAAACAAATGCCGGGTGACGAGATATCAATTACACAGCGGACGACTGTGAACTTTCAGTTATTCAAAACGAATCAAACAGCGGAACTAACTGTTAAGTATAATGTTATTGTGCTCCTCACCTACCTATGCCTTATCTCACGGTCCACGTTTGTAACGTTAAAATCCTCATTTTTGACAACTTCAAATCCCCGTTCATACGAAGCGCAGTGGCGCAGTGGCGCAGTGACGAAGTGGCGCAGTGACGCAGTGGCGCAGTGGCGCAGTGACGAAGTGGCGAAGTGGCGCAGTGACGCAGTGGCGCAGTGGCGCAGTGACGAAGTGACGCAGTGACGCAATGACGCAGTGGCGCAGTGGCGCAGTGGCGCACTGGCGCAGAGGCGCAGTGGCTAGAGTTCGGACCCTCGACTAAGAGATTTCGTGTCCTGTGCTACCGTGTCAGACCTTGAGCCAGTTGTGTTATTCTACATTGCTCCACTTGCAATGAGCTGTATGAATGAGTACCTGGTTATAGACAGAGGTGGATGTTTGCGTAGTCTTCGCGCATTAATTGCAATGTGGCTGGATGCTTCCCTGAGAGATGCGGAGATTGTGTTCAATTGAACATGTCTGCCAGGAAGTAAAGTGTAAATCGCCTTGAGCAATCCTAAGGATTGGACACTGCGCTATATAAGAACTTACCTTTATAAAGCTACACAAACCCACGTATTCTTCGATTTGCTGCATTTATACTGTGACTCGGAGTCGTCGTGTGTCAGGCTACGAAATGTATATATTTCTAGGGTCTACATTAAACCAAATCCTCTACTTTGTGTCGAGAACCAGCGATCTTTTGTTTTGCAAATCCGAAAAAAAACGTAAAATGGAGAATACGGACATATTCACCTAAATTCCAAACAATCCGTATTACAAGGAAAACAGTACTCGACAGTAACACGTTGGATTATGAATGTCCCGTTTTACTGCCCCATGCTGACAGATCTGCGACTGGGTGACTCACGTATTAGTGATTGTGTCAGTTGCGAGCTTTGAAACAAGATAAGTGTCGATGCTATATTTGAACAAGATACGTAGCAGATGGTTTATTGAGAATTTGTTCTAGGACTACGCACTCAACGAGACATCACATTGGAGATGTTGATGTGGTGCGTGTCATCCGTTATCGTCATTTGTGTCGCTGTTGAGTACGACACCAAAAGACGGCAAGAAACTGTGTCAGTCAACTTGAGCAGCACATTGTACAGCAATGTGACAACCCACATCATCGCTGCCTTTACACAGCGAGTTGTTTGTCTTTACGATGATAAAGAAAAGCATTCACATGACCCATCCACGTTGAACCCGCTCAGACCCGGGAATTACAATACAATACAATACAATGCAATGCAATGCAATGCAATGCAATGCAATGCAATGCAATGCAATGCAATGCAATGCAATGCAATGCAATGCAATGCAATGCAATGCAATGCAATGCAATGCAATGCAATACTATTTAATGGTCCAAAAAGTGAAAATCACATGGTAGACATTGAATATAACGATATTAGTTTATTTACATAACAATGTTAATAATAGTAATAGTGTTCGTTCCCCCCCCCCCCTATTGCGTTACCCCTTCCTCCCCAACCACTTCCCCCCCTCCCCAATCTCGCGCTGATCAGCCTGATGGAAGTTGACAGAAAAGTATTACGATATCGGTTCGTGCGTGCTCTCTCCGACAGATCTCTTCAGAATAAATAAAACTCGTGCAGTGGATGAGAAATGTCATTTAAAACGTCTGTTGTCTTCTTGGTCTCACATGATTCATACAGTTCACTCACCGTTGGAAGCGTCATGCCAGTTATTATGCTAGTTCACCGGACAACGCGTCTTTTGGATGCGTCTGGTGTTCCAATTCCAATCAAGCTGGTTGGAGATTTCGATGCCTTGGTAGGAGTCTGAAGTTACTCTCTCTACTGCCTCTCCTTTGAAGATAAGTGTAGGTAACATTCGAAAAAATGTATAAACCTAAGACCTTCCCAATGGGTCCCCTACCTACAACATGGCCGCCCCATACATCCAGTTGTACCCCAAGCACTCCCAAGTACCCTTGCATCCTGTGTCACTCTTCCAATTACGTCTTGCACCTACCACCCCTTAAAACAATGCACCCTATTTACCCTGCCTCAGGGGCACAAATACCCTCTTTGAACGCGGACGTTTTCCCCTGTCACCTCGTTGTGGCAGGCGCCAGTGAGAGTCAGTCCCTGTCTGTCGCCGCTACTAACGGTCCGGACACAGTCAACCTTTCGCTTAGGACCGGTTGACAGCAGTATACCAAATCCTCCTTAATTATCAATATGCCATCTCCGTCTTTCTCGTTGTCCTGCCTCGGTTATACTCTCGATTTGTTTGAAATTTAATTTTACACTTTTCTTCATTTTGACGCTCATTCCGTCTTCTGCGGCTTCTGTTATCGCCGCTTTCTTCGTCAACATCGTCTTCTCTCGCCTTCTCGCCCTCTCGCCCAGTCGTCCATTTCCCGTCCATTTCACCAGACCAGATCCGAACTTAACTTCCGTGTTTCACAAGGCGTCCTGTCAGGGCATTGAGACTGGTGTAATGGATTAATATTACTAAATCTTTCAGCATTACTCGATGTAATGTCCCACAGCGAACTTAGTCCACTCACATTGGAGCAGAGTGTGTTTACACTAATCGCATGGTAGAAACATGTTGGCTACTAGCTGTTTTATTTGGATAAAATTGACCACTCGTTGTGACCAGGTGTGTTTTAGTACGTTTTCTATCTCACTACCTCACACCGGATCATGTTTTTTACGCAGTTATAACTGGTAGTCATTATCTTACACCGGATCATGTTTTCGACGCAGTTATAACTGGTAGTCGAGATTGAATGTTCGGCTCAATGTGAGTAAAGCAGTGGAACGCCAAGTGTCTAGTGTCGCTCCAACACCAGACAGTGTGAGATATGCACAACGTCCCACGACGCAATGCATAATATTAGGCCTATTCATGTTTTGCTGACAGAGTGGTTTATCCGTTTAGGTTGTATTAATATACACCACTAGTCGTGACTACACCACATCTGTCATCGGCACAGAATAGATCGACTCTCTCAGTGTTTTGTAGTTTTACCTAGCAAGTCTACGGCTATGCAACGAAATTATGCCTCTTGTTATAGCTGGTATTTTATAATGAAAATGTGACAACAGTCGTTGGGATGGTTTCCCAGATTACGTAGTACTCAGCTCCTAACGAAGGTGGGCTGCTTAGGTTACACAGGCACCGACACCTTCGACACGTTGGAACAGGAACGCTTCCGTTTACGTTTGCGTTCACGTCGCAATGACATCACAGCCCTGTGTGACACAACGCAGGCACACAACTATTCCCGTTTCTTCGAACAGTTGGTTGACGTTACCCCACCCCACGTCGCCATTACGTTACCCCACCCCACGTCGCCATTACGTTACCCCACCCCACGCCGTCATCTAACGATGTCGGCTGTATCCGTCTGCCACCGGCCGAGCGAAGGAGAGCCTCCGCCAGAGTATCGTGTTTCGTCCCCGAGGGAGGACGCTCTGCCAAGTCGGGTTGACAGCCTTGGTGAATGCCATGTTAGACGGCGAGAACAGAGCCGCCGGCCGCACTACACTTCCCGCTCAGGTCCACGGAACACGGCCCACAGCGAGTCACGGCGGGGATGACGAGGCGCTAGGCAGAGATGCCAATGACTAAACACGCGAGAAAAACTCCGGAGAATGTCCGTGCTGGTGGAACGAGACTCGGGAATTCGGTTGTCGAACGCGTGTGGCCATACGCGGCCGGGCGAGGGTGAACGATAACGGGCCTGCTGTCGTAACATCGTGCACGCACGTTAAGTTGGGTCGTTTTTGTCGCCCGAACACCAAGCGGATGCGTCTCTCTCTCTCTCAAACAACTGGCCCCTCGAGCGCACAAGCTTCGTTGGACTGTAACGCCCTACAATGCTCCAGTCCTGTACCAGGAAGAAGACGAACTGGGTCTGGGGCGTTCTAAACAGACAGTACAGTTTCGTGATCTCGAACAACGCGAGTTCTGATATATGTTGCTGTTAGTCTGTTACTGTTTGTGAATTTGCAGTGCTCCTACGGGTTTCTCTTCTCGCCGTCCGTCACTGAACCCGTCACACGACCGCCAGGCCCCATCTCGTCGTTTCTTTGTTCTCAACTCTCAGCCCACTTTTTGCAAGTCTCTCTTCAAGCAGTCTCACTCGCGGTCTCCTTCTTCTTCTTCTGTCACCCACAGTCTCACTCGCGGTCTCCTTCTTCTTCTTCTGTCACCCACAGTCTCAGTCGCGGTCTCTCTCTTCTTCTTCTGTCACACACAGTCTCAGTCGCGGTCTCTCTCTCTCTCTCTTCTTCTGTCCCACAGTCTCAGTAGCGGTCTCTCTCTTCTTCTTCTGTCACACACAGTCTCAGTCGCGGTCTCTCTCTCTTCTTCTGTCCCACACAGTCTCAGTAGCGGTCTCTCTCTCTCTCTTCTTCTGTCCCACAGTCTCAGTAGCGGTCTCTCTCTTCTTCTTCTGTCACACACAGTCTCAGTCGCGGTCTCTCTCTCTCTCTCTTCTTCTGTCCCACAGTCTCAGTCGCGGTCTCTCTCTCTTCTTCTGTCCCACACAGTCTCAGTCGCGGTCTCTCTCTCTCTCTTCTTCTGTCCCACAGTCTCAGTAGCGGTCTCTCTCTTCTTCTTCTGTCACACACAGTCTCAGTAACGGTCTCTCTCTCTTCTTCTGTCACACACAGTCTCAGTAACGGTCTCTCTCTCTTCTTCTGTCCCACAGTCTCAGTCGCGGTCTCTATATCTTCTTCTGTCCCACACAGTCTCAGTAACGGTCTCTCTCTCTCTTCTTCTGTCCCACAGTCTCAGTCGCCGTCTCCCTCTTCTTTACATTACGTTTAATAACGTTTAATAAAAACTTTAATCATGTTGACGTACAAGCGTCTGGGTCAGGTAGATTCAGGGTTGAACCCCAAAAATGTTGGGATGGAGGGCTGGAGACGCATTTAGTTGACAAATAATTTGTAAATGCTTGCTAATATGAAGTGCCCAACAAGGGAAGGGTGCAACTGTAAGTGTTTATGAGTGAATTTGAACTCAGTGTCATTTGAGGATTTTGGCGAGCCACAAGAAAGGTGCAACCCTCAATACATGGTATGTACCGACGCCTACTGAAGATACAGTGCCCGTAATAAGAATAATATTAATAAGGTAACAATGCCATTGCGCCTACATCCTTGGAAACCATACTCACAGGTCCATCAAGACAACAGGGTCAGTATTTTACAAAATCGACCAGCCGTATTTCAGATGAATGGGTACGCCAAGGTCCTATGGTGGGTAAACAAGGTTACGTGTGTTTTACTGACGAAGGAATTGTGTAATTATTTCTACTGATCTAACATCGCGAGGAACTTGTTCCAAAGCGTCGGTGCAGCTACGTAGTTGCTATGTTGGTATTGATTCTAGGAACAAAATAGTATAGTAGCATTAGATGATGTTAGTATGGATTCTAGGAACAAATAGTATGGCAGCATTAGATGATGTTAATATTGATTCTAGGAACAAATAGTATGGCAGCATTAGATTATGTTAGTATTGATTCTAGGAACAAATAGTATGGCAGCATTAGATGATGTTAGTATTGATTCTAGGAACAAAATAGTATAGCAGCATTAGATTATGTTAGTATTGATTCTAGGAACAAATAGTATGTTAGTATTAATTCTAGGAACAAATTTTATGGCAGCATTAGATGATGTTAGTATTGATTCTAGGAACAAAATAGTATAGCAGCATTAGATGATGTTAGTATTGATTCTAGGAACAAATAGTATGGCAGCATTAGATGATGTTAGTATTGATTCTAGGAACAAAATAGTATAGTAGCTTTAGATGATATTAGTATGGATTCTAGGAACAAATAGTATGGCAGCATTAGATTATGTTAATATTGATTCTAGGAACAAATAGTATGGCAGCATTAGATTATGTTAGTATTGATTCTAGGAACAAATAGTATGGCAGCATTAGATTATGTTAGTATTGATTCTAGGAACAAATAGTATGGCAGCATTAGATTATGTTAGTATTGATTCTAGGAACAAATAGTATGGCAGCATTAGATTATGTTAGTATTGATTCTAGGAACAAATAGTATGGCAGCATTAGATTATGTTAATATTGACTCTAGGAAGAAATAGTATAGCAGCAGGTATCTGGGCAGATTTTTTTTTACCCGAGTAAGCAATGAATGTAAATATTTTGGTTGCTAACATGAAAGTCACATGTATGTCACGTGTCATAATGCTGCTGCGGCATTAAATATGTTAGTATTGATTCTGATCACAGTTAAGTACTTTAATGATACCTATTCGTTTCTAGGAACAAATTTGGCCACTTTTAACCTATTAATGCCTCCCCCCCCCCCCCCCCCCCCCCCCCCCCCCCCCCCCCACGCCTGATTCCAATGTAGTGGAACAACAAGAACTGATTAAGTGTAATTAAATCTCTAAGCCTACATCGTTTGGTGAGCCTGACAGCATAGGTTCATTGTAGCAATGTTAATCTCATAAGTTAACTGTGGGAGCAGCGGTATCTTTGGTTTCCGGGTCCAATATAAAACCGATAACAAATGTCTGCACAATAATGCCGAATAATCACATGCTTTGTCACTTTCACCTTGCAATCAATATAACTTGCTGGCATAACGTCTGTGCAAAACAATTCGTATATGGTGGAGATGTAACACGGACATTCTGAAGCGAACAAACACAAACAGACGGTGGCGATGACGGAGGTGACTGGCGCTGGTTAACTGCCGAGACACGTGCATCCGGATGCGTCGCGCCCCGATTGCGAACTAAGTGATTTTAAAACGGAAATCTGCAAGACGGATCAGCGCCAGGTGCGGACCAGGGGGGGAGCGGCCGAGCCCCGTGGTCACGTGCCGGGGCAAGGCGGCCGAGAGTCGTCGGCAGCGCGTGCACTGCGCCAGCTACTTAGCGAGTGTTAATTAATTGCGACACTCGGTTCAGACGTATCTTCTCGTGTTCGTCTCGCCGAGTAGTGGCCCACTCGTCGAACACGTAAAGAACCAGCGCCGTCAAACGCTGGCCTCGATCTAGGACAGTGTTACAGGCCAAAACAAGAACGCCATCTTTGATGCGTGACGCAACCAATTGTTTTCTACTAAAACATGAAACACAGGACCAGCAACGTCAAAGGGAGGGTGCCAGCTCCTCTGCCCAGAATTGGCCAAACAGTAATTTGTAACGGGAGGAAATCTGCTGTCTAGAATGTTGGAAAGTTAAACATCAAAGGATATTGCGGCTAAGTCGGTATCATTGCCAATCAATTTTGGTTTAAAAATGGATGTTTTGTTTATCATTTGGACGTGTTGCAGATGGAATCTTTCACACTGCGAACATTATTCCGAGCTTAATAAAGTAACTAAACATAAATTTGAAGCAGCAAGCTTTCAAAATGCATGTTGCAGTTATAAGAAGGTATTATTAAATTAAAAAAATAACTTGGCAGCTGGCATCTTCGGTTAAAATAGAACGAAAGACAAATATAGGCGACTAAGTAATTCGGTCAAGACGGTTCATTAGTTATCCATGAGCTGGATTCCGGACACGAAGGTGTCCAGATTTGTTGCTAGCGGACGACCACACCAACTGGACAACTCATTTAAAACACTAGCCGTAGACCAACCGGCCACTGGTCAAAAATAGACCAACTGACCACGAATTCTTAGACGGATTCCTCCGGTATAACTGCGGACACATGTGCGGCATGCCACTGGACCTGATAACGCGCCCCATGGTGTGTCGATAGCCGTCTCTACGGACCCGGCTCAAACTGAGCGTGGCGGCTGTCTGCGCGGTTGATCACGTTGTTAACATGTTTTCACGGTTGGGAAAGTAGCTTACTCTGTTTACTGAATACATACGTTCTATGGGACTTATTTATTATGTATGCATCTAACAGCGAATTGGTGTCACAACACGAGATGTCAGTGTTAACTGTCGACGCTAATTAGGTGTCCGTCAGGAATTCTCCTTGCGAAGAAAGAGTACCCAAAGAAATGGCGTTAGGCATATTGTTTGAATTTCTGTGAGGATTTATTTAGTGCTGAATGAGCATAAATTATGTATTTATTCAGTGTGGTGTAAGAGCCGTCCAATGATGGCAGATGTCAGTCGGTGTTTTTTCTGCGTATAGATGCAGGCGTCTGTTTGATTGGTATTGCGATCCAAACAAAAATCAATGTCTGGTTTAGCAGAATCAAGGAGGTGTCATTTTAGAGATTGGATTCTGGGAAATGAGATATTAGAATGTCTCGAATTTTATACACAGAGCGTACGTGTGTGAATGAATGTTATTAAGGTCTGAAATGTGAACACCCTAGTAAAAAAAACCTGGCAGGCAAAGAAGGGAACGTTACAATGGCCGCTTATGGGGAACTCAAACGTGGTCTTACGTCAATCTGACAACACTTACGTTCACTGGTCGTCTATCTTCGAGTTCCTCTAAACACGGGTTCACTCTAGTTTTACCAGTTACTATGTTCACTTTGAATACGAAACAATGACTAGACTCCCCGTGGAAGTGGCACCCATGTACACGACTGTCCCCGTCAAGGGGGTGAAATGAATCAAGATAAGCTTCACCAAAAACATGAACCGCAGGATGAAGAAAAGTAGAGCGACGTCGGTGTCAGACACGTAGACTGGGGTTCAACGGGTTCCCATGCACCCGTCTCCAGGCGAGATCAAAGAGTTCCGCTTGTTGAAAGTTTCGCTCAGTAAAAAAGAATACCGTTTGAACAAACCAGGTGAACATGGAGATTGCTGGCGAGTCACAAAAACGTACCCTCCTAAACAAATACCACATTACAGGCCTGGACGTGTGGATATACCATACGTCAAACTTAGGAATTACAGGCCTGGACGTGTAGATGTCGTACACTATACAGTCTATACTAAAACGTTTACAATTACGTGAAACGTTTGGAATGGGTTTTTTCTTACGTGGGTTTGGAAGAGGGTGGAAAGACTTAGCCACGAGAAAGTGGTCGACATATTACGGAGACCAAAACAGAGACTGATGGAGACACGCAGTGACACACCACGAAGCCGGTAATAGAGGGAGGATACAAAGAAACATACCAGATGGAGACGAATGGTCCTGGAGTGCAGGACAAGAACGAACCGATCGACCTTATATATTATGACGAAGAAGACCACAGACTTGAGTCTTGACAGAGGAACAAATAAAGTAGCCAGGGACATGTTACATGTGTTTCTGTGTTCATACTTGTTCCACTGCTACATTATCATGAAACACAAAACAAAAACCGAAGACGCGTATCGATGCCAGTCTCATTTCGGACTCTACGCAGCGAGAAAGAGGAAATACAGTCGCATTTAGTGTCTGCCGTGTCCCAACGGGTGTTATGACCCCAGATGTTCGCTATAAACTGACGTTGAATTTACCCCAGTTGCTAAGCGGTTTGTCTTCAGCCGCTTCGAGATGTCAGTCGTTTCAATTAACCTACGTCACGTCACGGCTAATGATGTCGGCAAGTCAGTAGAATATAGAGCGACCGATAATGGAATGCCACAAATTTCAAAGCAACGCTATAGATCAGTTGATTTTCCCGTCTGGTTGTACGAGTTTTAAAAATAAAATTGCTTGTAAAAGTCACCCTAGATAACACGGATTTAATACCTGTGTTTAGACAATTATTCACAATGAAAATTTACCGGCGCGTCACAGATTTAGGTGATAAATTTCACGGAAAATTGCAGTGTTAGCCCTTGTGGATTGTAATGTCCTGTCAAAAACAACGTGAAATTTAAGTGTCCAGCCAACTCGGTCTCATCAGTCATCATGTGACATGTCAGAAAGATTCGGATAAGGCAAGTCTGTTAGATGTACTTATAATTAATGATTACAGTTATATTAGTATACTAACATAGACGTACTGAAAACATTTTATGAATCAGATACATAATTCGTTTTCTTGATAACTAGAATGGTTTTAATCCCGCTCACGACGAATCTAAGACTTAGTGTTGTTGAACCTTGAGCGTCTACAACAGATGCGCCGATGCATAGCGCGGTTGGCGCGCGAGTGATACAAGTTGACCGCGCCAGGGGCCGGTCAGTAATTGATGCAGGTTGAGATTGCGTGTACAGTTCTCAACGAAGCGACTATAATGAATTACTCGTTTCACTGGTGGGACATTAGGAGTGAAGGGGCAAGGGCAGATGCAATCAGCCGAGCACGCGAACATCAAAATTAGCCAACAGATCAACATGGATGACAAATAGATAACAGTTGCGCATGCCGTCGAGTTCCTATCTCCAACCTTAGAATCGTCTGCTATTCCCGGGAAGAATGAATTCTGTTTCTACGTCTGTGTTTACAGAGATCTATAAATATTGCTACTGTCTACACATCTGCTAACATTAACATGTAAACACACGTAGTCTTGACTTGACATAGGTGTAGACTATGCACGTTTACGCCACGCAGTAAGCACATATCTTGACAAACATCCGTGTATACCTTTTACTACCCAGGTACCATATTTGTTATATTGTTACTGTTCCACGTGTTATACTGCAGTGTTGTTGCTGTATACACATTTAATGGGATTATTAGCCTGGTTATCTGCTTGGAGCTATCGGTTCTAAAATAAAAATTTAGCTTCGCGTTAGGCTGACCCGTCGTTTTGTATATAGAAATTATAAACATCT
>JAODUO010000312.1:452500-475000 GCA_025642075.2 Ridgeia piscesae | reverse complement strand
GGCCGATATGACACTTCTCCAACCCATTCTGATGTCTACGGTGGCTCATTTCCGCCAAGCCAAATCACTAAGTTAATATACGGCGTTATAACGCTGTAATACTGGATTATAACATGCAGTTACAGCATTATAACGCTCTAGATTACGGCATTAAAACGCTGTAATTTACGGCATCATAATACTCAATTACGGTGAATTGGCGCCCTATTACGATATTAAAACGTCTTATTACGGCGTTATAACGCCCTACATTACGGCGTTATAACACCCTACATTACGGCGTTATAACACCCTACATTACGGCGTTATAACACCCTACATTACGGCGTAATAACACCCTACATTACGGCGTTATAACGCCCTACATTACGGCGTTATAACATCCTACATTACGGCGTTATAACACCCTACATTACGGCGTTATAACACCCTACATTACGGCGTAATAACACCCTACATTACAGCATTATAACACTCTACATTACAGTGTTATTAAGTCCCAAAACAGTGCGTTATTACGGCGAATTAAAGTGTCATAACGCGGTAAATTAGGACGTTAATTATAACGTCATAAAAAGTTGGCGCTGTAATACCCTTATAACGCCGTAACAGTACTGTAATAGGGCGTTATAACGTCGTGATTTTTGTTTTTGCAGAAATTAGCCACCGTGGTCTTCCTTGTTTTTTTACGAGGTTCCACGTCTCAATACTTCCCCGAATAACGAACCTCCTCCAGCTGTTTTGGGTTTTTCCGCATTCCGTTTGGGTGTTACCGTTCTAGTCTATTCTGAAAAGCAGCTAATTAGTGGTATTTTATTAACAAAATATTTTAAGACAAACATAAAATAATGTGATTTGTACACGTAAGCACATACACCACCCTATTATAATAATCCTTCTGCCTGAGAATGCGCGACCTGAACACAGAAGTGACCGTATTGCCCAGACTAGCTTCCTCTATTTTCCTGTGTGTGAAAATCATTTTTTGAGACTGTACCAACTACGGTAACCTAAATTGCGAGATGGCTGTCTTTATTAGCGAGGTGACCGTAATGTGAAATTCGACTGCACAGACACGTGTGTTAGCGTCTGCTCATGGACGACAAAAAAAGCAGGAAACATTTTCCTCCGCTCCATCTCTCATCGATTTTTTTAGCGGGCTTGCACGTGCTGACTACGGAAGTCGGTGTAGTTTGAACGTATGCGTGACAAATTAAATCACCTGAATAAACAGTGGCGCCACGGAGAAAACATGTTCTTATATACGAATTATGTAATTGTCAGACAAAGAACAGTCAAAGAATCATCAATCTAAACTTTTGTGGGAGTCAGTGTCGACCAAAATGTTACGTAGGGCTCCCGTCGTTAGTGAAAAACAATGAGGATGGAATGATTGGCAGACGTCAATTGTGTACAACTGGCACCCGCCAAAATGACTTCCGGTGTGGTGGTCCCATGCAGATTCGGCCGATCCCAGATTCGGCTAAACGCACACCACGCATGCGCGCGCAAGCGCAGTCCCGCTTTTATCTGCTCTGACGTAATGTTGAAGACATACTTCACGCCTGGGCGAAGTTTCCTAAGACGCTTACTGCGCATGCAGTTTTATTTAAAACTTGCGAATAGGACCTGCAAGTGGGTCACGATACATGGCGTGACTCCGCGCGACTGGAGCTTATTGGGGACTAAGCGAGACTAATTGGGGACTGGACACAAGAATAATATTCTAACGATGGGTGACAGTTGTAGCTTCCGACTGATAAATACTAGGAAAATCAGTTCATAAATATCTTGTGTTATACGTTTCTTATCTTAAATGTCCGATTTAATATTGAGTTTACCACACTATCATAGACACATAGCGAATTACGTAGTGCAGATAATCGACACGATACTAGGCCGTATGTGTCTTTTACGGGATTTGCGTTTTACGTTGCTGTACGTTGTGGTTTCGATAAGCACTTATATCTGACAAGTTGTCTAAATGCACATAATCATAACACATGTATACGTTTGGCCCAACCAGGTTGTACTGCGCGAAAACCGGCACTCTTCATTATTAGTCAAGATCGCCAAACACAAGTACTTGCCGCTATTGCCATGGCAACCACCATAATAATCGCTTAAATTTCATGATTTCCGTGAGCATTGTCACCGGCAGAGTGATCTATTGCTTCTGCTTGTAATAATCCTCCGGACAATATAACTGAAACACGCTATTTCGGGACAGTTCGATTATTACGACCAAAACAAAACAAAGTCCTATATGTTAACATGGAGTATATGGACCTCCTGCCCCCAACTGCCCCCAGCCTCGTTTTCGCGCGCGAGACTTGCACGCCCTATACCAATCATATTGGAATACTTGATGTATTACTAACGGAAACTATGTTAGTAATAATGCAAAAGCCATGCATGCTACCGTTGCGGTCACATATTCGACGATATATATATATATATATATATATATATATATATATATATATATATATATATATATATATCGATAGTTTTAACGTCCAGAAAAATATAAACGGTCTAGCGGGTTCCACACTCTACACCTGCTCGGTCATGTAACAATGGATGCTCCCTCAAAGAAAAACGCTCCGCGCCACAAAAACCGCGAAACAGACGACCAGTGACAGTGACGGTTTTAGTTCGTACCTTGCGTTTAGCTCAAGAATGGTAAAACAATCGCTCACAATTGAGTAATGATTGCGTCGTCGCTTCGGTATAGTCAGTTTCATTGGTTTACCAACATACTCAACCCGAAACAATACGACATCCTAGCCCTAGGCCTAGCCTTGCATGGCTTTGCCACTGCTCTGGTTTAGCCTGTTTTGTTCGCGAGTGGCGTCACGATCGTTTTGAGATTGCTTGAGATTTTACATAGTTGAAAAAAATCGAATTTCAATTTAAAACTGCATAAAACAACATTGGTATGTAAAAGAATGTCGTAAGTGATATTCATTAAGTGTGTTAATCCAAACCATAAATGATCATTATTAATCAGCATGCCATGACCCCATGTGATATGACATTCTTTATCAGTTATGTCGGATTAATCCGTCCGTTAGGATTAGTAATTAGGGTGATGATTAATATTCTAGCACTCGGCATGGTTCTGCTAATTTTACTAGTCTGTATAATATTAACAACGTTACGATCCAGTGACGTCTCATGGAGTGATTGAACTAGTCAGTCTGTTTCTTACCCCAACTTGCTTGGCCCAAGGTAATTCCTCAAGATCGGTCAATAATTGTCCGTTTGAGGCTGTCTCAAGGTTTATTTTCTGATGATGCAATTTCCCTATTGATGTGTTTTATTCGTACGCTTTTATCTGGTTTGCATTGTCAAGGCAGATTGTCGACGAGTCTCTTGAGTTGGTTTATTGACTGAACAGAGGGTTCCACACTTTAACCACCCGGGTTGAGAACAAGTGGTGTCAGTAGCTGTGGGTCTCTGGTTTTTAACTGTGCCCTCTTGTGATGCAAGTGGTTTTAATGGTTACTGTGAACATCTGCAGTCCTGGTTCACCGAGTCTATTCCTTTGACAATTTTAAAAGTATATATATATATATATATATATATATATATATATATATATATATATATATATATATATAGAACATTTCGCTATACTGTTACAGGTTGTAGCCCTGTAACTTAGGCTTAGCCTTAGGACAAAAATAATTTTGTAGGGGTCCAATCGATTGTAAAGGCCCGAGGTCAGAGTCAGGTCATATAATATACATTATACATACAGTATAACTGTACATATATAATTGCATATATTTACATATATATTACTATAATGATTTATTTTATGTTGACAGCATGCCGCGTTTCGTGCATGAATGGTGGCACATGTAGGGGCAACATTTGTCGCTGTCCTCAGGGCTTCGACGGACCAACCTGCTCAATACGTAAGAGTACTTCTTAATACCGTCATGAACATCATGTTATTATTGCTACTTAGACCTGGGTCAGTGGTTTTAATTACATAGTGAACTCGGTGCAAACAAATGAACAGTTAATATGTAAGTTTTAAAAAGTTCAGTAATGTATAGCTATTATTGGTAGAAGTAATGTTTAGCGATTTGAGTTTATCTGCTGCATATAAAATAGAAATAATTTTGAACAAATGGTTATGTACTTGAATATAATGAGCAGATTTCAGGGCAAGCACAATCCATATTCTTGGTTTTGAGAACAGTTTGTGTGTTTCTTCCTCAAGAGTTGAAATTAAAGCTTGTACCATATGGTGGAAGCTGAAATCAGAGTGATTTAAAATTACTATCAGAATGCATATTATTTTGTTATTACAGTAGTGCAGTTGTTACACGTAGCATGTAAATGGACAAAACAGTGCTAAATAGCTGAAAAGGGTACATCACTAATCACTATTTGCTAAGAAAGAAGATCTGAGTGGTATGTGTCATGTCTTGAAAAAATCACTTGTGGAGCTTAATACTATATAAAATATATACGCTATTGTTGTCCTAGCTAATCATATAACTGTTACTTTTTGTGAAGCAAAATTTATGAAATCTTGTTTATCATGTTTTGCCCTGAAACTTTTTATATGTGTGTATATATATATATATATATATATATATATATATATATATATATATATATATATATATATATATATATATATATTACACGCATGCATGTACACATGCATTATACATTACACATGTGTAGGTCTACATGCCTCCTCATTATGCTTATATGAGCACATTTATTTCCTTGTTAATTTTGCTGTTTATTTCTGCAGCAATCTGTGCTCAGCCGTGTCTCAATGGAGGCAAGTGCTCAGGGAGTAACAGGTGTTCCTGCTCATATGGATACTCGGGGAGAAGCTGTGAAACAGGTGAGTTGATTATCATACATAGCTATCCCACTGTGGTGAGTTGATATTTGATTTGACTTATCTTGGTGATTGTTCTCCATGCCTTTTATTACATATCACAGACTTCAACATAGAATGTGTTTCTCAAATAACAATGACAGATCTGTGAGTTTTTGGAAGGGTGCAATACACCGCTACTGCAGTAACAGTTCCACTTGAGTGAAGAGTTTAGCTTCAGCTTCGCCTTCGGTTCCGGGGGGGGGGAGGTTTGAATAGTTGTTGGAGCCTCTCAAGGGGTGCAGCTGAAGATGTCAAGGAGGGGAGATGTCAAGGGGGTAGTTGGAGATGTTGGTGGGGAGCAATTGGAGGTTTTGCAAGACAGCTGTTGCACTCCACAAAACCCAGCGATGTTACCGGCACGAATTACTGTTTTTTGTACCATAATTTACTTTAAAATTTCAAATGCGATGTGACAATCACCTAAAGTAGGTGGATACCCAAAGTAAACACTTCATTTCTGGGTTCACTCGCTTTCCCTCAGCATTCAGGCCAAGTCCTTGGGGGTTGCAGTTTCTCCACCTGTCCCATGTTTTTTGCGTTAGCGCTCACCGAAAACTAGGTAACCATACTGTTATCTAAATTTTTGTGGTGGCACCTCAGAGGCGGATTGTGTGACTGAGAGGAATGTAGCATAGTGAAATACCAGGTTTGTGTCGGTGAGCCATGCATTGGTCTTGTTCGAGACAAATATCACGTATAACTGACAGACCCAATAAACTGGCAGCGTGCAGCTGTTTACTGGTTTGATTTGGAGTGGTTCTTTTACAGTTAAAGGTTGTGTTCATGGAGTGTTTTTTTTACAGTTAAAGGTTGTGTTCATGGAGTGGTTCTTTTACAGTTAAAGGTTGTGTTCATGGAGTGGTTCCTTTACAGTTAAAGGTTGTGTTCATGGAGTGGTTCTTTTACAGTTAAAGGTTGTGTTCATGGAGTGGTTCTTTTACAGTTAAAGGTTGTGTTCATGGAGTGGTTCTTTTACAGTTAAAGGTTGTGTTCATGGAGTGGTTCTTTTACAGTTAAAGGTTGTGTTCATGGAGTGGTTCTTTTACAGTTAAAGGTTGTGTTCATGGAGTGGTTCTTTTACAGTTAAAGGTTGTGTTCATGGAGTGGTTCTTTTACAGTTAAAGGTTGTGTTCATGGAATGGTTCTTTTACAGTAAAAGGTTGTGTTCATGGAATGGTTATTTTACAGTAAAAGGTTGTGTTCATGGAGTGGTTCTTTTACAGTTAAAGGTTGTGTTCATGGAGTGGTTCTTTTACAGTTAAAGGTTGTGTTCATGGAGTGGTTCTTTTACAGTTAAAAGGTTGTGTTCATGGAGTGGTTCTTTTACAGTTAAAGGTTGTGTTCATGGAGTGGTTCTTTTACAGTTAAAGGTTGTGTTCATGGAGTGGTTCTTTTACAGTTAAAGGTTGTGTTGGTGGAATTGTTCTTTTACAGTTAAAGGTTGTGTTGGTGGAGTGGTTCTTTTACAGTTAAAGGTTGTGTTCATGGAATGGTTCTTTTACAGTTAAAGGTTGTGTTCATGGAGTGGTTCTTTACAGTTAAAGGTTGTGTCATGGGGAGTGGTTCATTTAAAGTTAAAGGTTTGTGTTGGTGGAGATGGTTCTTTTACAATTAAAGGTTGTGTTCATGGAGGGGTTCTTTACATTAAAGGTTGTGCATGGAGTGGTTCTTTTACAGTTAAAGGTTGTGTTCATGGAGTGGTTCTTTTACAGTTAAAGGTTGTGTTGTGGAGTGGTTCTTTTACAGTTAAAAGGGGTTGTGTTCATGGAGTGGTTCTTTTACAGTTAAAGGTTGTGTTCTGGAGTGGTTCTTTTACAGTTAAAGGTTTGTTCATGGTGGTTCTTTTACAGTTAAAGGTTGTGTTCATGGATGGTTCTTTTACAGTTAAAGGTTGTGTTCATGGAGTGGTTCTTTTACAGTTAAAGGTTGTGTTGGTGGAGTGGTTCTTTTACAGTTAAAGGTTGTGTTGGTGGAGTGGTTCTTTTACAGTTAAAGGTTGTGTTGTGGAGTGGTTCTTTTACAGTTAAAGGTTGTGTTGGTGGAGTGGTTCTTTTACAGTTAAAGGTTGTGTTGGTGGAGTGTTTTTTACAGTTAAAGGTTGTGTTGGTGGAAAGGGGTTCTTTTACAGTTAAAGGTTGTGTTGGTGGAGTGTTCTTTTACAGTTAAAGGTTGTGTTGGTGGAGTGGTTCTTTTACAGTTAAAGGTTGTGTTGGTGGAGTGTTCTTTTACAGTTAAAGGTTGTGTTGGTGGAGTGGTTCTTTACAGTTAAAGGTTGTGTTGGTGGAGAGTTCTTTTACAGTTAAAGGTTGTGTTGGTGGAGTGGTTCTTTTACAGTTAAAGGTTGTGTTGGGGGGTTTCTTTTACAGTTAAAGGTTGTGTTGTGGAGGGGTTCTTTTACAGTTAAAGGTTGTGTTGGTGGAGTGGTTCTTTACATTTAAAAGGGTTTGTGTTGGTGGAGTTTCTTTTACAGTTAAAGGTTGTGTTGGTGAAGTGTTCTTTTACAGTTAAAGGTTGTGTTGGTGGAGTGTTCTTTTACAGTTAAAGGTTGTGTTGGTGGAGTGTTCTTTTACAGTTAAAGGTTGTGTTGGTGGAGTGGTTCTTTACAGTTAAAGGTTGTGTTGGTGGAGTGTTCTTTTACAGTTAAAGGTTGTGTTGGTGGAGTGTTCTTTTACAGTTAAAGGTTGTGTTGGTGGAGTGTTCTTTTACAGTTAAAGGTTGTGTTGGTGGAGTGTTCTTTTACAGTTAAAGGTTGTGTTGGTGGAGTGTTCTTTTACAGTTAAAGGTTGTGTTGGTGGAGTGGTTCTTTTACAGTTAAAGGTTGTGTTGGTGGAGTGGTTCTTTTACAGTTAAAGGTTGTGTTGGTGGAGTGTTCTTTTACAGTTAAAGGTTGTGTTGGTGGAGTGTTCTTTTACAGTTAAAGGTTGTGTTGGTGGAGTGTTCTTTTACAGTTAAAGGTTGTGTTGGTGGAGTGTTCTTTTACAGTTAAAGGTTGTGTTGGTGGAGTGGTTCTTTTACAGTTAAAGGTTGTGTTGGTGGAGTGGTTCTTTTACAGTTAAAGGTTGTGTTGGTGGAGTGTTCTTTTACAGTTAAAGGTTGTGTTGGTGGAGTGTTCTTTTACAGTTAAAGGTTGTGTTGGTGGAGTGTTCTTTTACAGTTAAAGGTTGTGTTGGTGGAGTGTTCTTTTACAGTTAAAGGTTGTGTTGGTGGAGTGTTCTTTTACAGTTAAAGGTTGTGTTGGTGGAGTGGTTCTTTTACAGTTAAAGGTTGTGTTGGTGGAGTGTTCTTTTACAGTTAAAGGTTGTGTTGGTGGAGTGTTCTTTTACAGTTAAAGGTTGTGTTGGTGGAGTGTTCTTTTACAGTTAAAGGTTGTGTTGGTGGAGTGTTCTTTTACAGTTAAAGGTTGTGTTGGTGGAGTGTTCTTTTACAGTTAAAGGTTGTGTTGGTGGAGTGTTCTTTTACAGTTAAAGGTTGTGTTGGTGGAGTGTTCTTTTACAGTTAAAGGTTGTGTTGGTGGAGTGTTCTTTTACAGTTAAAGGTTGTGTTGGTGGAGTGTTCTTTTACAGTTAAAGGTTGTGTTGGTGGAGTGTTCTTTTACAGTTAAAGGTTGTGTTGGTGGAGTGTTCTTTTACAGTTAAAGGTTGTGTTGGTGGTGTTCTTTTATTAAAGGTTGTGTTGGTGGATGTTCTTTAATAAAGGGTGTTGGTGGATTCTTTATTAAAGGTTGTGTTGTGGGTGTTCTTTAATTAAAGGTTGTGTTTGGTTTAGTTAAGGTTGTGTTGGTGATGTTCTTACAGTTAAGTTGTTTGTGGAGGTTCTTTTAATTAAGGTTGTGTTGTGGGTGTTCTTTTACAGTTAAAGGTTGTGTTGGTGGAGTGTTCTTTTACAGTTAAAGGTTGTGTTGGTGGAGTGTTCTTTACAGTTAAAGGTTGTGTTGGTGGAGTGTTCTTTACAGTTAAAGTGTGTTGGTGGAGGTTCTTTACAGTTAAAGGTTGTGTTGGTGGAGTGTTCTTTTACAGTTAAAGGTGTTTTCTTTTACAGTTAAAGGTTGTTGGTGGAGTTCTTTTACAGTTAAGGTTGTGTTGGTGGAGTGTTCTTTTACAGTTAAAGGTTGTGTTGGTGGAGTGGTTCTTTACAGTTAAAGGTTGTGTTGGTGGAGTGTTCTTTTACTTAAGGTTTTGTTGGTGGAGTGGTTCTTTACAGTTACAGGTTTGTTGGTGGAGTGTTCTTTACAGTTAAGGTTGTGTTGGTGGAGTGTTCTTTACAGTTAAGGTTGTGTTGGTGGAGTGTTCTTTTACAGTTAAAGGTTGTGTTGGTGGAGGTTCTTTTACAGTTAAAGGTTTTGGTGGAGGTTCTTTTACAGTTAAAGGTTGTGTTGGTGGAGTGTTCTTTACAGTTAAAGGTTGTGTTGGTGGAGTGTTCTTTACAGTTAAAGGTTGTGTTGGTGGAGTGTTCTTTTACAGTTAAAGGTTGTGTTAGGAGTGTTCTTTTACAGTTAAAGGTTGTGTTGGTGGAGTGTTCTTTTACAGTTAAAGGTTGTGTTGGTGGAGTGTTCTTTTACAGTTAAAGGTTGTGTTGGTGGAGTGTTCTTTTACAGTTAAAGGTTGTGTTGGTGGAGTGTTCTTTTACAGTTAAAGGTTGTGTTGGTGGAGTGTTCTTTTACAGTTAAAGTTTGTGTTGGTGGAGTGTTCTTTTACAGTTAAAGGTTGTGTTGGTGGAGTGTTCTTTTACAGTTAAAGGTTGTGTTGGTGGAGTGTTCTTTTACAGTTAAAGGTTGTGTTGGTGGAGTGGTTCTTTTACAGTTAAAGGGTTGTGTTCATGGAATGGTTCTTTTACAGTTAAAGGTTGTGTTGGTGGAGTGGTTCTTTTACAGTTAAAGGTTGTGTTCATGGAATGGTTCTTTTACAGTTAAAGGTTGTGTTCATGGAGTGGGTCTTTTACAGTTAAAGGTTGTGTTTGTGGAGTGGTTCTTTTTCAGTTAAAGGGTTGTGTTCATGGAATGGTTCTTTTACAGTTAAAGGTTGTGTTGGTGGAGTGGTTCTTTTACAGTTAAAGGTTGTGTTCATGGAATGGTTCTTTTACAGTTAAAGGTTGTGTTCAAGGAATGGTTCTTTTACAGTTAAAGGTTGTGTTCATGGAGTGGTTCTTTTACAGTTAAAGGTTGTGTTGGTGGAGTGTTCTTTTACAGTTAAAGGTTGTGTTGGTGGAGTGTTCTTTTACAATTAAAGGTTGTGTTGGTGGAATGTTCTTTTACAGTTAAAGGAAGTGTTGGTGGAGTGTTCTTTTACAGTTAAAGGTTGTGTTGGTGGAGTGTTCTTTTACAGTTAAAGGTTGTGTTGGTGAAGTGTTCTTTTACAGTTAAAGGTTGTGTTGGTGGAGTGGTTCTTTACAGTTAAAGTTTGTGTTGGTGGAGAGTTCTTTTACAGTTAAAGGTTGTGTTAGTGGTGTGTTCTTTTACAGTTAAAGGTTGTGTTGGTGGAGTGTTCTTTTACAGTTAAATGTTGTGTTGGTGGAGTGTTCTTTTACAGTTAAAGGTTGTGTTGGTGGAGTGGTTCTTTACAGTTAAAGTTTGTGTTGGTGGAGAGTTCTTTTACAGTTAAAGGTTGTGTTGGTGGAGTGTTCTTTTACAGTTAAAGGTTGTGTTGGTGGAGTGTTCTTTTACAGTTAAAGGTTGTGTTGGTGGAGTGTTCTTTTACAGTTAAAGGTTGTGTTGGTGGAGTGTTCTTTTACAGTTAAAGGTTGTGTTGGTGGAGTGGTTCTTTTACAGTTAAAGGTTGTGTTGGTGGAGTGTTCTTTTACAGTTACAGGTTTTGTTGGTGGAGTGGTTCTTTTACAGTTACAGGTTGTGTTGGTGGAGTGTTCTTTTACAGTTACAGGTTGTGTTGGTGGAGTGTTCTATTACAGTTACAGGTTGTGTTGGTGGAGTGTTCTTTTACAGTTAAAGGTTGTGTTGGTGGAGTGGTTCTTTTACAGTTAAAGGTTGTGTTGGTGGAGTGTTCTTTTACAGTTAAAGGTTGTGTTGGTGGAGTGTTCTTTTACAGTTAAAGGTTGTGTTGGTGGAGTGTTCTTTTACAGTTAAAGGTTGTGTTGGTGGAGTGTTCTTTTACAGTTAAAGGTTGTGTTGGTGGAGTGTTCTTTTACAGTTAAAGGTTGTGTTGGCGGAGTGGTTCTTTTACTGTTAAAGGTTGTGTTGGTGGAGTGGTTCTTTTACAGTTAAAGGTTGTGTTGGTGGAGTGGTTCTTTTACAGTTAAAGGTTGTATTGGTCGAGTGTTCTTTTACAGTTAAAGGTTGTGTTGGTGGAGTGTTCTTTTACAGTTAAAGGTCGTGTTGGTGGAGTGTTCTTTTACAGTTAAAGGTTGTGTTGGTGGAGTGTTCTTTTACAGTTAAAGGTTGTGTTGGTGGAGTGTTCTTTTACAGTTAAAGGTTGTGTTGGTGGAGTGTTCTTTTACAGTTAAATGTTCTGTTGGTGGAGTGTTCTTTTACAGTTAAAAGTTGTGTTGGTGGAGTGTTCTTTTACAGTTAAAGGTTGTGTTGGTGGAGTGGTTCTTTTACAGTTAAAGGTTGTGTTGGTGGAGTGGTTCTTTTACAGTTAAAGGTTGTATTGGTCGAGTGTTCTTTTATAGTTAAAGGTTGTGTTGGTGGAGTGTTCTTTTACAGTTACAGGTTGTGTTGGTGGAGTGTTCTTTTACAGTTAAAGGTTGTGTTGGTGGAGTGTTCTTTTATAGTTAAAGGTTGTGTTGGTGGAGTGTTCTTTTACAGTTAAAGGTTGTGTTGGTGGAGTGTTCTTTTACAGTTAAAGGTTGTGTTGGTGGAGTGTTCTTTTACAGTTAAAGGTTGTGTTGGTGGAGTGTTCTTTTATAGTTAAAGGTTGTGTTGGTGGAGTGTTCTTTTACAGTTAAAGGTTGTGTTGGTGGAGTGGTTCTTTTACAGTTAAAGGTTGTGTTGGTGGAGTGTTCTTTTACAGTTACAGGTTGTGTTGGTGGAGTGTTCTTTTACAGTTAAAGGTTGTGTTGGTGGAGTGTTCTTTTACAGTTAAAGGTTGTGTTGGTGGAGTGTTCTTTTACAGTTAAAGGTTGTGTTGGTGGAGTGTTCTTTTACAGTTAAAGGTTGTGTTGGTGGAGTGTTCTTTTATAGTTAAAGGTTGTGTTGGTGGAGTGTTCTTTTACAGTTAAAGGTTGTGTTGGTGGAGTGTTCTTTTACAGTTAAAGGTTGTGTTGGTGGAGTGTTCTTTTACAGTTAAAGGTTGTGTTGGTGGAGTGTTCTTTTATAGTTAAATGTTGTGTTGGTGGAGTGTTCTTTTACAGTTAAAGGTTGTGTTGGTGGAGTGGTTCTGTTACAGTTAAAGGTTGTGTTGGTGGAGTGTTCTTTTACAGTTAAAGGTTGTGTTGGTGGAGTGTTCTTTTACAGTTAAAGGTTGTGTTGGTGGAGTGTTCTTTTACAGTTAAAGGTTGTGTTGGTGGAGTGTTCTTTTACAGTTAAAGGTTGTGTTGGTGGAGTGTTCTTTTACAGTTAAAGGTTGTGTTGGTGGAGTGTTCTTTTACAGTTAAAGGTTGTGTTGGTGGAGTGTTCTTTTACAGTTAAAGGTCGTGTTGGTGGAGTGTTCTTTTACAGTTAAAGGTTGTGTTGGTGGAGTGTTCTTTTACAGTTAAAGGTTGTGTTGGTGGAGTGTTCTTTTACAGTTAAATGTTCTGTTGGTGGAGTGTTCTTTTACAGTTAAAAGTTGTGTTGGTGGAGTGTTCTTTTACAGTTAAAGGTTGTGTTGGTGGAGTGGTTCTTTTACAGTTAAAGGTTGTGTTGGTGGAGTGGTTCTTTTACAGTTAAAGGTTGTGTTGGTGGAGTGGTTCTTTACAGTTACAGGTTTTGTTGGTGGAGTGGTTCTTTACAGTTAAAGGTTGTGTTGGTGGAGTGTTCTTTTACAGTTAAAGGTTGTGTTGGTGGAGTGGTTCTTTTACAGTTAAAGGTTGTGTTGGTGGAGAGTTCTTTTACAGTTAAAGGTTGTGTTGGTGGAGGGTTCTTTTACAGTTAAAGGTTGTGTTGGTGGAGAGTTCTTTTACAGTTAAAGGTTGTGTTGGTGGAGTGGTTCTTTACAGTTACAGGTTTTGTTGGTGGAGTGGTTCTTTACAGTTAAAGGTTGTGTTGGTGGAGTGTTCTTTTACAGTTAAAGGTTGTGTTGGTGGAGTGTTCTTTTACAGTTAAAGGTTGTGTTGGTGGAGTGTTCTTTTACAGTTAAAGGTTGTGTTGGTGGAGTGGTTCTTTACAGTTACAGGTTTTGTTGGTGGAGTGGTTCTATACAGTTACAGGTTTTGTTGGTGGAGTGATGGGGAACATGTCAAGGATGGCTAGAAGTTGTGCTACACGCGTGTACATGCATACAACAGACAAAATAGGAATGACGTTGCAGAGTGCTTGTACATGAGTAGATAGTATGCATCATAGCTTTACATAGATCCATTTTCCTGTCATTTGGACGGGTAAAACCTGATGTGGACGTGTGGTGAACGAGTAAAAAAATGGAGAACCCAAAAAGTCTTTAAAAATCTTAGAAGGCTTGAAAATGGGTTTCACATGTTTCATTTATTTCAGGTCATAAAACACATGTCATCTGACTTGTATGTATATGAGTTAACATCCGTGTGGCCACCAAGAACCATTACTGGCAAAGTGTTAATCCTGTAAAAATCTCTGGTGTTCATACAGTCACTATATTATGTACAGCTTATGATAATTGATTTAACATCAGACTTCCTGTTGACTTTGCCTTATATCTACGTTTGTTAACATGTAACATATTACAGTACAGTGATTAAATGATTGAATAAACTAGTTTAGCACTTTGTGCTGGCTATGAATGATGCAGTTCATTAGAGTCTGGTGAGACCTGCCACTTTCATGCCTCAACAATTCCTTGACTGCGTCAGACATGCCACATCTGGTCACTATACTACGTTGATACAACCTGCTTTCATTGATGTCAGAAAATACTAGACCTGGTATTTGTTGTCGCGGACTCAGACCTTCGTTCACGGCCGAGTCTTGGCTGCGTTACACATTACCGGGTGCATTGGCAAAAACATACAGACACCCTTGGCGTGTGAGGAGTGTGTGGGTTGTCAGTGACCCTCTGGGCCTCAGCTAGGTCTGGGTGTGTGCCTTCATACTACATGGCCCTTAACTTTATCCAGACCGACCTCCAGTGAATGTCTTTACTTTGTTCTGCCTGCCCCTCTCTTCTTGACAACTGTTTTGTGAGGGTCCTCGGTGCACGAATGGAAGAACTCCCGTGATGTCCACAAGTGTTGCTATGGTTTCACAGCATTCCTTCATGTAACAGGGAGTTTGTACCTAGTAACGCAATGGTGCAATGGCTAGAGCTTCGGACTATCGACTTCGTGATCCATCATGTAAAATCTTGGGCAAGTTTTTTCACTCTACATTGCTCCAGTTCACTCAGCTCTATGAATGAGTACCTGACTAACGACAGTGGTGGATATTTGTGTAACAATAGTCTTCATGCATTAATTGCAACGTGGCTGGATGCTTCCCAGAGAACACACACTCCACCCTGCTCAATGGCAATAATCTTTGTAGACTACATGTAAACTGTTTAAGAAGAAGTCGTTTCTGCTACTTTAAAACACTTGGACAGTTAGCATGCAGTAATGTTTGCGATTTTCTTAGCAATTTATGCATTGTTTTTGTAAAAATATCACTATATTATTCTGATATTCTTATTTTAAACATCAAAGGGTGTTGTGTGCTCGCTTCAGCATTATTGCCAATAAATTTTGTTTTGAAACTGGTTCTTTTGTTTCCATTTGAACGTGTTGTGGCTGGGATCTTTCAAATTGCAGGAAACATTGTTTTGAGCTTAATAAAGTAACCAAACAAATGGTTAGGCAGTAAACCTTCAACATGCATGTTGTAGTCAAAAGAAAATAATGTTAAAGGAAACAATTAATAAAAACTAGGAGATGGCACCTCATTTTAACTTAACATGAGGACTAAAAATTTATAAGTATTTTTATTTTAATATTTTGTTGCGGGGTTGGTGATGTCACAGTTAAGTCGACATGCCAAGTAGGTATGCTGGCATCAAAATGTACCTTCCGTGACCTTCCACTGCTGTGGTCAAGCATACCTTGGTAGTGGCCACTGCTAGTGAGCCCAGAAATAATGGCCTGAATCTTGAGATAGATTGGAGCAGTGGGCCTCGTCAGTCCGTCAAAACCTGACAGCCTGGAATTTGTTGTGCCCCCCCCCCACAGGGGGAATAAGGCTGGAATCTGTGGAATCATGAGGAATGACCCTGAAACACAACCTTGACACTGGACACATATACACTGTGGTTAGCTTTGGCCTCCCATTGCCATGGAATGTTGCAGTCACTAATAATATAACTACCTACAGTAGAGCTAAGGTTACCAGAGTGGCAGCACGTCACAACTTGAACGGGTAATTTGCTTATTGTAGCACCTGTTAATTAGCAATCCACCTTGACCTTGTGTGTGATAAATCCCCGAGCATGTTAACCTTGTTGATTAGTCCCGAAATGTATCATAACTATGACCATGAGCTGACCAATGATTTGATCTAAAGTTGAAACCACATAATAAAGTTTGTATGCAAGCACTGATATGATTCACAGATGTGCTTATGCCTCAAAACTGCCCTCTGAAAGTATTGCTACAGGGGGTGGATTCAGACAGGATAGTCTAGGGGCACAAAAACCTCTAATTGCACCCCTTGACACATGCCAAACACATTGACTCCACAGTTGCGTAACTTCCAGACTTCAACTTCTCCTGTGTCATAGTGCATTAGCTGTAGTCAAAACATTGAAAGACAAGGGCAGGCATTGCAGTGTTAACTATTTTTCAGTCTAATTTCAGATTTGTCTGGAGGGCACATGTATACTAGTAATGCTGTCATGCTTACATTTTCCCAGGTGCTAAATAATCCCCAGGTGACATTTCTGCGCATGTGCAATAAATGTAAAACCATCAGTGTGCAGCGAAACGCAAAGCATTTATGGTATAATGCTACACACTGTTTGTAAACGTTCCTGTGGTGATTAATATGAAGAGTTACTTAAAATTGTGTTCAATACATTATTACATTTGATTTGCGCTTGCTATCAAAACATACCTCAAACCTGTTTGGCTCATGTTAACTGTTTGGCTCATATTGATTTACAAAAGTAACTTTGGTGAAAGATTATAATCATCCTTTTGCTCATAGCGGCCGATATATAACTAAAGATGTATTTAATATGAGATTCAGCAGGAAGCATTAACATACGTAATGGTAACGAATGACAATGGCTGACACGCAGAAACGTCACCCGGATATTTTATAATGCCAAGAAAAATGTAAATGCTACAACGGCACACCTTCAAAAAGGTCTAAGAAAAAGACAAATTGCAAATATCTATGGTGCCATGCAACCCCCCTCACCACCTGGATCTACCTCTGGCAACGGTTTCTTTTATGGCAATGCTCTATGTTTAGAACACAAATTTGCTTTTTTCACCCCAAAAGGCATCCCTCATCTATGTACCCCCACAGAGATAGTTTTGTTTTACTGCCACAAGGGTTTTTACTTTGTTTTGTGTCACTCAGTTTCATATTCATCTCCTTGTAGCTGTGATCATTGCTTGCTGTTTAGTATAAGTGTAATGCCTCACACTGTGTCTGCCATGACAGACTTCTTGCATTGAAACAGCAGAAACATAGTATAGCAGCAGTTAGATGCAACTGATGTAATACGACCTCTCACTCACTCTGTCCTCACTTACAACACTTGGCTCTCTTAACCGAGATTAGCAACACTGGTCTGACAGTAACGTGATCTCTGAGATGCAAGAGATACACAATCCCCAATGTTGACAGCCAGGTTTTTTTACAAGAAAAACTTCCTGGGGCCATTTCAGTAACACTGACATCAGCTCATTAGCCCAGTTTCTGATCTTACAGACTGATTTAGCTACATAATAACTTGATCGTGTAGTATTGTGAACTGTCAACATCTTTGACACCGTCAACGGTGTGTCACAGAAACTGTGTTCTTTGTGACATAGCAACTGCTTTTTGCATTTTCAAATAGGACTTTAAATTTAATAAAGGGCTCTGATTAGTGGTGGATTTTTTCATATGTGAGCTCATTATCTTAGTGAAATGGTTCCAAGGGACCGTTTCACTAAGATTAAGATCCCTTAAGGCAAATTTATCATTAAAAAAATCCATTGTTAAATTAAATAAGGTTTTTTCAAAATGGAAATGTTCACTGCATTATTGAGGACACTGTTTCCCTGGCACACCAGTGACAATGTCCCCCTGGTGTGTCATGGTGTTGACAGTTTTCACATAAATATTTTATTCAGTATCAATGTTAAGAATCAAAGTTGATTTTAAAGTGCAAAATTGGATTTAAGAGCATGTAACAACATTAGTGAAACGTCCCTGGTCTGGTCCTTTAGCCCAGAACTCTGTCTAGCCCAAGTTTGGGCTGTTTGGAGTAAACAACCTGAGACCTGAGACCTGTCCTACACTACTCTGTCTCCATAGACAATTAGACACCTTTGTTTACAGGTTTGCGGCTCAGCGTCTGTAATCTGGCCTAGTTACCTTAGGGTGTAATCAATCTTCTTTACAATCACTGCAGCTAAAGTTATTTGGCAAAAACGTAATTTCACATTAAAGTGGCTAGTAGTATAAAGTAAAACCGTTAATTTTGCATAAATAATACAAAGAACAAGGTACACAATAACAATGAATGTCAAGGCACCAGTAAAAACTAAACTAAATAAAGCAATTGGACGCCCTAAATACTACATAATATTGGTCTACCTTTAGTTAAACATGGAAAATATAATAATAAAAAATGTAGTTAAGTTTTATTTGGGAGTTAATTATTAAAAATTATAATGTAAACATTTATGGTTGAAGCATACATTTTGTCAGAGGTAGAAATTAAGAAATTAAGTCTTAATATGTCTAGTCCTCACTCTGGGATGAACCTTGCAAACTTTAGAATTTATATATATATATATATATATATATATATAATATATATATATATATATATATATATATATATATATATATATATATATATATATATATATATATATTATATGATGCTTAAATTTTTATTATAAACAAATAAATGAAAATTTCACAATATTTATACTAGAAAAAGTAGAAATTAGCTATTTCTTCAGCGGGACTAGTGCTAGCCAAAGATGACTCATCCCAAATATTTCTACTTGTCTCAGCGAACACACAAACATTTAGTTACATCCCTGCATCTTTATAGAAAAAATAAGAAACGAATACCAACATTTATCAGCTGTTGTGAACACGACTTAATGCCTGGATTATTTGTAAGCTCTATGACATGTTTACTGCATCAGTTGAAAGTAGTTTCTCACGATTGTATTACAGCTGAAGAACTGTTTATTTTGTCACATCAACATCTCATAAATCACAGAGCAAAGTCCCTGAAAAAAGTTTTTTCTTTACAGTAGTTCTTTTGATTGTCATGTTATTCTGAATGGTGACCACTAGGAGAACAGGTCTTGCAGAATAGTAAATATTTATTCTCTTCCAGTAGCTCAAGTTTAAAGGGATTCTTTGGGATCTGAAAGAGATACCTTCATGTCCCAAATTTAATGAAAAAAGATTCTTTGAGAACTTTGAGCTCTTTGTAATGTACACAATCATGTTAACATAATTATTTCATGTGCCCATAATTTACTATAATTATATATTTTTAACCACTAATGTCCCTTCAACATAGGTGGAGTAAGGCCAGACTAGAATGCTCCACGTGTGCGGAGTTATTTGGAACACAAAAGCGAGTCTTTTTCGATATATTATCAGAGTGATTAGTGATTAATAAAACAATTATAATAAAATAGTTATATTAATTAAGAATTGTGTACATTACAAAGAGTTTTATATTCTCAAAGAATCCTTATTCATTATAATCTATGATATGAAAGAATTCCCAAAAGAATCCCCAAAGAATCCAATTAAGACAGTGTTGTAAATTTTTGACTACCTATGGTAGTCAAATACTTAATAATAATATGTGAATATGTCACAGAATGTCAAAAACATACATTTTGAAGACATAATCTATTGGTCTTAAAAGGTCTTACGTCACAGAAGCTCCATACTCTGTTCTTAGGTTAAAGTGTTCATTTGGCCAGCATTTGGGTATATTATGAAATGATATCTACTGACTGGTATGTGGAGTGTTTTCTGTAAGCCTTTCAGCCACTTGAAATACCAACTGACATGTCCTTAAATTCGGTCAGCTATGCTTTGTTGACCGGGCAGTAAGCAGACAGTGTCGTATCTCCGTAGATACACAGTGGTGGAGTTTTTTCTAGCAGGAGTAGTTAAGTGGGGCCTGTTTTGGTACCAGTGAGTCTTGTTTATGTTTACACACATTTCCAGGTCTTGGCCTAGTTTCAGTTCAAACCACTTCTTCAGTGGCGTTTCTCGAATGTCAAATGTTTGGGGATATATGACTGTTATATGTAGTTCACGTCCCTCTGTTGAAGGCCTTCCATATATTGTCTATGGGGCTATATGCCAGGAGATGTGATTGTGTTATGCTGTTGAAGGCTTTCCATATACACATGTATGGGGACAATATTCTTGACAATTGTACGCATTTGGTTATCTGTTTAGTTGTGTTTTTTGTGTAGTCAACAGTACCACTCTATTAAGGTCACCCTTGTGGCTGGAGAGAAGTGACCTGATTAGTAAGGTGACTGTATTACTGGCACTAATTTTCTGTTTTATGTTGCTGTGAGTTTGCAATAAAGTATGCAGAAAATGTACATAAAACGATTACCAAAGGGGGCTTTAAATAGAGTAACAGAGACGGTTAAACATTATTTTAATAGCAATATTTTCAATTCTGATTGGGGACACAAAAGGTTACTTTCAAGCGATCTTTACATTGTGTTTACGTTTCAGACTTCCGGACGGGCCCGTGCTTCACTCAGATCTCAAACAACATGTGTCGCGGTCAGCTGATCGGGGTGGTCTGCACCAAGCTACTGTGCTGTGCCACAATCGGCAAGGCATGGGGGCGCCCTTGTGAAGAGTGCCCCTTCACCCCCCACCCGTGTCGGCGGGGCTACCTGCCCAACATGAAAGACCAGACATGCCAGGGTGGGTTTTGTTCTAACATCCCGTAGTCTAGGGCCTTCGTATCAACCTTAAGTTATTTCTTTTCCGTATTTTTCCATCTCTGTTCCCGCACTACTGTCTCTGTTCCCACAGTCCCTTTTGTCACCTGCCACTCTA
Source organism: Ridgeia piscesae (assembly GCA_025642075.2). Classification (NCBI taxonomy): domain Eukaryota; kingdom Metazoa; phylum Annelida; class Polychaeta; order Sabellida; family Siboglinidae; genus Ridgeia; species Ridgeia piscesae. Next base: position 454,760 of record JAODUO010000312.1, on the reverse strand, counting down.
CTTGGTGTACTTGGTTGTTTAGCCAGAGACCTCAGTCTCGTCTCACTGAGGCTGCTGTCACTAGTTCTTCTCGGAGCTTATCCCAAATGTCAGTTGTATGATTCATGAAGAAGTGTGCAGACATCCATGGGCGAGTAGTTCTGCTGTACTTTAGTCTATGGCCTCTCAGATTGCCGGCAGATTCATTGAAGAATTGGTCGGGAATAACTCGGTTGAAACGTACAAGATATTTAAATACTTCCTAGAGGTCTGCATCCTGTCCTATTACCACCAAATCTCGTTTACATCTAAATCACAGTATCGTCCTCTCCTACCCATAATGCATCTGTTGTTTCTCTTATTTCAAGGGGCGTGTACATTAGTAACACTGAAATGACATGTTTTTCCAGTGTTTTATCGACATTTGTTGATTTTCCAGTTAAATTTAAAGAGCCTCCTCGCTTTTATCGCTTGTCTCATTTAAGACATTTCACAGAAACTGTGGCCTTTATAGCATCAACTAGTGCATACTGGCTCATTTGCAATTATTTTTATTTATTTTTGGTGAAATGATTACACAAATTATAATGTAATTTGTTGTCAGTCAGAACCAGTAGTAGCACAGTGGTGCAGTAGCTAGAGCTTTAGACTCAAATAACAGCTAAGAGAACCTGGCTATAGACAGTGGTGGATATTTGTGTGTGAATAGAGATGTTGGGATGGTGTGTAATTGAACAGGTCTGCCAGGGAGTAAGGAGTAAAGTGCTTTGAGCAATCCTGAGGATTGGATATTGTGCTATATAAGAACTTACCTTTACAGATGAAATTAGGCTTCATATGTAAAGGTAAAATTTATGAATAAACGAATTTCCAACAAGAATTTTTTTTGGACTTGGTCAAATGTATACATTATTCTGTCTGTATCATCCACACAATAACAGTTGACAGTTTTCATTGTTGGTTATTGAATTATTTTCTAGATTTATTATGATTATGTGTTTTTATGACAAATAGGTAATTAATTTTTTAAATGCTACAGTATTTAATATACTGTATTCATTTTAGTTACATACACATAAATGTTTTATTATTTATTTTAAAATATTAGTACTCTTGTTACTGAATAAAACTATCCTTTTTGCATATTTCTATAGTAATACATTGTGAAGCAACACAAAAAAGTTATATAAAATAAAATATATTATTATATTGTTGTTCACTTTGTGTGCGTCAGATGTGAATGAGTGCAAGGCCATCCCTGGTCTTTGTGTCGGAGGGTCATGTATCAACACAGTGGGTTCCTACCGCTGCGAGTGTCAGGAGGGACAGACCAGGAACCCCCAGACAAACACCTGTGAAGGTAGACATCTCTCACATGCACACATGTCATCTGTCACAGTTGTCAACTCAGTTGTCAAAATGCAAATGGTGCATTTCCAAGTTGAGCTGTACATTTCGTGTAATTTTGCAGCATCTCAAGATAGAGCACCATTTTGTTATTGGCATTTTGTTACGTTACTTGTGGCTATTTCCTAGTAGAGAAATACAGTTTTACGCCTTACTAGATATGATATCATTCAGGCAGGAAGTCCTTGTAATAACATACATGCTAAATATTGACATTAAAATTTAAAATACACTGTTGATTGAACCACCAATCAAAGGAATGACAAACGTTTTAATCCCTCGTGAATTTGCAGTTATTAGTTCAACCTGCCCTTTCACTGCTGCAGGCTGTGATTGAAGTGAGAGGTGTTTGTTGCAGACATTGATGAGTGTGAGAACATTCCCAACGTGTGTGAGAACGGACGCTGTGTCAACACAGAGGCCGGCTACTTCTGTGTGTGTGATGTGGGATTTGAGCTAAGTCCAGACAAGAAAGCCTGCATAGGTGAGTCAAGGTTATTGACTGAAACGGTAAATGATATCATGGTGAAGTGATCTAACTATTAATGTGCTAATGATGAATGTAAAGTATATCCAGCGTAAACATTAAAAATTATTATGTTGAGAGTGGGCGTGTTAGGAGCATCAACGAATTTGGGGTATATCCCATATATATTAAGTTATGCCTACTAAGTTCAAGGCACAGCTGATTGCAACTACGGAGCAGATTCGTGAAACGCAACTAGTGCAACCTTTCAGTGTTTTAGGGTCTTGGTGAGTTATCGCCCACTATGACGTTGTAAGTAAACTCAATGAAACTGTCCCCATAGCTTGAATTTTCAAGGATATAGGCATTGTAGAAATGTTACAATTACTACTATTATTAACTGAAGTG
>JAODUO010000312.1:345000-447500 GCA_025642075.2 Ridgeia piscesae | reverse complement strand
TGCAGGTTACAGCTGCTCTTGTTGACCTTCGTTGCACCCTCCTCACTGCAAAATGTGTCTCCATGTTATGGTTAATAAAGTTATTATTATTTAATAACAGCTCCATCACATTTGTTTGATGTTATTTAGGTAATCTCCTCCATCTTACTGATATCCTCAACACCCTTAGGTCATCCGTTTCACAGCTTTTCATTCATAAAACGAAGCTCTGTAATACAGTATTGACAGATGTTCTTTTTCTGTGGCTGCAGCGAACATCTGGAATCACTTCCATCACTGTAAATATCATCTGAAACTATAGCCACTTTTCATGGAAACCTCAAGACACATTTGTTTGAAATTGTAGTCCCATCCTAAACATTTGACATTCCCATCTCTTATTGCAGATTCTTACATGTCTCCTGTCACCCCTATGGTTAACTATTTTTGTGTGTCGTGCCTCTGAGCTAGGATTCCGGAGGATGATGACGCCATAGAAATGATAGGATTATTATGTGTATGTGTTGGTATAAGTCAGTGTTGCCAGTGTAGTGAGAGTGTATTCCTCTGCAGGGCTTTATGCAGGACCAAATTATTGCCAGTCTCACTTGTTTTGGTGGACACATGGATGTTAACTGTTAAGCCAGTTTACAAACTTTAAGCTGTGTCTGATGACCTGAAATGGACTACAAACACACATGTGACACCATTTACACTCACTTCTAAGGCATAACTAACAATATCTTGGTTTTGCCTTGAGACTGATTCACTTAGGAGCTGTGTTGTCTGTCGACAAGTGAGTGCTCGCCTCTAATTGGGTTGTGCTGCTACAGAGCTAACTTCCTGGTAACACACATATCCACTTCCTTTCCTGTCTGCAGTTGCACTATTTTCCTTTTAAACTGGAATTCTTTCTACCAGAGAAAATACTAGAATAATTCGGATATCCTGCAAGATGTTTTGTCATTGTTGAGACTATGAGGCTACAGTATGAATGTGTCATCCTTCTGTTTCATACATGTGCTCACAATGTGCATGTGTTCTCGACAGTTTATACTTCTGTATCTGTACAATTCTCCTACTGCACTCTGAAAAATACTAAAACACATCACTTACAAAACAACTAGTTCACAGTTGTTTATCGCATAAACAATAATACTTAATACATTAATAATAGTAGTTTCTGCAGAGGATGCTGACTTAGTAGACAGTGATATTTTTAATGTTTTGTTTTTATTTCTGCAACCTTCAATTTGTTCTGTTTAAAAAATTAAAAGGGTTTTACTGGGTTAAAATATTGAATTTGTCAGCCAAACCTCCAAATATTTCCATAATAACAAATAAAAGATATGGCATTTTGACCAAATAATGGCAAACTTAGAAAGACTGTTATTCTACATTGAAGATGTATTATGATTCTTGCAGATTCATGTTATGTATACATTGTATTATGCAATGACTAAAGCATTAAAAATTGGATAACTGCAATTTTGGATCACAAAAGTAACAATTCTTCACCATGAAAATGTTAGAAAGTGTATAACCAATGCTAAATGCATATGAACAAACTTATCAGGCCGTCTCTAAATATATTTCATGAAGGTATTATCTCATGTTTTCTCTTATTAATTACTAATTCTTCTAAGGTCATCCATTTCAGTCTGGCCAGAACTACATATCTTATTAGTAACTGAACCAGGACTGAACTGATCAGTGAAGTTCCATGGTAATTAGCAGGCAATAAATTAGAGCAGTCAGTTGTCTGGCTGAGTGACTGGCCAAGTCCAGGCAGCAGACTGGGCCATTACCAGCCAGGCACTTACTGCAATGGGAGTAATTCCCACAACACATGTCCCAAATCATCCCCTTCCCCAGTTTACCCTGTCACCAGACAGACAGGGCTGATACTTGCCACATGCAATGTGGACCAAGTGGCACATTCTCGTCTTACTTGCTACTGTGTGGACATGTGCTTGTGTGTGCATGTGTGCATGCATATCATGCATGTGAGTGTATGTAGACTTGTGCTTGGGTACGCACAGGCTTGTATGCACCTGTGTGAATGTATGTGTGTGAATGTGTGTGTGTGTTTGTGTGTGTGTGTGTGTGTGTGTGTGTGTGTGCATGCATGCGCGCATGCGTGCGTGTGTGTGCATGTGTGCATGTGTGTGTGTACAATTGACAGACAATTTATACAAAAACATCAGATTGACCCAGAATTATCATTGCTATTCTAGTGTTTAATTTGTATCCGTAATATTTTATACATGTGTGAAATAACGTAAATGTTATGTGTTTATTGCCAAGTCTGCTCTTACGCTATTTCTTTAATATTCATTTATATAATTTTAATAACTTGTATTTTGTAGTTTTATGTAATTTATTCAGTGCAATTCATGCAGTAAAGCACCCAAGAGCATTTGTCTCGAGTGATTAACTGTATCAATTCCCAAAGACAACAGGCAGACATAGCGGGTTGTGGCATAGTGGTGTCTCCTGTCAGCAGTGGGGTGCTGTGGCATAGTGGTTCACTGTCTCCTGTCAGCAGTGGGGTGTTGTGGCATAGTGGTGCACTGTTTCCTGTCAGCAGTGGGGTGCTGTGGCATAGTGGTGCACTGTCTCCTGTCAGCAGTGGGGTGCTGTGGCATAGTGGTGCACTGTCTCCTGTCAGCAGTGGGGTGCTGTGGCATAGTGGTGCACTGTCTCCTGTCAGCAGTGGGGTGTTGTGGCATAGTGGTGCACTGTCTCCTGTCAGCAGTGGGGTGCTGTGGCATAGTGGTGCACTGTCTCCTGTCAGCAGTGGGGTGCTGTGGCATAGTGGTGCACTGTCTCCTGTCAGCAGTGGGGTGTTGTGGCATAGTGGTGCACTGTCTCCTGTCAGCAGTGGGGTGCTGTGGCATAGTGGTGCACTGTCTCCTGTCAGCAGTGGGGTGCTGTGGCATAGTGGTGCACCGTCTCCTGTCAGCAGTGGGGTGCTGTGGCATAGGGGAGCACTGTCTCCTGTCAGCAGTGGGGTGCTGTGGCATAGTGGTGCACCGTCTCCTGTCAGCAATGGGGTGCTGTGGCATTGTGGTTCACTGTTTCCTGTCAGCAGTGGGGTGCTGTGGCATAGTGGTGCACTGTCTCCTGTCAGCAGTGGGGTGTTGTGGCATAGTGGTGCACTGTTTCCTGTCAGCAGTGGGGTGCTGTGGCATAGTGGTGCACTGTCTCCTGTCAGCAGTGGGGTGTTGTGGCGTAGTGGTGCACTGTCTCCTGTCAGCAGTGGGGTGCTGTGGCATAGGGGTGCACTGTCTCCTGTCAGCAGTGGGGTGCTGTGGCATAGTGGTGCACCGTCTCCTGTCAGCAATGGGGTGCTGTGGCATTGTGGTTCACTGTTTCCTGTCAGCAGTGGGGTGCTGTGGCATAGTGGTGCACTGTCTCCTGTCAGCAGTGGGGTGTTGTGGCATAGTGGTGCACTGTTTCCTGTCAGCAGTGGGGTGCTGTGGCATAGTGGTGCACTGTCTCCTGTCAGCAGTGGGGTGTTGTGGCGTAGTGGTGCACTGTCTCCTGTCAGCAGTGGGGTGCTGTGGCATTGTGGTGCACTGTCTCCTGTCAGCAGTGGGGTGCTGTGGCATTATGGTTCACTGTCTCCTGTCAGCAGTGGGGTGCTGTGGCATAGTGGTTCACTGTCTCCTGTCAGCAGTGGGGTGCTGTGGCATAGTGGTGCACTGTCTCCTGTCAGCAGTGGGGTGCTGTGGCATAGTGGTGCACCATCTCCTGTCAGCAGTGGGGTGCTGTGGCATAGGGGTGCACTGTCTCCTGTCAGCAGTGGGGTGCTGTGGCATAGTGGTGCACCGTCTCCTGTCAGCAATGGGGTGCTGTGGCATTGTGGTTCACTGTTTCCTGTCAGCAGTGGGGTGCTGTGGCATAGTGGTGCACTGTCTCCTGTCAGCAGTGGGGTGTTGTGGCATAGTGGTGCACTGTTTCCTGTCAGCAGTGGGGTGCTGTGGCATAGTGGTGCACTGTCTCCTGTCAGCAGTGGGGTGTTGTGGCGTAGTGGTGCACTGTCTCCTGTCAGCAGTGGGGTGCTGTGGCATAGTGAGTGCACTGGGGCTGTGGCATAGTGGTGCACCGTCTCCTGTCAGCAATGGGGTGCTGTGGCATTGTGGTTCACTGTTTCCTGTCAGCAGTGGGGTGCTGTGGCATAGTGGTGCACTGTCTCCTGTCAGCAGTGGGGTGTTGTGGCATAGTGGTGCACTGTTTCCTGTCAGCAGTGGGGTGCTGTGGCATAGTGGTGCACTGTCTCCTGTCAGCAGTGGGGTGCTGTGGCATAGTGGTGCACTGTTTCCTGTCAGCAGTGGGGTGCTGTGGCATTGTGGTGCACTGTCTCCTGTCAGCAGTGGGGTGCTGTGGCATTATGGTTCACTGTCTCCTGTCAGCAGTGGGGTGCTGTGGCATAGTGGTTCACTGTCTCCTGTCAGCAGTGGGGTGCTGTGGCATAGTGGTGCACTGTCTCCTGTCAGCAGTGGGGTGCTGTGGCATTGTGGTTCACTGTCTCCTGTCAGCAATGGGGTGCTGTGGCATAGTGGTTCACTGTCTCCTGTCAGCAGTGGGGTGCTGTGGCATAGTGGTGCACTGTCTCCTGTCAGCAGTGGGGTGCTGTGGCATAGTGGTTCACTGTCTCATGTCAGCAATGGGGTGCTGTGGCATTGTGGTGCACTGTTTAATGTCAGCAATGGGGTGCTGTGGCATTGTGGTACACTGTCTCCTGTCAGCAGTGGGGTGCTGTGGCATAGTGGTGCACTGTCTCCTGTCAGCAGTGGGGTGCTGTGGCATAGTGGTTCACTGTCTCATGTCAGCAATGGGGTGCTGTGGCATTGTGGTGCACTGTTTAAGGTCAGCAATGGGGTGCTGTGGCATAGTGGTTCACTGTCTCCTGTCAGCAATTGGGTGCTGTGGCATAGTGGGGCACTGTCTCCTGTCAGCAATGGGGTGCTGTGGCATAGTTCACTGTCTCCTGTCAGCAGTGGGGTGCTGTGGCATAGTGGTGCACTGTCTCCTGTCAGCAATGGGGTGCTGTGGCATAGTGGGGCACTGTCTCCTGTCAGCAGTGGGGTGCTGTGGCATAGTGGGGCACTGTCTCCTGTCAGCAATGGGGTGCTGTGGCATTGTGGGGCACTGTCTCCTGTCAGAAATGGGGTGCTGTGGCACTGTGGTTCACCCTCTCCTGCCAGCAGTGGGTGCAATGTAACTCTCCCCCACAGTTGGCAAAAGTGGGGTGAAATATGGCTAGTTAAAACCCCATTATTTCCACCCAGTTAATCCTCCCTGGAAAATATGTGCAGTGGTGTTCCTTGGGGAGTGCGTAATTACAGGCACTCTACCCCATGTCACAGCTCATTAAAGCAGTGCCCATCCTTATCATATCAGACTGTCTCATGGGTCTTCATAGGCTGCCATTAGCATGTTTACATGGCTTGTGCAAGTGAGAGGCATCTGTTGCCCTCAACTAGACTTGTAATTGCAAAGAGATGACATGTAAAATAATTTTAATATCGCACTACTGGCGGTTTAGTTAATATTTCTAACAGGTCGTATTCAGCTAAATATGAAATGTCTTTAACATAACTTTGACTGTGGAAAAAAGTATTTTTATTTGCCGTGTATAAATTATTGTAAACAATTACATTAAATGTTTTAAGATAATTTGGAAGCATGCATGCTCGCACACCTACATATTTGTATATGGACAAGTGTGAGGCTATGAGCATGCTTACAGCAAATGTGTCATCATTGCTGTTTCAGATATGAATGAGTGCGAGCACGCAGGAATGTGTCCTAATGGTGAATGTGTCAACGTTGCCGGTTCTTACAAGTGCCAGTGCAACCCAGGCTACAAACAATCGCCCAATCAGCAGATCTGCATCGGTAAGTTACTCTTTCATTTGAGGTATTTCTGGGCTGTAGCTACAATATGTCAGTGGCCATTTAAAGTAAAATCTTTAACTTTAGGAGCTGTATGGACAAATGGACGTATTCCTTGTAAGTACCAGCTGATATATACTCACCTCTTTCGATATTTATTATTTTTCCCTCGACCATTAGCTTCTGTTCTACCAAGTGGCAATATACAAAACTATTTAGATTTAATAAGATTTAAAAAAATTGCCACCTAGAAAATCATCTCTAGATGGCAGATGGACAAGGAAGCTCACTTGCTCGCTTTCAACCTACAGCTGTATCTATCTAAGTGTAACCACCCTTCTGAGATAATGTCAGTTCTACTTTTAAACATATTCACCCTACCAACACCCTCATAGTCAGCAGACAATCAGTTCCATTCATTTGCTGTTCTTTGTGAGAATTATAACGTTCTTATAACTAGTCTGCACTGCTCATTTACTGATGTAGCTTCATGTCCTCTAGTCCTATCTTCCTTAACCAAGAAAAATATTTCTATCAATATTTTCATAACCATTTAATATTTTAAGCACTTCTATTTGATCTCCACGTTTGTTAAACTACATTCTTTTAGACTCATTTCATATTTAGAGGATATGTGACCATGATTTGATTAGCACCGGAGCAACAGTATATTATAAAGAAGTTTTCAAACTTTGGCATCATCACCGCGGTTACTCGAGCTGCAGTTGGCTTAAGTTGCTCCTATCTGATAAAAGTAATAAAAACAATTCCAGATAACTTCATTAATAGATATTTCTGTGCGAAACATACCCTGTAAATGGTAACTTTATGTGATTGGGCGATGGTTGCTCAAGCCTTTCAGCTACCCTATAATCAGTGCCCCGGTATGTTCCCGCGTGCGTGGGTGTTACAGGATATTATTTCACCGCTGAAAAATTATCACCCGCTTTCACACATTCCGATCCAAGAGCCCAGATAGTTCGCTGCAGTGTCACTTTTTGATAGCTGTGGAATTGTTTGACATGTAAAAAGTCCCACCACTGTCATCCTGTGATGCTTGTCACAGAGTCTAACTGTTGGTTGCTGACAGCAGCTGGCATTAACCCTTTACTCCCACCTGAGTCTCAGATCACGACATATCAGCTGTTTGGTGTCAGCTGGAGAATAAACGTCAGTGTAGAAGAACTATTGTTGTACTGCACAAGGCATGGGATATACACAATTTCAGTTGTCTAAATAAACGTAAATAATTTATTTCATTCAACCTGAGTCAGTGATCTGTTTTATTTGGGGTAAGAGAGAATGAGTTTTTCTCCCTTCAGTAAGATCACAATAACGTGTTTGTCCGCCATTTTCCGGGCGATGAAAGAGTTCCCAATAGAAATGGCATTATGCAGGTTGCTTGAATATCTGAGAGCACTTGCGTAGTGTTGAGTGGGTAGAAATGATGTATTTATGCAGCATAGTTTCACAGCTATCAAATTTATGACGGGTGTTAGTGGGTGTTTTTCTGCATATAGATTCAGGCGTCATTTTGATTTGTGATGTGAGCCAGACAAATCAGTGTCTGGTGTTAGTGAAAATAAAGGGTGTCAGGTGAGAGATTTGATTGTGGGAAAATGAGATGCCAGAATTTCACAAATTTGATATAGCACCGTGTGTGAAAGAAGGCTGACTAATACCTGAACATACGAATACCCTAGCAGAAAAAATACTGGCAGGGCATGAAGGAAACGTTGTAACGGCCACCTATGGGGAACCCAAATGTGATGCATATTGCAAGAAAGCAATACACAGTTTTGAGTATTTCAAACAGTTTCAAAATGTGGCACAAAACCAATGGAGAATAATAAACTTGTATAAGTAATTGTCATTATTTAATTAAATATTGCTTATTGAAAACAACCTATTTATTTGTTTATTGCATATTTAATTAATTAATTTTAATATCATTTTAATTGTTTTATAATATTTATGTTGTCACATTGAGCAACTAACTATAAGGGGGATATCGCACGGTAAAATAGCCTATATTATAATTATTGTTAGCATGCACACAGTTAAAAATGAGAAATACAGCATGGTGCAAAATATAAATAACTCTAAATAGCTAACATATTGTGGTGGCCAACAGTCTAAGAAAGCAAATAAATGTGGATAGTTGCCCTGTACAGGGATTACCATATTACCCATAAGAAGTAATGAAGAACAGAAGAAATGTAAAAAGAGACTAGTGACCTTAGGCCCCGGGAGGAGATACTGTTACAGTTGTTTATTATGTTAATTAATGTAAAAAGAGGCGAGTGATGAGTACTGTGTTGATATTAGGAGATGCCTTGTTTTACATTCATTGACATGCAAAATTGTATCTTCTCCTTGGCCCTGAGGTTACTTGTCTCATTTTACAATTATTAACATACCATTACAATGCAGATATTATCACGTTTATAAACGTAAAAAGAAGTGAGTGACCTTAGGGCCAAGGAGAAGATACGTTTACAATGCTGATGTTAGCATGTTAATAAATGTAAAACGAGGCTAGTGACCTTAGGGCCAGAGAGGAGATACTGTTACAACGCTGATGTTAGCATGTTAATAAATAATAATAATAAAGCTTTATTGCCATTTTGAACATGCATTACAATGTCATATTAAATTGGAATGTAGTCTGGCATTGACTAACATAGTGCCTATATACAATAAAATGAAATATGGCAAATAAATATATAATATACAATATACATAATAAATATTATGTTCTTTAAAATATTTTTTATTTTGATCTTATAAATAAAAAACGTATCTGAGATATATTTAAAAATAATAGATTATTAAAAAAAATTGTCTTAAGCTAGTTAATAAATAAATAAATATATATAAAATATCCTTTAAAATTTTAAATTATCTAAAAATATTATTTTAAGTTAGTAAACAAATAAATGATTTTTATAAGAGGTCTAAAATGTCATTAAATTTTTTATTTACAATTGAATTATATGTAAAATTGAATTATATTGAATGTAAAAAGAGGCGCGTGACCTCAGGGCTTGTTAATAAATGTAAAAACGGCGAATGACCTTGGGCCCATGGAGGTGATGCTGATTTTAGCCTGTTAATAGACAGACTTGACCAGTTGGTGTGTGTTATTACCGCGCGTTACAGACACAGGTAATTGGTGCCAGTCGAGGAAACTTCAGCCTGTAAGAAGCTGTCTGCATCATGTGGGGTGTGATGACTAAATCCCTACTTCACAGACATAGTTTCCCGGGCATCCTGTCCTGCCCGAGGCCTGAACCGCATCGGTGCACGGTGCAAGGAGACAGAAACCTGCCCACATCCATCTTGGGGTGTCATCAGTGGCAGAGACTTCCTTGGCCACCAGGGGAGAGGTGTCTGTAGGTCAACGGCTCTGGCAAGGTTTACCTGATATTACACACAACTGTTTAGGGGGGCAGCTGGAGGGGTTGTGGGATTTAACCAGATTCAACAGGGCTCCCATCCCACGCAAATCACTCCACCTGGCTAGTGGACAACAAAACTGCTGGGTTTAGCTGGGCACATGCATAGGATATTTTTTCAGATGCCACTATACAACTCGGTGTCATTAAAAAACAGTTCTTTTTCAGGTTTACAGCTGTGACCTCTAAAAATCAACTCTTAGTACTGGTAAAGTAATCTCTCTAGGTATATGGAAAAGGAATAGGAAAAATAAAGAATAGTAATTATAATAATTATATATAATTATGTATATCCAGGCACATATAATATATATATATATATATATATATATATATATATATATATATATTAAAGATGATATATATATATATATATATATCATCTTTAATTTAAAAAGTATAATATATATATATATATATATATATATATATATATATATAAATATATATATATATTATACTTTTTAAAATTAAAGATGATAATAATATCAATGTAATATTGCTGATATCTATAATCTGGGCCTAGTGTTTCATTTTGATACATCTCAGCCACGGTATGTGGTAAATGTAATAAATAATGGACACAATTTAACAATTTAATATTGTTGAAGGCACCAGTGTAGTGGCAAGATGACATCTGTTGCAGACATTAACGAATGCACGGAGAACGGCAAACTTTGTCTCCATGGCAACTGTGTCAATGCACCTGGTTCCTACAGGTGTGAATGCGACACTGGCTACAAACTCTCACCAGATGGCGCCTACTGCTGGGGTAAATATATGTTGTCCTGTTCATGTCGCAGGGTAACCCTCTCAGAGTAGGTATAGGCATCCCCAGGAATGAATGGTGGTATCCAGCAATACTCGTGCAGATTGAAAACAATCCACTAAGTTCAACTCGCCCCCACTGCCAAACTATTCCCCTGATTAGAAAACCAAAAATATCTGCACAAACCTCTTTGAAATCCCTTTCCATTCATATCCATATTATATCAACGTTTCTTTAATTTTGTTACGATTTAATTCTATAAAGATTGCGTGTTTCACACTAATTAGCTAACTATTCGTTAAAACAAAACCAGGATTTCAATCAGCTGATGGCAGAAGTGCAATTTCAATGTTTGGCTGTCTATACCTACTCAGAGCCACCAATAGATTGTCAAGTGCAGGTCTACAAGTGTGTGTACATGGGCAGTTTGCTTTCATATAAGATGATGATATTCAAAGTTTGCATGTATGCAATGATGACAATTGCTGTGTGCTGATGGTCAGATGTATGCAATGATGACAGTTGTGTGTGCTGACGATCTGATGTATGTAATGATGACAGTTGCTGTGCGCTGACAGTCAGATGTATGCAAAATCCTATGTATGCAGTGATGACAGTTACTATGTGCTGACAGTCAGGTGTATGCAGTGATGACAGTTGCTGTGTGCTGACAGTCAGATGTCTGCAGTAATGACAGTTACTATGTGCTGACAGTCAGGTGTATGCAGTGATGACAATTGTTGTGTGCTGACGGTGAGATGTATGCAATGATGATTGCAGTGTGTTGATGATCAGAGGTATATAATGATGATAAATGCAGTGTGCTGATGGTCAGACATATGCAGTGATGACAATGAAATTTGCTGTGTGCTGCTGGTAAGATGTGTGCAATGATGACAATTGTTGATGGTTAGATGATGACGAGTGCAAGAAGACGGGGATGTGCACAAATGGCCGCTGTGTCAACCTCGATGGCAGTTACAAGTGCATCTGTGATATTGGCTTCATCCTATCTGACAATGGCGAGGCCTGCATTGGTGAGTTGTCATTATGTCATTTGTCACCATAGCTTTTGCAGAGATCCGCCCACCCATCATTTGGACAGGTAAAAGCTGATTTAGATGGGTAGAAGTATCACGGGATGGGTGGTGGACGGGAAAAAATCAGGAAAGAATCTTCCAAAATCATAGCAATTGTCATTTATGCCTTGACTATGTCACAAGTATGTTTGTATGTTATTTCAGGTTATAATAAACATCTCGACTGACTTGTCTACCAAAAAAAGTGTGACTGGCAAACAGTTTATCCTGCATAAAGCCCTGTTTATCACCTTCCACTTAACAACAGAATCGTCTCATGGAAGACCTGGGGAATTTAAGAAGTGATGAAAGAATCAAATTCAGAATTGGAAGCGTTGTAATGACCCACATAAACATTAATATCTACAGCTCAGTTGTGAAATAGTATGTTTTAAAATAGCAGGTAATACATCCAAGTGTTATTAACTGTAGTATAACTATAATAATTATATTACATAAAATTAGAAACATTGAATATATGATAAAATCAGTGACTCTCAAACCAGCCACTCCAAAGAGTTGAGTAGTATGTCGCCAAAGATGTCACTTCTGTGAATCCTGACAAAGGTGTTCTGCTGACGTATCTTTGTTTAGACAGTTTTCATATACAAGATAACTAATAAGGAGCGAAATAAATTTAAAGAGCATTGGGCTTATGAATTCTTATGAATATTTGCAAAGTGCTCCTAGCCCTGTTAATTTACATCAAGCAAAATATTCGACCTTGTATCAGGACCAACTTGACCAGTACACTTGAAAGTGCCTAATTTTTTCTTTCAGTGCTGTTTTAAGTGATTTCTGGAAGGCTGCGATTAACTTTTGTGTAATTGTAACTGTGTAATCTCTTGAGTTGTGGTGCTTTTGTGTAATTGTAACTGTGTGTAATCTCTTGAGTTGTGGTGCTTTTGTGTAATTGTAACTGTGTGTAATCTCTTGAGTTGTGGTGCTTTTGTGTAATTGTAACTGTGTGTAATCTCTTGAGTTGTGGTGCTTTTCAGACAACTCAATACTTACATATTGTTGATTCTGAATGTTATTAAATGAAACTGGCAAACTTCAACTATACTGGTTTTTGATTACGGACTGTTACTGTATAGAGTAATTTTACAAGAATGTTTTCATAGTTTTGTTTTGGTAATTCCCGGGTAGGGCAGGAGATGGTCCTATCTAACAAATGGTTGTACAACATGTTTATATTTACAAGTCCGGACTGTTTACTTCGTTACATTGGCATGCTGTCACTGCCAAGTAGCATGTTACTGATTGGCCGCTGCTGTTACCCTGTCACCCACAGTTCACAGGCCCCATTAATCCATCATCCCACCCTCGCCCCCAAGGGAAACTTGTCTGCTTTATTGGCACAGACATGTGGCAGTGGCTCCATGTGGAGCTGCTGCTTCACAATGACACCTGACTGGTTCTGTAACATTTTCATGGTTGTGTCAGGTACGTTTGGTTAAGTACAGTTCCCAGTTAGGTCAGGCACAAATATAAGTATTTTGAACACCTGAATGGTTTTACTGTATCACTTTAATGGTTTGGTACGGTACTTTTGGTTAAGTACAGTTCCAGGTTAGGTCAAGTACAAATATAAGTACTTTGAACACCTGACTGGTGTTACTGTATCATTTTCATGGTTGGGTCAGGTACGTTTGGTTAAGTACAGTTCAGGTTAAGTCAAGTACAAATATTTGAACACCTGACTGGTTCTGCTGTATAATTTTCACAGTTTGGTCAGGTAAGTTTGGTTAAGTACAGTTCCAGATTAGGTTAAGTACAAATAAAAGTATTTTAAACAAATATAATGTTATTAAGTACGTTTCTATGTATATTATGTCCTTTAAATAGTTTTGTAATGATCACAATTTAACAGCTTATCAACGGATGTCAATTAGTAACTATGGTTTGTAGATATAATTCGGGGGAACCACCACATTGTCCATCACACAAATAAGTGTTATTTGGATTCTGCTTTTGTTATTTTGTTATCTGTTTGAAATGTACATGTAGATATAAATGTGTCATTTCAAAAACATAATCACAAGTATTGAACAAATGTACTTGTGAGTACAATTCCAAGTACCTGACTCCAAACCTGATGCTCAGGTTTCCTTACTTACCTCTTGTTATGGGATGGCCCCTGCCTGAGACCATTCTCATTGGATCACTGGACGACAAAGTGTAGTTGAAATACTAAATAACAAACAAATTATGTATTGACATATAATTAAAAATAATTCTCATTTGCTTCATCAGTGAAAACTGCTTTCCAGTGCCTTTTTTTGAAATACAAACCTAATTTTTATAAAGTTTTTCCCATGGCTTTATACTCACCCACCGTCTAGAAGTTTCTCCCTTCTAACGGGGCGGGGTGTGAGAGGGTGAATTCCCAGTGACAATGCTGCCCAGCCCTATGGCCCTACATCAGTAGACAATTAACCTGCACAGTTAGGGCTTATGGGTTCATGCCAGATTCTCGGAGGGCATAATTAGAACCGTCCAGATTTCCTGGTGTTCCCCCAGATGTCTGCAGAGTTTCCTGAATCAGAGAAAAATACAGGATTGAAATTGCTGCGGTTTGGTGTAAATTATGGGTGTTTCAAGCATAAAATTAACACCAGTTTGCAATGAAATTTAACATAGATTATGGGTTTTTATCTGTATTATTATTATTTTACTATTTCATTTATGTATGTTATGAATGCTGCAAATTAATTTGCATTTGTAAATAAGTTAATATATGTTTACTGCTTGGAAATGTCTAGCCAGTTTCATCTCGGGTCTGTAGGGAAACTTGTAGGGTGCAGCTGTGTGCGCCCTAGTGGGGTGCAACCGTATATGTCCTAGCGGGGTACTTCAATGTGTTCTGTCTGGGGCGGCGTGAGAATTCTCTTTGGTGCCCCCTCACAGTCACACAGAAGTCCGTGGAGGGTTTTTATGGCTAGAATTGTTTGCGCATACTTCTGTTATAAGAACGAGGGACTGGGGCAGGATTCAGTGACACTTTGATTGTAGGAATGTTTAACGGCAATGTTGACCCCTGGAGGTCATTTTGGTGGAAAGATATTGCTAGTTAGACGAGTGATGTTTCGGTAGTAGGAATCAAGGACATAGCTCCCTGTCGACAAAACGGTTTAAAATACAGGATTTTAGATATACATCCTCTGACATTATAGCTCACGTGAATATACTTCTGACCCCGTCTAAAAAACTCACAATTATATAACTATGGACAAACTTCCAACAGTCAGGCACATAGGAACTCTAGCAGAAATAAAATGTAATTATTTTAAATACTGTTGGTTTTTTATATTTTCTGTTCTGTCTTTTGCACATTTATGCCATGAACACCTTTATACTATATATAAACGCACATAAGAGTGTTTGGAATATACACCAAGCACCTTCTTTGCCATCAGATCTGTAACTTTAAAGTTACTGGTTCATTTGATTGAATACTTTTCTGGGCAATTACAAAGTTACACAGCTGCATACATCGACTTGTCAACAGATTTGTCTGCAGGTGGAGTATGTTTACAACAACAACAAAATGTTTACAACAACAACAACAAAATGTTTACAACAACAACAACAAAATGTTTACAAACATGCATTTTTATGTTCTCTGTGGCCCAGTTTCTTAGGCAGACCGCAGTTTCACTTATCAAAGCAGGTATGCTTAAAGATGTAATGTAAATAAATACCTTTCATTAAAACATTCATTCAAACTGTTAGTGTACATAGTATTCCCAGGCATATCAATGCTGTGATATTGATACGATACAATACAATACAATAAAACTGCATTGTCCTGGACCAGGAAATTAATTTTGCAGCATTCATCATAAAAAAATTAAAAAATACAGGAGTAGAGAAATAAAAATACAGATAAATTCATTATTAAAACAGTATGTAAACATTAATCATGATAAAATACAAAACTAATCTATAATATAATTTAAAATTATAGTTATAATTGTAATTGTGGTCGTCCTTTCACAAATAAACATAAAAGAAACAAAATACAACAAAACGTCAGAGGGGCTTGTCATTGAGAAGTCGTACAGACATTGGAATGAATGAGTCACGCTTCCTATTTGTTTTGGATATGATAGTTCTGAACCTTCTGGACGAGGGCAGAAGGACGTACTTGTTATATAGAATGTGTGTATTGTCATTAATTATTTTATTGGCTTTACGCAGTACCTGCTTTTCATACCAAACAGTGAGAGGAATGTTTGAAGCCGGTTATTTTGCTACTAATGTTTACAACGCGCTGCAATTTATTCTTGTCTTTCTGACTGACGTTCCCAAACCAACATATAAAAGAAAATGTCAAAACACTCTGTATACAGTAGATTTATGAAACATGGACAAAATGGAGCTATCAATGTTAAAAGAGCAAAGTTTTCTGAGGCAGTAAAAACGCTGCTGACATTTCGTGTATGTGACAGTGATAATCATTTCTGCCCAAATGATATATATATATATATATTTGCAATTGCAATTTTTTTTTATTTGAAGGGGCCACCAGTTAAGCCATCAGTTACATTATATGATTTATATTAAATAATATTTATACATACATTATTTAATATAAATCATAAATGTTATATATATATATATATATATATATATATATATATATATATATATATATATATATATGGACAAACAGTAAGAACTTGTCCCTTCAAATTCTAAAAATTGCAATTAGGTGCATCAAATATAATTAATAGATTGATGTTGCTTCCTTAATAATTGGCCATATTTCAGTTCAAATCCTGTCTGTGTTATGCAGAATTGCTGTTTATATATATAAATATTAACCAAGGTTTTTGCCCAGTTACCCAGGCGGATGCCTCACAGTAAAGCTGACAGCAAGGATGTCAGATATGGAACTGTTACCACATTCTCTGGCAATCTTGACAGCTACCTCCTAAAAATAGCCATGATCCTGGGAGGATGAAAGACTTCAGAGGCTGATGTGAGCCCAGTGTTGTGTGGGCGGGACACTGGATGAGACCCCAGTTGTTCTTGGTTTGTTCTGACACATGGCCAAGATACATGGTCGGGATGCCACGAATTTGCAGTGCATGTTTTTCTGTTAAAATGATCAGTGTTGACATTTGTATCATTGACCTTCCTGGACTTTGGTCTTTCCTTTTGATTCACAGTGGCACAAAGTTCACTAATATTCCTGTTAAGTACTCAGTAGGTTTTTTGTTTTCATTCACATATTAAATATTTGTTTATTGGTTTCATTTAATCATGGAAAGTATGCATACTATAAACATTCATATAAGGAATAATCACCTACAATTTAATTACAATCGAATATTATGACATCATCTTGTTGGATTTATGATTCGACGTATTCTTCAGTATTGACCATGTTGAAGTTTTACCTGTTTACATTATTGAGTTGATTGACTCATGTCAAAGTGTAAACAGAAACAAATCAACATGTTTTATTAGAATGCCTGACACCAGAAAGTAGTGTCAGCTATAATACAGTGCAGACACATCCGAACAGTGAAGCCATACAACTCTGTTTGTAAAATTGCTGAATTTTATAGAAGTACACATTTTTATTTTAAGTGGCGCATTAGGATATAAAGCAGGCGTTCAGAAGATCACTGGTTGGCTTTTCAATATTGCCTGGTTACTGTGGTGCCCCCTGGTGATCAAAACCGAAATACTTCTGGACAACCATGCGACAGAAGACGAAAGTATCCTGTCCGCTGACCATGTTAAAAAGTGTTATTCATCAGTGAGATGTTGACATGGTGAAGACGTTGGTAGAGTGAGACACTGTCTTGTCCTGTATGGCAGGTGTTTGCAGCATGGAAGGTTCACTGAGGCAGAGACTGGTTTATAATAGCTGTCAATCTTGGTAGGTTTGGGAGAACAACTCCAATGACAAGTTGCCTACAGTGTCTGGTCAATGTCACCGAACTCAGCATATAATATTATTTTAATCAGTTATAAAGTTATTTATGCCATGACATCCCCAGCAGCTAAAACCAGAAAAAGAGGTCGAAAATTCGACAAAAATTGGCTGTCAAAATTTGACATGTTGAGGTATTGAGAATAATAAAATGATGTGCAAAATGAAATCATTATAAAACGTCTTAACTTTTCAAGCCATGATCGATTTCCAATACAAAGTACGCACATGCACATGCACATGCACATGCACATGCACATGCACATGCACATGCACATGCACATGCACATGCACATGCACATGCACATGCACATGCACATGCACATGCACATGCACATGCACATGCACATGTGGTGTACATACATAAGTTCTACCAAGTGCAGGTCAATGTGCCTATTACCATACAAAATCGCTCACAGAGTGCATATTTATTTGGACCCCATTTTTACAGTAGGGACCTAATTTTTTCAGGCCCATGGGGACAACATTATTAAAACCCTAAATGAACATTGAATATATGATAGGTTGCACTGTATTGTTGTGTATGCCATGTGTCAGTCAGTTGTATTTATGTTGTAGATGTGTCAGTCAGTTGTATTTGTGTTGTAGATGTGTCAGTGAATCAGCTGTATTTGTGTTGTAGATGTGTCAGTGAATCAGCTGTATTTGTGTTATAGATGTGTCGGTGAATCAGCTGTATTCGTGTTGTAGATGTGTCAGTGAATCAGCTGTATTTGTGTTGTAGATGTGTCAGTGAATCAGCTGTATTCGTGTTGTAGATGGGTCAGTGAATCAGCTGTATTTGTGTTGTAGATGTGTCAGTGAATCAGCTGTATTCGTGTTGTAGATGTGTCAGTGAATCAGCTGTATTTGTGTTGTAGATGTGTCAGTGAATCAGCTGTATTTGTGTTGTAGATGTGTCAGTGAATCAGCTGTATTTGTGTTGTAGATGTGTCAGTGAATCAGCTGTATTTGTGTTGTAGATGTGTCAGTGAATCAGCTGTATTTGTGTTGTAGATGTGTCAGTGAATCAGCTGTATTTGTGTTGTAGATGTGTCAGTGAATCAGCTGTATTTGTGTTGTAGATGTGTCAGTGAATCAGCTGTATTTGTGTTGTAGATGTGTCAGTGAATCAGCTGTATTTGTGTTGTAGATGTGTCAGTGAATCAGCTGTATTTGTGTTGTAGATGTGTCAGTGAATCAGCTGTATTTGTGTTGTAGATGTGTCAGTGAATCAGCTGTATTTGTGTTGTAGATGTGTCAGTGAATCAGCTGTATTTGTGTTGTAGATGTGTCGGTGAATCAGCTGTATTTGTGTTGTAGATGTGTCAGATTTTTTGAGTTTGCGGGCAGTGTATTTGTGTTGTAGATGTGTCAGTGAATCAGCTGTATTTGTGTTGTAGATGTGTCGTGAATCAGCTGTATTTGTGTTGTAGATGTGTCAGTGAATCAGCTGTATTTGTGTTGTAGATGTGTCAGTGAATCAGCTGTATTTGTGTTGTAGATGTGTCAGTGAATCAGCTGTATTTGTGTTGTAGATGTGTCAGTGAATCAGCTGTATTTGTGTTGTAGATGTGTCAGTGAATCAGCTGTATTTGTGTTGTAGATGTGTCTGAAGTGAATCAGCTGTATTTGTGTTGTAGATGTGTCAGTGAATCAGCTGTGTTCGTGTTGTAGATGTGTCAGTGAATCAGCTGTATTTGTGTTGTAGATGTGTCAGTGAATCAGCTGTGTTTGTGTTGTAGATGTGTCAGTGAATCAGCTGTGTTTGTGTTGTAGATGTGTCAGTGAATCAGCTGTATTTGTGTTGTAGATGTGTCAGTGAATCAGCTGTATTTGTGTTGTAGATGTGTCAGTGAATCAGCTGTATTTGTGTTGTAGATGTAAATGAGTGCGAGGCTGTGTCAGAACCCTGCGTCAACGCACAGTGCATCAACAACCAGGGCAGTTACAAGTGCGAGTGTTTCCTGGGCTTCACTCTCGGCAGGGACGGGCGCACATGTCTTGGTAGGCCACGACAGGGAATTGGTAGCAGTAGTAACATATTGTAATAACGTACTGTAATGGTGACAATTGCAGCGGGGAGTTGGTAGCAGAAGTAAGATATTGTAAAAACGTGTTGTAATGGTGACCGTTGCAGTGGGGGTTGGTAGTATAGTGACATGTTGTAATAATATATTGTAATATCATATTGTAAAGGTGGCAATTGCAGTGGGGAGTTGGTAGCAGAAGTAGGATATTGTAAAAACGTGTTGTAATGGTGACCGTTGCAGTGGGGGTTGGTAGTATAGTAACATGTTGTAATAATATATTGTAATATCATATTGTAAAGGTGGCAATTGCAGTGGGGAGTTGGGAGCAGTAATATCATATTGTAATGATGTATTGTAATAATGTATTGTAATGGTGACCATCGCAGTGGAGGTTAGTAGCAGTAATAACAATTGGGGTTGTGCGTGAACACTGTATGTGGTTACAGAGACGCGGCGTGACCTCTGCTACGCCAGTATCCGCGGGGGTCAGTGTCTCAACCCCTCCGGCACGGCTGTCACCCGCTCAGTGTGCTGCTGCTCTCTCGACAGTATGGAGGCCTCCGGGGTAGGGTGGGGCTCCCCCTGTGAACCCTGCCCCTCCATGGACACAGACGAGTACAAGATGCTGTGTCCTCACGGCCCAGGCATGACCAATGGAGGTGTAGGTAAGTGTCACATGTCACGTCTACAGGTAACCTGTGGAAGAGTCGGTATGTGTCACATGTCACTACTATAGTTAACCTTTAGAGAAGTCAGTACATGTCGCACTGTAGGTGATTTCTCAGTGAATAGAAATCCATAGGATCGACAAATGAATCGAACGAGTGTTTACATTTACTATGTAGATGCACATGTTCAAAAAATTGCTGTTGGTACATCTCATGATATCTTCAGCACCTCTTTTGAACAGACGATCTGTTATTTGACAAATCTCTTATATTTGATTGTCATTGTTGACTAAAATGCATATAACATTGATTCTGGATGAAAATATCATGTCAAATCTGAATAGTTAATTTTTTATATGACTCTTTTGGTGGGTAATTTTAGAAGTGGTGTTATCTTCTTGACATTTGTGTGCTGGGTCATTTCAAATTATGAATTAAAATTTGTTTAATGTATCAAATGCATGTTTACAATTGTACTGTTATTCATTATTATAAATTGTACTATAAATTTACTTGATGTAACTTAGTACCTTATTTAATAGTTATTTCTTTATCTACACATATTTTAAC
Organism: Ridgeia piscesae; assembly: GCA_025642075.2. NCBI lineage: Eukaryota > Metazoa > Annelida > Polychaeta > Sabellida > Siboglinidae > Ridgeia > Ridgeia piscesae. Next base: position 427,090 of record JAODUO010000312.1, on the reverse strand, counting down.
TTATGTACCTTTTGAAAGCTATCTGTATGTATCAATTGTACACAGGTTTTTACCCAAATTAAACATATTTGTAAAGCTCAGTATATTTACTGTATGGCAGAGGTATTTGTTGCACAGAGTTTTACTTGAATATTTTGTGTTAATGCCAATGAAAAACATAGTTTGCGAATAATATTGCATTTCATTACTTAGTAAGGGATGTGAAGAGTTAATATGTATCCATGATGATATGTTATTTCAAATAGTCTTTGTTGCTTGTTGACAACATGAAATTGTGTCATCTTGTTATAGATATCAACGAGTGTGCTGTCAACCCCAATGTGTGTCAGAACGGGGCGTGTGAGAACCTGAGGGCGGGGTACAGGTGTGTGTGTAACCCTGGCTACCAAGTGGATAGTACTGGACGAGTCTGCTCAGGTACGGTCAGTCAAGTCATGCCGTTGCTCTCGACACATTAGACTGCATATCACTCACTCGTCATATCAGTCACTTCATGTCACATCAGTCACTCCATGTCGTATCAGTCATTCCATGTCAAATCAATTACTCCTGTCATATCAGTCACCCGTGTCATAGCAGGCACTCATGTCATATCAGTCACTCCAAGTCAGATCAATCACTCCTGTCATATCAGTCACTCCATGTCATATTAATCACTACTGTCATATCAGTTACCCATGTCATATCAGTCACCCATGTCATATCAGTCATCATGTCATATCAATCACTCCTGTCATATCAGTCACTCCTGTCATATCGGTCACTCATTCCATGTCAAATCAACCAGTTTTCAAGTAATTTTACTTATATTTTAACCAGTGACTGCAGTGTTTGTGTATATTTTTTATTTACAAAAACAACTGAAGTACTGATTACGCAAAATTCAAGAAAGGTGTGAGAAGCATAATGATTACACTGGGTGGATGTAAATGTTATCTTTCCAAACCTGATTGAAGCAGCTGTGTTTCATTCTTCTGGTACAGAACAGCACATGACAGTATTTAAGCAACAGTGGAACAGTTGGATTTAGTGGTATTTCAGCTGGAACATTGGCAGCTTTCCAGAAACAACTCAACACTTATCTATTCTGCTTGCATTACATGCCTTGAAGACACTGGATTCTATTGTATAACATTGATTGCTTTTAAATTTAAATTGGTCAAACTTTATTTTTACAATTACACCTTAATTAATTAATTTTTATTTAATTTATATATCTTAGCTTACTCAATTATATATCTGAGCTTATTTATTTTATCTTAGCTTATGCATTTAATTAATTTATACTTTACATTTAGTCAACGTGTCATGTTAGTGTGCAGTGCTTTGATTGGCATTTAATTACTTAAAAAGTGCAGAATTGTTATTATTATTGTTATACCTGTGCCGTGTCCAGACATCAACGAGTGTGCCATCAACCGCCTGCTGTGTGACAACGGACAGTGTCGAAACACGCCAGGCAGCTACCAGTGCATCTGCCCAGAGGGTTACAAGTTCAGTGAACACACAGAGGCCTGCAAAGGTAATCATACCACTGTACACACTTACACTTCTCATGAGCTGTCATCCTCAGTGTTCTGTGTTTACACATGCACACTAAACAGGTTCCATCCTGGTGTTGTTACATAAGATCAATGATGAGGATATTTCCATGGGTACTGCAGGTCAATTGGTGATTGCCCTTCTTCAGTCGATGAGTAGTGATCAGTTCACTAGGTGGCACCACCATATACAACGTAGAGTTATTTACGTAGATGTTTTTGATATGTGCTGTTTTTCTAAAGGGTATTTCTCCTTCCAGAGATACTTAAGTGGTGTTCTGTTCTCCAGCTGGTTCATTGCTCTGTGGACTGTAAATTAATAATTGCTATACTGATATGCTAACTTTGGCCCTTTGTAAGCGCATCTTGTCCCTGGTGCCGAGGTCCATTCACCTCTTTCTTTGCCCTTTTACTTCCTTGGTCAGTTAGCCTCTGATCTTCCAACTGCCTATATGTTTGGAAATATACGATGGCAGATATTTCTATTTTTTGGACACTTTTCAGTTGTCCAACGTTCCCCAGGTGTTATATCAACAGCGCCACTGACTGGTGTTGTATCAACACTTCCTGCAGCCATTCCCCAGCTGGCGTCACAATTGTTACATTAACATTTCCTGCAGCGTGTCATTCGTAATTGTTGGCAGCAGAACTGAAATGATAATGGGAACGGGAATAAGTTGAAAATACAGTAACGGTGACAGTTGCTGCACTTGTTTGCTGTCTCGTAGGATTGATGCCACCCACCCTCAATAATTACAGGGGGTATATATAGAGAGGATCCCAGTTCTTTCTATTCAAAACAATGGTTAGAACATATTACATGTTGGTAAATTTCAGTTGGTTTATTATATAAAAACTAACCACACATTTACACACACAGCTAAAATATAAAGAGCAAAATGTGTCCACATTATACTAAGCTAATTTTTATTCTAAATGGACCCTTCAACCGACATCCAGTTTTTTTTGGGATTGTAGGATTCTTTATTTACAAGCCCCTTAAATTAAATTGTTACTATTACATTTGTGTGTTGCAGACGTGGATGAGTGTGAAACGACACCAGACCTGTGTATTAATGGGCGATGTGTCAATGTACCTGGCAGTTACAGGTGTGAATGCACCGAGCCAGGCACAACGCTTGATCCAACTGGCAGAATCTGTCGAGGTACGTATTTTTGGACAACGGTTAAACAAGATTCACTTCTGTAGCTAAACCCAATCGACACATGGACATAGAAGCTAGTGCTTACCGACAATCCACTTTCTGTATCTAAGAATAGCCTGCCATTCTGAGATATTTCTCTAGTTTTATTAATTACTATAAACATTCCAGATTTAGTGACCAATAAGATAGCAGAACTATCTGAGGAGCACTGGACATGTATTGGTAAGTGTAACGGTGAGATGTTTGTTGTTTTGTTGACTGACTGACTGACTGGTGGTGTGTGTGTTTTAGACACATGACATATTGGTAAGTGTAACCGTGAGGTGTTCGTTGTTTTGTCAACTGGTGGTGTGTGTGTTTCAGACACAAGAAGGGGAGCGTGTTGGGCCAACATCAAGAACGGTCGATGTGAGCAGCAGATTGGAGGTCTGTTGCTGCGGAGTGAGTGCTGTGCCACTGTTGGCAAGGCCTGGGGCAGTCCTTGTGAGCCGTGCCTACTAGAACTCACCGGCGTACATGGTAAGTAACTAAGTATGTTGTTGCACTGTTGAACCAGTATTTTATATGGTTTTTAAACTGGTTTATTTAATCATCAGTATTCCATACGATATGTTACGCCGCCAACTGACAATAATATTGTCATTACCTTGCAAACTCATAAAGTTTTTTGTGAAAAGGCAAGACATTCAACACATTAGCGCATCCTCCCATCTCAAAAGATGGTAGAAAGTGACCAGTGGCATTTTCCCATGAAGCCACAGTGTGGCGCCATTATTACATAACCGTACATTTCTTGCGCATTTCAAGAATATGCACCAGAAAAACATAGCAAACCATGTATACTGTGTTCAGTCATACAGTAAGTATCTGAGCTACTTAAAAGTTTACGTAGAACAAGTAGCAAATGTCTGCCTTGTAGTGTTGTCATGAGTGCAGGGTTCTGATTCGGGTGTGTTGTTTCTGTGTGTTGAAGCCCACACTTATCTCAGATCAGATATCTGTGATACCTGTCCAGCATTGCAATCCAACCATCACTTGCTATCGGAATATTGTGTTGCTATCAATTTTATCTGGCTAATTTTGCCAGCAGTGAACCCGGTGATAATTAATTTTGCATGCTTGTGTAAAAGATTTTAATAATTGTCTATGTATACAGGCATATGATTTTACTAAACACAAATTTACCTACATTTATATTATTTTATATACAAACAAAACAGCAAGCGGGTTTCTTTGTAATGGCATGTTAATTTGCCACGCCGCTGTACTGCATATTTCTTGTTCGACTGCGATGATCTGAACTGTGTTTTGGTATTATACAAGCCAGCCAGTGAACTTGTATTCTCTTTGTTTATGCAGGTAGAAAATGTCCCAGTGGATACCGCTTGGAGAGAGGTGTAAAATGTGTGGGTGAGTAATATATTGTGCAGGTGGAAAGTGTCCCAGTGGATATCGCTTGGAGAGAGGTGTAAAATGTGTGGGTGAGGAATATATTGTGCAGGTAGAAAGTGTCCCAGTGGATATCGCTTGGAGAAAGGTGTAAAACATGTGGATGGGTAATAAGTTGGTGGAACAGTGAATCTACATGACACATGCACTACCCACTCCTCTTATGAGAAATATTGTTCACGATTCCAAGATACGGATAGACTGCAACAGACAACACTTTGTAGCATTTTATTAAAAACTTGCAACGTTTCAGTCTACCACCTGTGTCTCTTGAAGACGCACTGATGTCATGTTACACAACTCAGATGTTGGCGCTGCTGGTGTGCATTGCCTGATCTGTTAAATTCTGTGACTGGAGTCATTTCTAAAAAGGTCATATTGGAGCACGATAACTTGATGTTAGAAAGCTGAACTGTACATGTTGAGGCCTTAATTGTTTTATCTCATAATACTTTTTATCATATCAGATCCAGGAAACTAACGAGACGACAATGCATTAAAAAATGTCTTTCAGAAGCAACCATCAAAATGGCAACTAAACACAATCGGCCAGTTGGCAAATAAAATGTACCCCTGCCCCAGTCGCCCCCACCCCACCCCTGAACCATGTACTTGTGTGGCAGACATTGACGAGTGTGAGCTGTTTGGTGAAGACATCTGCGGAGGCGGGGGAACTTGCATCAACACCGAAGGCTCCTTCTACTGCCAGTGCCCCGAGGGCCTCACCCTTGACCCCACGCGTCTCAAGTGCATAGGTCAGTGCCACGTGCCTACCAACTTTCTCGGTGGAAATACTTGTTTTCTAATTTAGACCAGAAGAAAAAGTGTGGGATGGAAAGTGGATTAATTTTACAGTTTACAGATTATTGTCTTGGGAAATGTGTATGTGTTCTCATTTTGTTTCTTAATTTATCCTTATCATTTATGCAAATCACTAACAAATAATAACCAGGTGAATATATCTGGTAAATTGTAAAACAGAAATGCGATGAACGGAGTTTGGGACCAGTTCAGAGTGTGATGTTTGTTTGTTAATTTAAATCTATGCCGAAGACACACCTTTTCACAGTAATGTTTACATAACTTGGATGATTACCAACACTCGGCTACAATAACTGATCATGTTTATTGTTTATTGTTTATTATTTTATTTATTTATTTCATATAAATGTTTGCCTGTATTGATCTTCACATCCTGTATATTGCTCATTATTTTATCTGTTTTTCTACAATTTTACATTTATCTAACTTATAACCTTATTTATTTTTATCTTATTTATTTTTTATCTATTCATTTTTTAACATATTTTATATTTTATAGGCTACTTAGATGTGCTAATGTATGTACCAATTGTATATGGGTTTTTACCTGAAATAAATGTATTCGTATTCATATTAATCTTAATATATTATTTTTGTGGTACAATAATAATATAATCTTAATTATTTTATTTGGCAATTTACACCTTTGTTTTTATTCAAATGTAGTATTTTATTTACTTATTAATTTTAGTTAAGTATTTTTCTGTCTTACAAACACTGTATGCTATTCTGTGTAAACTTCTTTGAACAGAAATGGATGCAACGCTCAACAAAATAAATATTATTTGTGTTGTTCAGACAAGCAAGAGGATGTGTTAGTTAATTTATTTTAGTTTAGTGTTTTTCTCTCTTACAAACACTGTGCTATTCTGTGTAAAGCGCTGTGAACAGATTGGATGTGGCGCTCAATATTATTTGTGTTCAGACATGCGAGAGGACGTGTGTTACACGCGCTACCACCGCCGCCAGTGTTCTCACCCCCTCGTTGGCATTTACCTGCGTGCCACCTGCTGCTGCTCCATCGGGGCGGCCTGGGGCACAGCCTGCGAACGCTGCCCCAAGCCTGGCACAGGTCAGTAGTCATGTGACCTCTCATGCTGCTTACAATGGCCCCACAAGACCAGAACAAATACCCTGGAAAAATGTGATAATTCGAGGAAAATTCTGCGGATGTTAAAGAGTGTTAAGTTAATGTCAAGCTGTGTTGAACTTTATACAATAATAATTTGTAATAATAATTTATTTCTCTTTGCAATCATGGAGGTTTGATAGTAATGAAAAAAAACAGCACGTGTACATTTGCCAAATATGCTACATTTGGTATATGAATAAATCTGTTTCAAGAAATTAAGTGTGCCTCACAGCAGATGTATATCAACTGGCATTGTTCACCTCTCTCTGTCTGCTTATATATGCAGATATGTACCCAAGTCTGTCTGTTCTTTGTTTTGATGCTAAGTTCTTAATTGAGAACAAGTTAAAAGTGCCTGCCAAATTGTTTCTAATAATCCCAGAAATATTGTTTGTAATGTAAATATTTGACCTGCAAATTGTAAACAGCATTTCTTTATAAACATGTTTTGTTGGCAAGAAAATCCTTTGATGTTCTGTGTATTCTTAAATTCAAGAGAACTGATTCATTAACGTCTTCCTAATACTTACCATGCATAATGAAGCCAAGTAACAGAACAGACAATGTAGCATTAAAGAAAAAAACCCAGGTCTAAGTCATATGCACAGTCAGTTCGTTAAGAGATTGCCTGGTTTTGTTAGAATCATAGACAGTAGGTTCCCAGTGCTGACAGAGTTGTGAAAGATTAGTCAAATACACCACCTGGGATGTGTGTAGTTGTTGAACTGTTGAGTTTTGTCTTGTGCCAGATGACTTCAAGGCCCTGTGTGGGCGTGGCTCAGGCTTTGGCCCGAGTGGCCCAACTATCGGAGGAGGCGAAGCCCCAGTCTCAGGTGAGAATGCTCCATAGTGGCTCCACTCTTAACCAGATGTTGATGACTTTAGGTGAATGAGCAAAATGTTTTGTAAAAAAAATTATGTAATAGCTGTAGCAACAAGTTCCAGTTTATATGTTAGCAAGTAGTAACATATGATGGTGTATATGTCATGACATGTATTTTATCGAAAACATACAAACACAATCAATGTACTGATTTGTTCCTAAGTCTGTGTGACTTTAATGCCAAATCGCTGATATTTCCTTTATGTAATTTATTGTGTGTGTAGGCACTCCACTATGATGCTGTATTTATTATCTGTGATGCCCCGACCACAATTAGAATATAAGGCAGTTAAGCACTTATAAGCAATATTTTTATCATGATATATGTAATGATTTATAAATTGTTATTATATTTATTTTATTTATTTACTTATTTTGTTAACTTTTTAAGTATTTTATGCTGCACATAAATGGGGTAATAAATGTTTATTGTATTGTATTGTATTGAAAGCAAAACATCATGTCCTTCAACGCACGTTATTCAATACTTCTTTTACCATATGTCATTCAATCATTCAATACATTTCCTTCAACGTATGTCATTCAATCATTCAATACACATCCTTCAACATATGTCATTCAATACACTTCAATGTATGTCAGTCAATCATTCAATACACATCCTTCAACATATGTCATTCAGTACACTTCAACGTATGTCAGTCATTCAATCATTCAATACACATCCTTCAACATATGTCATTCAATACACTTCAACGTGTCTTTCAGTTATTCAATACACTTCCTTCAATGTATGTTGACTTTGTGTCGTTGCTGCGTTGCAGACATCAATGAGTGTATGTTGTTCCCCAACCTGTGTGTCAATGGCCGCTGTCGTAACACCATCGGCAGCTTCCTGTGCACCTGCAACAAGGGTTTCGCTCTCGCAGATGATGGCAAAAACTGCACGGGTTAGTATTAGTTTTATCTGTTATTTGGAAACATTTACAAAGTGCCATGTATTCGGGTTAAAAACCTGCTCAAAGGTGCTACAACATATAAAAAGGTAAACACATAGTTATAAGTTAATAATTGTTATTTGTTTATGTGGAAACATTTATAAAGGGCCATGTATGTTGTACACAATATAAAATAAATATATACGTTAAAATAATTAAGTTAAATAAATATGTTAAATAAATAAGTTAATTCAATAAAATAAATAAGTTAAATGCAATACTAAATTGACTGTAAAATTAGACATGCATAAAGATTAAGACAACTAGCAAACTTTATAAACAAAATTGAATATATTATATAAAAATATTGGGAAATATATACATTTCACCTGAAATATTTAAATACAGCTGTATGTGTATCAATTTCACGTGCACCAACTGTTAACAGCCACCTAGTGGCTAGTAGATCAGATAGGTTTTGATAAGGTAAGTTATTTACTCCTAACTTGGCCATGCCGGTAAGTGTTCTTTATAAGGCTATAAAACAAGTGTGTGATTTGTTTTTGAACAGACATCAATGAATGTCGTATCTCAAGCAACATCTGCGGCAACGGGACATGTGAGAACACACCGGGCACCTTTGTGTGTCACTGCTACGCTGGGTACGAGAGCACCTTCAGCACCAAGGTCTGCACAGGTAAGTCCCTGTGGAGTTATACACATGCATACATACATACGTACGTATGTACGTACGTACATACATATAATATAAACATATATATATAATATATATGTATGTATGTGTGTATATATATATATATATATATATATATATATTGTTTTTATATATCATTTTACGTATTTACTATTACTTATAGTGTTTTTTTAATCAGTGAGTGGGATGTAACGAAGTACTTTTATGTTTACTTTCTTATTTTTTGAACTACTTGACACGATAGATTCATTTATTTTGTTAGAAATGTATTCTTTTACTTTGTAACTGAAGTCATTTTTATGTTTACTTTCTTATTTTTATCTCACGTTCTAATACTTTTGTGTCTATTATAAGTCTTTAGCCACACAAATTTTCTGAAATTACTCCCCCGCATACCTTCCTCTAGATTTGTGTTAGTGTATTGCTTTTGAAGCTGGAACAGCGGATCATAGAAATATGGTACATTTAATACCCTTTTATTTAGTTATTTTCTATACGTATGATTACAGAAAATCTGGTATATATATATTTATATATATATATATATATATATATATATATATATATATATATATATATATATATATATATATATATATCATTATATAATAATTATTGTATTTTTGTAATATAATTATTATTTATATTTATGATATAATTAGAAAAAGACAAGATTAGGACATTTTTTATCATGATTATGATTTAGAAACTGTATAACAGTGGAACCCCTCATTTAAGACCGCCCCCCAAATCAGAGTGGGGCGGTCTTAAAAGATGGGTGGTCTCTCGTGAGGGGTTTGCAACATTCAACACTAGGGGGCGCTTACAATGACTAACATCAACACTAGGGGGCGCTTACAACCACTAAGTAGTAAAATACACAAAATGAAAAGTAGAAAATACAAAATGAGATAACATATTAACAATAACAAAATTATTTATTCTGTTTATTTATGTGTGACACGTTTCAGTATAAGTTTAATTTTGAATCGTTTTTTCTAAATAATATCTGATAAAAAGTATCCTCATTTTGAATCGTTTTTTAATTATATCTGATAAAAATTTTATTTAATTTATTTAAAATTCGGTCTGAGGGGCTAAAAAGTGCTGCCACCTCACAGCGTTTGGGTAATCGTACCACGGTCGTCATTTTGTTGTTCTTTCCAGCGCCACAAAACAATCTTTTACTTTCTGATCAAATCATGAAAACGACCTCTTACAGCCGCGAAACTTCCTCTCTAATAACTCATATTACCTACCGGTATACATACGCTAGGTCATAAAATTAAATCATTTAAATTGCTGTGAAGAATAAAATTCACAAATCTAAATTGTGCTAAACTAAAGTCGACATCGCCTGTGGCTGTTACGCGCAGGCCGTAGATTACCGTGGCATTATGTCGATATTTTATCACGGTGTCGCTAAATCTGGATTCCGGTTTTATCCTAAACTAACCTAAAACTTAGCCTAAGTTTCTAAACTTTAATCATACACAAGTTTCAAAAAAATTCATACACAATATGGATATTTAATCGCAGAGTTATGCGTAGCCACCGACGGTGACCATGTCAACCATGATGTCTTGCCGGCGAGTTCTTGTGTGAGTTTGTTTCGTGAATTTTATTTGTTTCAATAATGTAAGTGATTTAATTTTATAACATAGTGTGTGTTTATAAATATATAAGATATGTGAGGAAAGTCTAGCGGCTGTTAGATGTCGTTTTCATAATTCGGTCAAAAAGTAAAAGATCGCCAAAATGAATGGTCGTCATTAGTCATGTGTTTAATGAGAGTTCATTGCGATATTTAGGTAAAAAAATGTGCTGGCCACCTATCGGATGGTCGTTCGTCAGGGGTAAAATTCAAATTGCCATGGTCGTTGGTCACGTCTGCCGGGTGGTCGTTGGTGAGGGAACGTTTATACAGCATAGACATTCCGTCAATGAAAACACGGTCGTAAAAAGCGGGTGGTCGTAAATGAGGGTGGTCGTTCGTGAGTAATTATGTGTTTTTATTTATTTTAAAACTTTCATTTATTTTATATTTTATTTATTGGATGCTGCACATAAATGACCCTTCATGGGATGATAAAGTGTTACTGTATTGTACTGACTGCGACATCCCAGACACAGAGACATGTTTCCTTTTCCCACAGACATCAACGAGTGTGGACGTGACCCCAGTCTGTGTCGGGGAGGGTACTGTGTCAACACGGCCGGCAGCTATGAGTGTCAGTGTCCCGAGGGCAACGAACTCAGTCCTGACGGGCAGTCTTGTGAAGGTATGTGGTGACTGTCCTCTGTCATTTACTTGTTCATGCATTCATCTTAACGTTGGATTGTTATAATTTCTTATATATTGCAGGGGTCTTTGCGGAGGAACATACAGAAGGGCATGTCTGAATAATTTTTTTTTGTTATTTCAATGTCGTATTATGCCATGTATAAAGTAAGGTTACATCTAATTTTCATTATTATTTTTTTTTTATGTGGATATATTTCATTAAGCACAGATGAATAAGAGAAATTTGTTCTTTGTCATGAATAAAATATTTGTGTTTTTGTCGTGGATATTTTATTATGTATGTGACGAATAAAAGCATGGAAACTAGCTGTCATGTGATGGGTTGATGTGCTTCAGATATTGATGAGTGTTCAATGTCAAGTGACATGTGCTCACACGGCCGCTGTGAGAACTACATGGGTGGCTACGAGTGTGTCTGTGACCCGGGGTACCAGTCCAACCGACAGAAGACAGGCTGTGTGGGTGAGTGTTCTACAACCCCAGTAGTTTATTTACCCCTCGGTAGCCTGTTCACCCCAGTAGCCTGTTCCCCCTCAGTAACCTGTTCCCCCTCAGTAGCTGTCCCCCCTTCAGTAGCTTGTTCCCCCTCAGTAGCCTGTTCCTCTTCAGTAGCCTGTTCCCCCTCAGTAGCCTGTTCACCCCTCAGTAGCTTGTTCCACTTCAGTAGCCTGTTCCCCCTATCAGTAACCTGTTTCCCCTCAATAACCTGTTCCCCCTCAGTAGCCTGTTCCCCCCTTCAGTAGCCTGTTCCCCCTCAGTAGCCTGTTCCCCCTCAGTAGCCTGTTCCCCCTTCAGTAGCCTGTTCCCCCTATCAGTAACCTGTTTCCCCTCAATAACCTGTTCCCCTCAGTAGCCTGTTCCCCCTTCAGTAGCCTGTTCCCCCTCAGTAGCTGTTCCCCTTCAGTAACCTGTTCCCCCTATCAGTAACCTGTTTCCCCTCAGTAACCTGTTTCCCCTCAGTAACCTGTTCCCCCTCAGTAGCCTGTTCACCCCTCAGTAGCTTGTTCCCCCTTCAGTAGCCTGTTCCCCCTATCAGTAACCTGTTTCCCCTCAATAACCTGTTCACCCTCAGTAACCTGTTCCCCCTCAGTAGCCTGTTCACCCCTTCAGTAGCTTGTTCCCCCTCAGTAGCCTGTTCCCCCTATCAGTAATCTGTTTCCCTCAATAACCTGTTCACCCTCAGTAGCCTGTTCCCCCTATCAGTAACCTCTTTCCCTCAGTAGCCTGTTCCCCCTATCAGTAGCCTGTTCCCCCTCAGTAGCCTGTTCCCCCTATCAGTAACCTGTTTCCCCTCAATAACCTGTTCACCCTCAGTAACCTGTTCCCCCCTCAGTAACCTGTTTTCCCTCAGTAACCTGTTCACCCTCAGTAGCCTGTTCACCCTACCAGTAGCCTGTTTCCCCTCAGTAACCTGTTCACCCTCAGCTAACCTGTTCCCCCTCAGTAACCTCTTCACCCTGTCAACAGCTTGTTCCGTCTCAGTAACCTGTTCCCCCGTCAGTAACTAGTTCCCCTCTGGAGCCTCTACTATCACCCGTCAGTAGTTTGTTCAACCCTCAGTAAGCTGTATAGTCTACTGTTATATTTCAGTTTGTTTTATCTCTATTTGTTTGTTCGTCTTCAGCATTGTGAACATTGAAGGATGTGGTACTTCATAAAATATAGATTATATGTCGAACCAGAAGTAAGATAATAATTACAATTCTTTTCTATCTAAATCCTAGTGAGCAATACTCATGTGTGCATCATGAGAAAAGGATTGGTCAGTCTCAAAATCGATAAAGCAGCATCAACGTTGTCAACAGATGTAGAAATGCAGCAGGAGACTAAGTGGATGGACATTCTTGTAGAGGTAAGTTTTTAAAATTGATGGTGGGAGGTGGAATCTTGTGTTGTAGACATTGACGAATGCAGGCGAAACAACGGAGGCTGCATGAACATCTGTCACAACTCACAGGGTAGTTTCCGGTGCAGCTGTAACCAAGGTTACCGTCTCCAGGCCGACGGCAGGAGTTGTATTGGTACGTACATCCCATCTCTCATACATGCACACTGGCTTGTTTGTTGTGAGATAGGGTAGTTTACATAAATAAGAAGCACAAATGACAACCATTGCATGGCTTGGTTAAATGATTTTAAATACTCGCAGTGATGTAGCAACCTCTTTTCGGAGAACGTTGCCATGTTTTCTGTTTGTAAGGATTTGCTTCAAATTGTAAGGAAAAAATGATGTATTTGTTGTTGCAAGACGAGTGTGTGGAGGACCTGACATCTGTGGTCCTACAGATGTATTTGTTGTTGCAGACATAGATGAGTGTGTGGAGGACCCTGACATCTGTGGTCCTACAAATGTATCTGTTGTTGCAGACATAGACAAGTGTGTGGAGGACCCTGACATATGTGGTCCTACAAATGTATCTGTTGTTGCAGACATAGACAAGTGCGTGGAGGACCCTGACATCTGTGGTCCTACAGATGTATCTGTTGTTGCAGACATAGATGAGTGTGTGGAGGACCCTGACATCTGTGGTCCTACAGATGTATCTGTTGTTGCAGACATAGATGAGTATGTGGAGGACCTGACATCTGTGGTCCTACAGACGTATCTGTTGTTGCAGAAATAGACGAGTGTGTGGAGGACCTGGCATCTGTGGTCCTACAGATGTATCTGTTGTTGCAGACATAGATGAGTGTGTGGAGGACCTGACATCTGTGGTCCTATAGACGTATCTGTTGTTGCAGACATAGACAAGTGCGTGGAGGACCCTGACATCTGTGGTCCTACAGATGTATCTGTTGTTGCAGACATAGATGAGTGTGTGGAGGACCTGACATCTGTGGTCCTATAGACGTATCTGTTGTTGCAGACATAGACGAGTGTGTGGAGGACCCTGACATATGTGGTCCTACAGACGTATCTGTTGTTGCAGACATAGACGAGTGTGCAGAGGACCCTGACATCTGTGGTCCTACAGACGTATCTGTTGTTGCAGACATAGACGAATGTGCAGAGGACCCTGACATCTGTGGTCCTACAGACGTATCTGTTGTTGCAGACATAGACGAGTGTGTGGAGGACCCTGACATCTGTGGTCCTACAGACGTATCTGTTGTTGCAGACATAGACGAATGTGCAGAGGACCCTGACATCTGTGGTCCTACAGACGTATCTGTTGTTGCAGACATAGATGAATGTGCAGAGGACCCTGACATCTGTGGTCCTACAGACGTATCTGTTGTTGTAGACATAGACGAATGTGCAGAGGACCCTGACATCTATGGTCCTACAGATGTATCTGTTGTTGCAGACATAGATGAGTGTGTGGAGGACCCTGACATCTGTGGTCCTACAGATGTATCTGTTGTTGCAGACATAGACGAGTGTGCGGAGGACCCTGACATCTGTGGTGGGGGTGGAGGAGGCCAGTGTGACAATCTGCCCGGGTCCTACAGATGCATCTGCACTGACGGACTCAGTCTCAGCGCTGACCGCAAATACTGCCTTGGTCAGTCCATCAGTCGACTCCATCTACCGTCACCAGCCTAGTCAACATCCCACAGCTTCAGACCTTCATTTTCCAGATATTGGTTTACACTTGATGGTGTTTGTCTAAACTAATTGTTAAGCATGTTATGCACTTAAAAGGTCAAATACAGTTAACAGTTTCCTTGTTGTTTCTTACGAAAATTTTGACACAACTACATTTTGCAATTGACACGTCTAGAAGGCACAAAGTACTTTTAATTCAGTTGTTTGTAAACACAACCAAATATATATTCTTCTGACTATAAAATAAGTTGGTGTTGAAATAATAGTAAATATGTGGATGTGACACGTTGGCGGCTGTTGCAGACGTGAATGAATGCGAACTTGACGCTCGCATGTGTCTCAACGGCATATGCAAGAACACGATGGGATCGTACGTGTGTGAGTGTGAGATTGGCTACTCCATCAAGCCTGGACAAACAGGATGCACAGGTAGGTGGAACTCGCTCTTAATGTAATTGTCTTATGATGCTCTTTACACCGTTTATTGCAAGATCACTATGTGCTGTACACCTGATACCAGCCTGGAGCAATTGTACAAATAAGAACCTGTAAATGGCAACCAAAATCTTGTCTGACCCCACCCACTTCTTACACGACCATTACGACCTTCTCCTCTCTGGAAGGAGGTACAGAATGCCAACTGTAAAAACCCAGCGAGCCCTCAAATCCTTCATTCTATCCTCCATCAAGTATCTGAATCGGCCACAATAAATTTATCGTTGACCTATCACAGTCTACATCGCTGCCAATGCAATGTTGTTTTATCATCTTTATTAATTAATTTATTTATCTTATAATATTGTCATATTGTTTTAGCTTATTTATTTATTCCATATATATATATATATATATATATATATATATATATATATATATATATATATATATATATATATATATACATGCTATGTGACTTAAATATTTTGTTTTTATGCAACCTCCAAAGTGCAAAATGTATTTCCACTCTATGATTAAACAATAAAGTTATTATTATTATTGAGTAATACGTTACCTAATGAGTTGGTCTGTGATGTAAAAGTCTTGGAAACACGTTCGTCTGAACAATGTTTGCTTTCAGTGGCCTGTCATTTTGTGGTGTTGGATGTCGGTTTTGAAATGCCCTCCCCTTTGCTATGAATTGCTGTGGGAAGTTTGTCTGCGTTCTGAAAGGCACTAAAATGCACATATTCAAAGCACATTACTGCTGACATTTTAATATTCCATCACATTTGAGGACATTTTATTAAATATCTTACTCTTGTACATATGTATTGTTTTGACTGTATGCATCAATATTTATGTGTGTGTGTAGTATGTGATACCCATACAAATATCTCATATGTAGTATATATTTTATTTATCTAATTTTGTTTAGTTATAGTTTTAAATTAACAGTTTTAATATGACTGACTTATCGTGTTCTGTTTTTTCTGAATGTTACTTTTACATTTATTGTAACACACACCGAGTAGCTTGATTTTTATTGTTCAGCGCCTTGCGCGTAGTGAATATTGTGCTTTATAAATATTATAATAAATACCTAGCTGTAGTGAAGTCATTGAATTGGAATTTGTTTATAATTTTCTTTCTGTTTGTCAGACATTGATGAGTGTGAGAGTGGGGAAGAGACGTGTGACGAGAACGCCAGGTGTATCAACATAGAGGGTTCTTACAAGTGTGACTGCAATGAGGGCTATATTGGCAATGGCTTCGTTTGTAAAGGTGAGGTCAACACAGAGGAATCATTTAGATACAACAGTAATTAGGAATTCATATGTAAGAGAACGTTAAGGAGTTAAGTGCTAAAGTAAATGTTGGTGTTTGAAATGTTTTGATGTAAAATTGAAAAATTGCTTAAGAAAGTGTGAACATGTGCATTATAATAAGCTCATTTGGGAACATATTTGCATGTCTGTGTTCATGATATGCTGAAGGATTCTGGTGGATTTCCGGGATTCTCCTGTTGAATCGGGAGTAAATGGAGGACATATAACATGTCTGAACTCTTGTCCCTACCGATTTGAACCCTGGTAACTATTATGAAAACGTGAAATAAACAAAAGAAAATAGTTACTGATGGAAACCTGTGACAATGTAGTCTATCACTGTCAGATGTCAACGAATGTCTGCGTGACAACGGAGGGTGTAACATTGACGCTGCCTGCATCAATGTACCTGGCAGCTTCAGGTGTGTCTGTGACGAGGGCTTTGAAGGTGATGGCTACAGGTGCAAAGGTATGTCACAAAGACAGTGTTATATGTCACAAAGATGTGTCATATGTCACAAAGACAGTGTCAGATTCTGCTGCCACTTTCGATTTGTTTCATTTGTGTATTGTGTTTATTATTTAGTGTTCTCAATTTACTAGTAATAAAAAATGTATTAATATTTGTCATAATTGCTTCTGATGTTTTCTGTTCATATAAGTCTTTAACTGTGAGAACCCTACCATTTTAAAAATAATTTTATTGTCAAGTTAAAATATGTATGCTTATTAAAGAACACCATTACAAAGATAGTTATATTAACTTTTATGTGATATTGCTCTCGGCGTATTATGTTGTTGTGTGACACATTGTCTTTGTCTTGTTCTATATAAGGCACTTTGTATTATGTTGTTGTGTGACACATTGTCTTTGTCTTGTTCTATATAAGGCACTTTGTATTATGTTGTTGTGTGACCCCCATTTTTTTTTTCCTTTTTTTCTTGTTCTATATAAGGCACTTTGTATTATGTTGTTGTGTGACATGTTGTCTTTGTCTTGTTCTGTATAAGGCACTTTGTATTATGTTGTTGTGTGACACGTTGTCTTTGTCTTGTTCTATATAAGGCACTTTGTATTATGTTGTTGTGTGACACATTGTCTTTGTCTTGTTCTATATAAGGCACTTTGTATTATGTTGTTGTGTGACACGTTGTCTTTGTCTTGTTCTATATAAGGCACTTTGTATTATGTTGTTGTGTGACTCATTGTCTTTGTCTTGTTCTATATAAGGCACTTTGTATTATGTTGTTGTGTGACACATTGTCTTTGTCTTGTTCTGTATAAGGCACTTTGTATTATGTTGTTGTGTGACACGTTGTCTTTGTCTTGTTCTATATAAGGCACTTTGTATTATGTTGTTGTGTGACACGTTGTCTTTGTCTTGTTCTATATAAGGCACTTTGTATTATGTTGTTGTGTGACACGTTGTCTTTGTCTTGTTCTATATAAGGCACTTTGTATTATGTTGTTGTGTGACACATTGTCTTTGTCTTGTTCTATATAAGGCACTTTGTATTATGTTGTTGTGTGACACGTTGTCTTTGTCTTGTTCTGTATAAGGCACTTTGTATTATGTTGTTGTGTGACACTTTGTCTTTGTCTTGTTCTATATAAGGCACTTTGTATTATGTTGTTGTGTGACACATTGTCTTTGTCTTGTTCTGTATAAGGCACTTTGTATTATGTTGTTGTGTGACACGTTGTCTTTGTCTTGTTCTATATAAGGCACTTTGTATTATGTTGTTGTGTGACACGTTGTCTTTGTCTTGTTCTATATAAGGCACTTTGTATTATGTTGTTGTGTGACTCTTTGGGTCTTTGTCTTGTTCTGTTCCGGGACTTTGATTATGCTCCTTGTGTGACATCATTGTCTTTTCCCGGGGGTTCTGTAATGGCAGGGTTTGTATTATGTTGTTGTGTGACACGTTGTCTTTGTCTTGTTCTATATAAGGCACTTTGTATTATGTTGTTGTGTGACACGTTGTCTTTGTCTTGTTCTGTATAAGGCACTTTGTATTATGTTGTTGTGTGACACGTTGTCTTTGTCTTGTTCTATATAAGGCACTTTGTATTATGTTGTTGTGTGACACGTTGTCTTTGTCTTGTTCTATATAAGGCACTTTGTATTATGTTGTTGTGTGACACGTTGTCTTCGTCTTGTTCTGTATAAGGCACTTTGTATTATGTTGTTGTGTAACACATTGTCTTTGTCTTGTTCTGTATAAGGCACTTTGTATTGTTTTTGTGTGACACGTTGTCTTTGTCTTGTTCTGTATAAGGCACTTTGTATTATGTTGTTGTGTGACACGTTGTCTTTGTCTTGTTCTGTATAAGGCACTTTGTATTATGTTGTTGTGTGACACATTGTCTTTGTCTTGTTCTATATAAGGCACTTTGTATTATGTTGTTGTGTGACACGTTGTCTTTGTCTTGTTCTGTATAAGGCACTTTGTATTATGTTGTTGTGTGACACGTTGTCTTTGTCTTGTTCTATATAAGGCACTTTGTATTATGTTGTTGTGTGACTCATTGGCTTTGTCTTGTTCTGTTCCAGACGTAGATGAGTGCTCCATCAACCCCACCCTGTGTGACAATGGCCAGTGTCTTAATTACCCCGGGGGATTCAGGTGTGAATGTGACATGGGTTTCGCCCCCACTGAAAATGAGCATGCATGCATTGGTAAGTGAATCTTCCCCTCATTAAAAATATACATTACAGTTTATTAACAGACACACAAGACCTCCAGAAGTTGTAATCAGGGACGTGTGTCGTGTTAATAAATAAATAGCACTTGTTGTTAGTAACACTGTGGTTTATGAGTAGTTAATTTCTTATGGTATTATTAAGTAAAAAAACATGCAGGAGTACATTTGGATGGGTGATCATTTGTTTGTTCCGTGGATATGAGGCGAACAGAAATATCTGCAGCAATATCTGGTTGAATATATGTTAAATCAAGGGTGACAGTTCCAAGGTTTTATTTTTTTCATTTAATATTACATTCGTATGACTACAACACGCATGTTGAAGGTTCACTGCCTGCCAGTTTGTTGGGTTACTTTATTAAGCTCGAAACAATGTTCGCAATTTGAAAGATTCCACCTGCAACATGTTCAAATAGTAAACAAAACATCCAGTTTCAAAACTAAATTTATTGGCAGCAGAGTTGACCACACTAGCCTTTGGTGTTTAACTTTCCCACATTCTAGACACAGACTTCCCGTTACAAATTACTTCTCGGCCATTTCTGGGCAGAGGTGCTGGCTCCCTTGCTTTAGCACTGTGCAAGAAAGTAGTGGCAGTTTTTACCTATGTCATGTCAGATGAACGTGGTGGTTTTGGAAACCATTTTAGACGTATCGTATCTTTTACAGGTGGAGTGGGTGGTGGTTTGAAACATAACAATGCAATATATTTTTTATCACTCTTTATTAAGTGCCATTTAACCCAGGTACATGGCGCTTTATCAATTCACCCTAACAATGATAATAGTTCTGCTTTTGTTCTAACGTCCTGTGTTTTTGAGTTTACAATGTCATGCTCTTGTGTGGTGCAGACATCAACGAGTGTGAGACGTTCCGCAACCTGTGTGTCAACGGCATGTGTGAGAACGTCTTTGGTATGTTCCGCTGTGTCTGCAACCAGGGCTACCAGTTGGACCACACCGGTGGAAACTGCACAGGTGAGTGACATTCTTCCTCCAAATTCCTGTGATAATCTAGTTCTGATTTACTTTTGTCCCTGATGTCAATACTAATATTGGGACTAGGGCTCTTGCTGTGAGTGTGCCTACTCTTTGGATTATGCTTCCTTCTGGTGTTCAATCAGTTGAAATATTGCTCAATTCCGCTGAGACAAAGACATACCTTCACAACCTTGCCTATCCACCATAGCTCCCTGGCGTATCAATCAATCTGATGACAACTGGAATTGTTTATTGATTCTGAGGTCGATTAACCCTTTTGTATTGGTGCACGTCTGAGCTTGGTTTCTAAGGATTTAGCTGCAATAGAAGTTCCCTAATTATTATTATTAAACAAGTAAATCTTGCACAATATTTCTGTTTACATTCCGACAACTCTGTAAACATAACTTGCTTTGTTTCGATGTTGTAAAACACCAATTGTTATGGATCTTTTATTAATACGAAGTATGTCTTCTCACCAACACAACATTAATAGCCAGTGTAGTAAAATGAGATACAATATTATGTCAGATGTCACTCGCCTGTGGAGCAGTCTTCTCCTCGAGATGTGAAAATGTGACGGTGTACACCTTCAAGAGACCCTTAACACTCTCCTAGTTACATTCTTTACTACCAAATTGATTCCAGTTTTAGTGCTATGTGACCTTTGATTTATTAGTTTATATATATTTACTTACTCGTTGATTTATTTGTTTTTAATCTTGACTCATAACCATCTGTGTGTCTGCACCTTTCAACAGGGTTATTCCGGATGCCATTTGGTGCTTTAGAAGTTCTGTCATTGGTATTGTGTTGTAGACATTGACGAGTGTGAGAACCTGGACAATTGTCTGTATGGGACGTGTGTCAACAAGCCGGGCAGCTACATCTGTCAGTGTCCACCCAACTACGAACTCAATCCCACCGGCACCGGATGTGTTGGTCAGTACTCACATTAGCTGTGGTGTATCACCATGGCAACTGTTATTTCTGGTTGAAGTCTCACAGAAACGTGTGCTAAAACTATGTGCAGATTATTCAGGAATCAGTTGGCATCAGTAGGAACAGTCAATAAGTGTGTGCACACACGCATACACACCACACACACACACACGCGCATGCACACACACACACCACACGCACGCACACACACACACACCACACACACGCACGCACGCACACACACCACACGCACACACGCACACCACACATGCATACACACCACACACACACACGCATGCATGCATGCACGCACGCCCGCACACACGCACACACACACACACACACACACACACACACATGCCTATAGCCTGTGCATGCATGTGTGCCCACATACACACATTTAATTTCCTACGTGTGCAGGTTATCACTTATTGCTGTCCTTACACTTGGCTATAGACAGTCATGGATATTTCAAGATGATGTTTGATTGAAAATTAAGCTACACCTGAAGTATACAGAGCATTGAGCCCTTCACAGGACAGTATATAACATTTTAGGACCAAAAGTAGACATGGGATGGTTAAGGCATATCTGTGTACGAGTGGTTTTGTGCAGTAAGTTCAGAGTGGCTGGATGCTTCCCAGAGAGGTTGAGATGGTTGTTTGACTGAACAGGTCCACCGGGGGTGAAGGGTAAAGGGTGTTGAACAGACTGGGTGTTGTGTTGTAGACAAGCGTCGTGGGGCGTGTTTCCTCCACGCCCCGGAGTACGTCCGTCGTGGGGCGTGTAGCCTCAGCATTGGTGATGACATGTCTCGGGCCACCTGCTGCTGTACTGTGGGCAAGGGCTGGGGTAAAACCCCCGCAGGCTGCATCCACTGCCCTCTCAACGGCACACGTAAGTCAGTGGCTACTACTTGGTAGATTTGGTGGGATTGATTAACACCCCCACCCCAACTACAACTACAGGGTGGTCATTTCATTAGACTTACACTTTAGAGTATTTTACTTTATTGCTGAACGTAAATGTGTTGTAAGTGAGTGAAATGAACAAAATGTGTTAGATGCCGAAATCAGGTAATGTTAATTGGTTTTATATAGCCACTTTGTTAAAAGACATTTTAGGTATTCAGTAGATGCAGTTTATACTGTATGACATAACTGCGCAATAAAAAGTAAATATAACAACATGACACACTCCCTTTAATAATGACAATTCAGTTTGTACCACAGTTTCTGTACATAAGTGAATGTTTTAACCGGGCAATAAAGTCTAGATTCTTGGTGTGTGGAGCTGTGGCTGTGGTTGTATAGTCGTGTTGTTTCTCCTGCAGGGGACTACGAGGAGTTGTGTCCTGGCGGCCCGGGCTTCAGACCAAACACTGTCACTGTCATTCTAGAAGGTAACTATGACAACGGACAGTCACCAGACTTGTTGCTGAATCAATTAGTTACCTGTGTGATTGACAAATACATAAGATGACAAAATTAAAATTGTGACACCTTTACAAATAAGTTCACAGTGAATCCATTAATTGTCTTACAAGATTTAAAAGATTTTCTATATATATATATATATATATATATATATATATACAGAAACACACACACACACAATCCTAACAATGATGCCAATTGCTTCCATATACAGATATAGACGAGTGCCGAGAAATCCCAAGCATCTGCCGGGGAGGTCAGTGCAAGAACACGTTCGGCAGCTACGTGTGCATCTGTCCGCCAGGCTACAAGCTGGACGAATCAAAGAGGATGTGTGTAGGTGGGTCAAGTCATCTGCAGCTGTAAACTGGATGCGAGTGTAATGTGGATACGGGTGTTACCTGGATGTGGGTGTAAACGGGTGTAAACTGGATGCAGGTGTAAACTGGATGTGGGTGTAACCTGGATGTGGGTGTAAACGGGTGTAAACTGGATGTGGGTGTAAACTGGATGTGGGTGTAAACAGGTGTAAACTGGATGCGGATGTAAACTGGATGTAGGTGTGCTGGACGGGTGATATTCTTACCTGTTTCACAGCCTTGTTACTTTTTTCTGTGACGTTTTGATTGCTGCTATCGGTAATAATCTTTATACAGAACTTGCCAATATATATATATGTAATTATACATACATATATATATATATATATTATATATATATATATATATATATATATATATATATGTCTATTCTAATACAAAATGTTACATTACTTTAAGGGAATTTCTGTGGATCACAGAGGTCTTGTCACTCATCTCTGCACCTAATACCTTGGACTATTATTCTCAGTTCAATTAGTGACGTATTAAACAACACTACATACAACATTTACAGTCAATTACTATTTTCAGTGGACAAATTGACGGCACCATTGTACAATTAAATTTAATTGATAAGAAAGTGATCAATATTATTGTAAATGCGACTGTATTCAAAATAATTGCAATGACTGCAGCCCTGTGTGAGTTAGTATTGTATGGCTTAGATACTAAATGTTTACTTTTCAGTGCTTGTCACAAGTCTGTATTTGCTGTTGTTTACCTGCAGACATCAATGAGTGTCACTTGAATGAGGCCCTGTGTGGCATTGGCACCTGTATCAACACAGAGGGCAACTACACCTGTGTGTGTCCAGACGGTCACATGCTCACCTCCGACAGGAACTGCATGGGTACGTCTTAGTCACGTCCACAACAACGTCTACAATAACTATGTCAAGAAATCAGTTGTTTTTATTTATTGATCAAAACTGTGGGGTTATCACAACATGGCTATTTTGAAACAGGCAGGTTTTGTGTACTATTTCAGGTATGTAGCTCGAAATCAGAAGTTTGTAGTTTCACAGTTGCCTTCTTAATTGTTATTAAAATGCAGATATATCATTATAGTCTGGTTCCTAGTTTTATTTAGAAAAATTATGTTGACGATATATTACATTTAATGTACCAGAATTATTGTTTGCTGTTTGAATGTTTTTACCAAAAAATATTTACATGGTAAACAAACATTCACATGATAAACATGCTAATTTAGAAATATGTAACTTATGCTGGCTGAAATAACAGAAGTAATAATATGATCATTTATATACTGCTTTTTCATTCGAATCTACTCAAGTCACACTAATAAAGTAAAATATCAAAATGCAATATTTCTAAAATGTGAAAGTAGATGTATCAGATATTTAAAGTATAACACTAAAATTACCAGTAGACTAAACTCAAGCCAGACCCTGAAAAGAACTGGCATAGGACAAAATATCAAAGAGGCACATTAACATACACAGAGGGAACCGTCACTAAACAAAGACATTGAACTCCCACCGGTCATGCTTGAGGTCATGTCACATGATGTAGATCATGTGACATGACCGCGAAAATGTATCTGCTGAAGAGGGCTGTGAGGTACAGCTGAAATATACGGAAATACAAATAGTTTCTTGAGAGGTAAATAATGTATTTAAACAATGTGAATCTTGTTTCCTACAGACATGAGGGAGATGAACTGTTACCTGCGAGCCTTCAACACGACGGTCACGCGTCGCCGCACAGCACACCTGCGGTGTGAACACGCCCTCAACAACCCCCTCACCAAGAAACAGTGCTGCTGCTCCATCGGGGAGGGTTGGGGCGAGCCATGTGAACCCTGCCCCCGACCCAGGACACGTGAGTCTTGTCTAACGATATCCTGCTGGGTGATCCACACATTAGTAAAGTAATCAAGTAGCATAGCATTTAATATTCTTTAATACCATCATCATCTTGGGTGGTCTAGAGCACTTACCATGCACATTCCTCTTATCTGTTTCTTGTGTATTCTAAGTATTTTATTTTTATTTTACTTCTTTGAATTTTATGTATGTATGCATTTATTTATTTATCTATTTATTCAGTGTCATCCTTTTAACTTGTATCCTTTGTAAATATATCATCACATGTTGCATCGTTGTTGTAAATGATGTGTGAATGACACGGTCATCGAAATTAGTGAAAACTAAGTATGTCACCAAGTGAAAATAAAATTATCAATCAATCAATAAACCAAGATCACATCCAATTCTGATACTATATTACTGTTATTTCAGCTAGTGATTGTGACATATGTGAGTGCTGACTGTGACATTGCTGTATCTGATATTTGCTGACTGTGACATTGCTGTATCTGATGTTTGCTGACTGTGACATTTGCTGTATCTGATGTTTGCTGACTGTGACATTGCTGTATCTGATGTTTGCTGACTGTGACATTGCTGTATCTGATGTTTGCTGACTGTGACATTTGCTGTATCTGATGTTTGCTGACTGTGACATTGCTGTATCTGATGTTTGCTGACTGTGACATTGCTGTATCTGATGTTTGCTGACTGTGACATTGCTGTATCTGATGTTTGCTGACTGTGACATTGCTGTATCTGATGTTTGCTGACTGTGACATTGCTGTATCTGATGTTTGCTGACTGTGACATTTGCTGTATCTGATGTTTGCTGACTGTGACATTTGCTGTATCTGATGTTTGCTGACTGTGACATTGCTGTATCTGATGTTTGCTGACTGACATTTGCCGTATCTGATGTTTGCTGACTGTGACATTTGCTGTATCTGATGTTTGCTGACTGTGACATTGCCGTATCTGATGTTTGCTGACTGTGACATTGCTGTATCTGATGTTTGCTGACTGTGACATTTGCTGTATCTGATGTTTGCTGACTGTGACATTTGCTGTATCTGATGTTTGCTGACTGTGACATTTGCTGTATCTGATGTTTGCTGACTGACATTGCTGACTGTGACATTTGCTGTATCTGATGTTTGCTGACTGTGACATTTGCTGTATCTGATGTTTGCTGACTGTGACATTTGCTGTATCTGATGTTTGCTGACTGTGACATTTGCTGTATCTGATGTTTGCTGACTGCATTTGCTGATCTGATGTTTGCTGACTGTGACATTTGCTGTATCTGATGTTTGCTGACTGTGACATTGCTGTATCTGATGTTGTGACTGACCTTGTGGGGCGAAGGAGGGCCACATGCCTGACCCTCTCACTGGGGGCTCCCGTGGTACGTCACCAGAAAGAAAGTAACAGACAAAAAGAAACAGTTTATACTAGAATAAAACGGCTAAATGCTGCATAGGGAGACCAGTGCATATACGACCGCCTACAGGAGACTGGCCGTATATTTTTATGTAACTGATTTTCCAATTATGTCTAATTGGAACATTGTCTGTAATACAAATACACACCACATACAACAATATTGTTATGATATTGTAATAAATAACATATATACAAAAAAATCGGTCTCCTTACAACCTACATGCTTAGATGCCGCGTACGGGAGACCGGTGTGTAATCGGAAGTTAGTTATTAATTATACTTATTTGTAGTAGTACATATTTAATGCCGACCTCGTATATCCAAAACCCAATACAACGATGACAATGTAAATATATATGCAATACACAAATTGATAACGCCGCATTTAACAAATGTCGGCTCCGGTCTCCTTAAAACAGCGGTCTCCCATACGCAGTGCTATATGCATAACTGGTCTCCCGTACACAGCGTTTAACCGTATATATATATATATTTCAATTTATTGAATTTCAGTGCTATACTAGGGGTAGGGATTAATTAATTAATACAATTTATGCACACAATCCTTGCCTATGACATTTACAAATTCATTGTGCAGCAGCCATTATGATAGCTTAATAGTTCTGGTTGCCAGGATTGACCCTTCAATTTTGCTTGTTTCAGACATTGATGAGTGCAAGCTGGTGCCGAGCCTGTGTGAGAATGGCCGTTGTATCAACACTGTGGGCAGCTTCAGGTGTCAGTGTCCCAAGGGGTACACCTACGCCAGCAACCTGCACGTCTGCAATGGTAGCTACAATGATAGCCTTGATTACAAGTGTTTTCACTCTACATTCTTCAAGTTCACTCAGCTGTATAAATGAGTACCTGGCTATAGACAGTGGTGGATATGTGTACGAGCAGCCTTCGCGCATTAATTGTAGCATATGACTGAATGCTTCCCAGTGAAGCTGAGAAGGTGTTTGATTGAACAGGTCTGCCAGGGAGTAAAGTGTAAAGCTCCACTATATAAGAACTTACCTTTACTGTTTTTATTTCTCAGTGGCAACACTTTAGTCTGGTAAATATATGCTCTGCCAATGTTGCCACCAGTGAGACATTACTCCAGAATAGGGTAGAGACTAGAGATGTTGATTAGTTCTCAGGCTGAATTTGAAATAACAAATTAAATAAGGATACCCTTTTTATCAGATAAATACTCTGTTATAAAAGAGTATTCAAAATTAAAAATCTGTTCACAAAAACATTTACATAAATACAAATTTGCAGTTAT
The DNA here is from genome assembly GCA_025642075.2 of Ridgeia piscesae. Taxonomy (NCBI): domain Eukaryota; kingdom Metazoa; phylum Annelida; class Polychaeta; order Sabellida; family Siboglinidae; genus Ridgeia; species Ridgeia piscesae. The sequence goes on along the minus strand of JAODUO010000312.1, from coordinate 399,867 downwards.
TTATGAAACAGGAATTATGAGGTTCTGTGAGATGGCAGCACTTTACACGAGTAACATTCAAAAGCCAGCTAAGTGATCAGACAATCTTCTTTGTGAAGTTATGCAGCTGGGTGACAGTCAGTTAGAGACTACTATAATAGTAGTAGGGGTAGTCATTTATGGTGCTTGCAAAATCTAAGTGTATTTTTAAATAGCTCAATTAATGTAGAAATTAAATGCATAATATAGCTGTTGATAATTATTCAGATGCAACATTTAGTGATGTTTAAATGTTTGTAAGTTTAAACAGAGTTGGTTTACAGTGATAACGACCACGAAATACGTGGTTGATTTTTCAAAGCCTACCACCTGAGATGTTGTGGTGATACATTTTAACAGGACAGGTGGTGCACATCTCCATGTCATTTGTCAACAATTATATATCTTCACAGTGTCTAAATTGTCTACATTAAAATGTCTGTTGTTGTTGAAATAAAGTTTCATTCTCTCATACTTCACACATGTCATTATTCACATAATTAAAACAACTAGTCCATCAGTGGTTGCGCTGGAACACAGCACTCACAGCTGTGGCCGTTTTCTTTCTCAGACATCAACGAGTGTACGAAGCGCCGTCCACCGTGTATAGGCAACGCTGAGTGTGTTAACACACCCGGCAGTTTCTACTGTGAGTGTCCGGTGGGGTACCGACTGGCCCCCAACAAGAGACTATGTGTCGGTACGTACCACTTCTGTCACAGGTTCCGGGTGTTCTGCTAGTGATGACAGAAAAGTGCCAAATAGTGTCATGTAACAAGTAGATATCTACATTGTGGAACAGTCTCATGACGGGGTTGATTCATGAAGAAGTTCTCAAGGGAAGGGGTTGTGTTATGCGTTGTGACATTTGAGGGGGTTGACTTATGAAGGACCCTATGAGGGGGTTGTCTGATGAGGCAGTTGATTTATTAAGGGGTTGACTGATGAGGGGATTGACTTGTGATGGGGTTGTCTTATGAGGGGGTTATCATATGAGGGGTTTGACCTATGAGGTAGTTGAGTTATGACAGGGTTTTAATATGACTTATGAGGGATGTTTCCTGTTTTAATATGACTTATAAGGGACGGTCCCCACTGTAAGTTGTTGTGTTGACAGACATAGATGAGTGTGTGGAGCGAGACGCCGTCTGCACCAACGGCCAGTGTCTCAACACAGAAGGACCATTTTGTGGTCACAACATCTACAGACTGTCTGAAGGGCCCTGTCTAGGTGAGCAACGGCTACAGACTGTCTCCACAGAAGGACCAGTGTCTAGGTGAGTCACATCATCTATAGACTGTCTCCACAGAAGGACCAGTGTCTAGGTGAGTCACATCATCTATAGACTGTCTCCACAGAAGGACCAGTGTCTAGGTGAGTCACATCATCTATAGACTGTCTCCACAGAAGGACCAGTGTCTAGGTGAGTCACAACATCTACAGACTGTCTCCACAGAAGGACCAGTGTCTAGGTGAGTCACAACATCTACAGACTGTCTCCACAGAAGGACCAGTGTCTAGGTGAGTCACAACATCTACAGACTGTCTCCACAGAAGGACCAGTGTCTAGGTGAGTCACAACATCTACAGACTGTCTCCACAGAAGGACCAGTGTCTAGGTGAGTCACAACATCTACAGACTGTCTCCACAGAAGGACCAGTGTCTAGGTGAGTCACAACATCTACAGACTGTCTCCACAGAAGGACCAGTGTCTAGGTGAGTCACAACATCTACAGACTGTCTCCACAGAAGGACCAGTGTCTAGGTGAGTCACATCATCTATAGACTGTCTCCACAGAAGGACCAGTGTCTAGGTGAGTCACATCATCTATAGACTGTCTCCACAGAAGGACCAGTGTCTAGGTGAGTCACAACATCTACAGACTGTCTCCACAGAAGGACCAGTGTCTAGGTGAGTCACAACATCTACAGACTGTCTCCACAGAAGGACCAGTGTCTAGGTGAGTCACAACATCTACAGACTGTCTCCACAGAAGGACCAGTGTCTAGGTGAGTCACAACATCTACAGACTGTCTCCACAGAAGGACCAGTGTCTAGGTGAGTCACAACATCTACAGACTGTCTCCACAGAAGGACCAGTGTCTAGGTGAGTCACAACATCTACAGACTGTCTCCACAGAAGGACCAGTGTCTAGGTGAGTCACAACATCTACAGACTGTCTCCACAGAAGGACCAGTGTCTAGGTGAGTCACAACATCTACAGACTGTCTCCACAGAAGGACCAGTGTCTAGGTGAGTCACAACATCTACAGACTGTCTCCACAGAAGGACCAGTGTCTAGGTGAGTCACAACATCTACAGACTGTCTCCACAGAAGGACCAGTGTCTAGGTGAGTCACAACATCTACAGACTGTCTCCACAGAAGGACCAGTGTCTAGGTGAGTCACAACATCTACAGACTGTCTCCACAGAAGGACCAGTGTCTAGGTGAGTCACAACATCTACAGACTGTCTCCACAGAAGGACCAGTGTCTAGGTGAGTCACAACATCTACAGACTGTCTCCAGTGATACCAGGATTTGTTTGAATGCTCCTAGTGATGCCAGGATCTGTGTGAATTTTCCTAGTCATGCCAGGAGCTGTCTGAATGCTCTTAGTGATGCCAGAATTTGTCTGAATGCTCCCAGTGATGCCAATATCTGTCTGAATGCTCCAAGTGATGCCAATATCTGTCTGAATGCTCCTAGTGATGCCAGAATTTGTCTGAATGCTCCTAGTGATGCCAATATCTGTCTGAATGCTCTTAGTGATGCCAGAATTTGTCTGAATGCTCCCAGTGATGCCAGGATCTGTCTGGATGCTCCTAGTGATGCCAGAATTTGTCTGAATGCTCCTAGTGATGCCAATATCTGTCTGAATGCTCTTAGTGATGCCAGAATTTGTCTGAATGCTCCCAGTGATGCCAATATCTGTCTGAGTGCTCCTAGTGATGCCAGGATCTGTCTGAATGCTCCTAGTGATGCCAGGATCTGTCTGAATGCTCCTAGTGATGCCAGGATCTGTCTGAATGCTCCCAGTGATGCCAGGATCTGTCTGAATGCTCCCAGTGATGCCAGGATCTGTCTGAATGCTCCTAGTGATGCCAGGATCTGTCTGAATGCTCCCAGTGATGCCAGGATCTGTCTGAATGCTCCCAGTGATGCCAGGATCTGTCTGAGTGCTCCTAGTGATGCCAGGATCTGTCTGAATGCTCCCAGTGATGCCAGGATCTGTCTGGATGCTCCCAGTGATGCCAGGATCTGTCTGAATGCTCCCAGTGATGCCAATATCTGTCTGAATGCTCCTAGTGATGCCAGAATTTGTCTGAATGCTCCTAGTGATGCCAATATCTGTCTGAATGCTCTTAGTGATGCCAGAATTTGTCTGAATGCTCCCAGTGATGCCAATATCTGTCTGAGTGCTCCTAGTGATGCCAGGATCTGTCTGAATGCTCCTAGTGATGCCAATATCTGTCTGGATGCTCCTAGTGATGCCAATATCTGTCTGAGTGCTCCTAGTGATGCCAGGATCTGTCTGAATGCTCCTAGTGATGCCAGGATCTGTCTGAATGCTCCTAGTGATGCCAATATCTGTCTGAGTGCTCCTAGTGATGCCAGGATCTGTCTGAATGCTCCTAGTGATGCCAGCATCTGTCTGAATGCTCCTAGTGATGCCAATATCTGTCTGAGTGCTCCTAGTGATGCCAGGATCTGTCTGAATGCTCCTAGTGATGCCAGGATCTGTCTGAATGCTCCTAGTGATGCCAATATCTGTCTGAGTGCTCCTAGTGATGCCAGGATCTGTCTGAGTGCTCCTAGTGATGCCAGGATCTGTCTGAATGCTCCTAGTGATGCCAGGATCTGTCTGGATGCTCCCAGTGATGCCAATATCTGTCTGAGTGCTCCTAGTGATGCCAGGATCTGTCTGAATGCTCCTAGTGATGCCAATATCTGTCTGAATGCTCCTAGTGATGCCAGGATCTGTCTGAATGCTCCTAGTGATGCCAGGATCTGTCTGAATGCTCCTAGTGATGCCAATATCTGTCTGAATGCTCCTAGTGATGCCAGGATCTGTCTGAATGCTCCCAGTGATGCCAGGATCTGTCTGAGTGCTCCTAGTGATGCCAGGATCTGTCTGGATGCTCCCAGTGATGCCAATATCTGTCTGAGTGCTCCTAGTGATGCCAGGATCTGTCTGAATGCTCCTAGTGATGCCAATATCTGTCTGAATGCTCCTAGTGATGCCAGGATCTGTCTGAATGCTCCAGTGATGCCAGGATCTGTCTGGATGCTCCCAGTGATGCCAGGATCTGTCTGGATGCTCCCAGTGATGCCAATATCTGTCTGAGTGCTCCTAGTGATGCCAGGATCTGTCTGAATGCTCCTAGTGATGCCAGGATCTGTCTGAATGCTCCTAGTGATGCCAGGATCTGTCTGGATGCTCCAAGTGATGCCAGGATCTGTCTGGATGCTCCTAGTGATGCCAATATCTGTCTGAGTGCTCCTAGTGATGCCAGGATCTGTCTGAATGCTCCTAGTGATGCCAGGATCTGTCTGAATGCTCCCAGTGATGCCAGGATCTGTCTGGATGCTCCCAGTGATGCCAGGATCTGTCTGGATGCTCCCAGTGATGCCAATATCTGTCTGAGTGCTCCTAGTGATGCCAGGATCTGTCTGAATGCTCCCAGTGATGCCAGGATCTGTCTGAATGCTCCTAGTGATGCCAGGATCTGTCTGAATGCTCCTAGTGATGCCAGGATCTGTCTGGATGCTCCCAGTGATGCCAGGATCTGTCTGGATGCTCCTAGTGATGCCAATATCTGTCTGAGTGCTCCTAGTGATGCCAGGATCTGTCTGAATGCTCCTAGTGATGCCAGGATCTGTCTGGATGCTCCAAGTGATGCCAGGATCTGTCTGGATGCTCCAAGTGATGCCAGGATCTGTCTGGATGCTCCAAGTGATGCCAGGATCTGTCTGAATGCTCCTAGTGATGCCAGGATCTGTCTGAATGCTCCTAGTGATGCCAGGATCTGTCTGGATGCTCCTAGTGATGCCAATATCTGTCTGAGTGCTCCTAGTGATGCCAGGATCTGTCTGAATGCTCCTAGTGATGCCAGGATCTGTCTGGATGCTCCTAGTGATGCCAGGATCTGTCTGAATGCTCCAAGTGATGCCAGGATCTGTCTGGATGCTCCTAGTGATGCCAATATCTGTCTGAGTGCTCCTAGTGATGCCAATATCTGTCTGAATGCTCCTAGTGATGCCAGGATCTGTCTGAATGCTCCTAGTGATGCCAGGATCTGTCTGGATGCTCCAAGTGATGCCAGGATCTGTCTGGATGCTCCAAGTGATGCCAGGATCTGTCTGGATGCTCCCAGTGATGCCAATATCTGTCTGAATGCTCCTAGTGATGCCAGGATCTGTCTGAATGCTCCTAGTGATGCCAGGATCTGTCTGGATGCTCCAAGTGATGCCAGGATCTGTCTGAATGCTCCAAGTGATGCCAGGATCTGTCTGAATGCTCCCAGTGATGCCAGGATCTGTCTGAATGCTCCCAGTGATGCCAGGATCTGTCTGAATGCTCCTAGTGATGCCAATATCTGTCTGAGTGCTCCTAGTGATGCCAGGATCTGTCTGAATGCTCCTAGTGATGCCAATATCTGTCTGAATGCTCCTAGTGATGCCAGGATCTGTCTGAATGCTCCTAGTGATGCCAATATCTGTCTGAATGCTCCTAGTGATGCCAGGATCTGTCTGAATGCTCCTAGTGATGCCAATATCTGTCTGAATGCTCCTAGTGATGCCAATATCTGTCTGAATGCTCCTAGTGATGCCAGGATCTGTCTGAATGCTCCTAGTGATGCCAATATCTGTCTGAATGCTCCTAGTGATGCCAGGATCTGTCTGAATGCTCCCAGTGATGCCAATATCTGTCTGAATGCTCCTAGTGATGCCAGGATCTGTCTGAATGCTCCTAGTGATGCCAATATCTGTCTGAATGCTCCTAGTGATGCCAGGATCTGTCTGAATGCTCCTAGTGATGCCAATATCTGTCTGAATGCTCCTAGTGATGCCAATATCTGTCTGAATGCTCCTAGTGATGCCAATATCTGTCTGAGTGCTCCTAGTGATGCCAGGATCTGTCTGAATGCTCCCAGTGATGCCAATATCTGTCTGAATGCTCCTAGTGATGCCAGGATCTGTCTGAATGCTCCCAGTGATGCCAGGATCTGTCTGAATGCTCCTAGTGATGCCAATATCTGTCTGAGTGCTCCTAGTGATGCCAGGATCTGTCTGAATGCTCCTAGTGATGCCAGGATCTGTCTGAATGCTCCTAGTGATGCCAGGATCTGTCTGGATGCTCCAAGTGATGCCAGGATCTGTCTGGATGCTCCAAGTGATGCCAGGATCTGTCTGGATGCTCCTAGTGATGCCAATATCTGTCTGAGTGCTCCTAGTGATGCCAATATCTGTCTGAATGCTCCTAGTGATGCCAGGATCTGTCTGAATGCTCCTAGTGATGCCAGGATCTGTCTGGATGCTCCAAGTGATGCCAGGATCTGTCTGGATGCTCCAAGTGATGCCAGGATCTGTCTGAATGCTCCCAGTGATGCCAATATCTGTCTGAGTGCTCCTAGTGATGCCAGGATCTGTCTGAATGCTCCTAGTGATGCCAGGATCTGTCTGGATGCTCCCAGTGATGCCAGGATCTGTCTGGATGCTCCCAGTGATGCCAATATCTGTCTGAGTGCTCCTAGTGATGCCAATATCTGTCTGAGTGCTCCTAGTGATGCCAGGATCTGTCTGGATGCTCCCAGTGATGCCAGGATCTGTCTGAATGCTCCCAGTGATGCCAATATCTGTCTGAGTGCTCCTAGTGATGCCAGGATCTGTCTGAATGCTCCTAGTGATGCCAGGATCTGTCTGAATGCTCCTAGTGATGCCAGGATCTGTCTGAATGCTCCAAGTGATGCCAGGATCTGTCTGGATGCTCCTAGTGATGCCAGGATCTGTCTGAATGCTCCTAGTGATGCCAGGATCTGTCTGAATGCTCCAAGTGATGCCAGGATCTGTCTGAGTGCTCCTAGTGATGCCAGGATCTGTCTGAATGCTCCTAGTGATGCCAATATCTGTCTGGATGCTCCTAGTGATGCCAGGATCTGTCTGAATGCTCCCAGTGATGCCAGGATCTGTCTGAATGCTCCTAGTGATGCCAGGATCTGTCTGAATGCTCCAAGTGATGCCAGGATCTGTCTGAATGCTCCTAGTGATGCCAGGATCTGTCTGAATGCTCCTAGTGATGCCAGGATCTGTCTGAATGCTCCAAGTGATGCCAGGATCTGTCTGAGTGCTCCTAGTGATGCCAGGATCTGTCTGAATGCTCCTAGTGATGCCAGGATCTGTCTGGATGCTCCTAGTGATGCCAGGATCTGTCTGAATGCTCCAAGTGATGCCAGGATCTGTCTGAGTGCTCCTAGTGATGCCAGGATCTGTCTGAATGCTCCTAGTGATGCCAATATCTGTCTGAATGCTCCTAGTGATGCCAGGATCTGTCTGAATGCTCCCAGTGATGCCAGGATCTGTCTGAATGCTCCCAGTGATGCCAGGATCTGTCTGAATGCTCCTAGTGATGCCAGGAACTGTATGAATGCTCCCAGTGATGCCAGGATCTGTCTGAGTGCTCCTAGTGATGCCAGGATCTGTCTGGATGCTCCCAGTGATGCCAATATCTGTCTGAGTGCTCCTAGTGATGCCAGGATCTGTCTGAATGCTCCTAGTGATGCCAGGATCTGTCTGAATGCTCCTAGTGATGCCAGGATCTGTCTGAATGCTCCCAGTGATGCCAATATCTGTCTGAGTGCTCCTAGTGATGCCAGGATCTGTCTGAATGCTCCTAGTGATGCCAGGATCTGTCTGAGTGCTCCTAGTGATGCCAGGATCTGTCTGGATGCTCCTAGTGATGCCAGGATCTGTCTGAATGCTCCCAGTGATGCCAGGATCTGTCTGAGTGCTCCTAGTGATGCCAGGATCTGTCTGAATGCTCCTAGTGATGCCAATATCTGTCTGAATGCTCCTAGTGATGCCAGGATCTGTCTGAATGCTCCCAGTGATGCCAGGATCTGTCTGAATGCTCCCAGTGATGCCAATATCTGTCTGAGTGCTCCTAGTGATGCCAGGATCTGTCTGAATGCTCCTAGTGATGCCAGGATCTGTCTGAATGCTCCTAGTGATGCCAGGATCTGTCTGAGTGCTCCTAGTGATGCCAATATCTGTCTGAGTGCTCCTAGTGATGCCAGGATCTGTCTGAATGCTCCTAGTGATGCCAGGATCTGTCTGAATGCTCCTAGTGATGCCAATATCTGTCTGAGTGCTCCTAGTGATGCCAGGATCTGTCTGAATGCTCCTAGTGATGCCAATATCTGTCTGAGTGCTCCTAGTGATGCCAGGATCTGTCTGAATGCTCCTAGTGATGCCAGGATCTGTCTGAATGCTCCTAGTAATGCCAGCATCTGTCTGAATGCTCCCAGTGATGCCAGGAGCTGTCTGAATGATCCTAGTAATGCCAGCATCTGTCTGAATGTTCCTAGTGATGCCAGGATCTGTCTGAATGCTCCAAGTGATGCCAGGATCTGTCTGAATGCTCCCAGTGATGCCAGGATCTGTCTGAGTGCTCCTAGTGATGCCAGGATCTGTCTGAATGCTCCCAGTGATGCCAGGATCTGTCTGAGTGCTCCTAGTGATGCCAGGATCTGTCTGAGTGCTCCTAGTGATGCCAGGATCTGTCTGAATGCTCCTAGTGATGCCAGGATCTGTCTGAATGCTCCTAGTAATGCCAGCATCTGTCTGAATGCTCCCAGTGATGCCAGGAGCTGTCTGAATGATCCTAGTAATGCCAGCATCTGTCTGAATGTTCCTAGTGATGCCAGGATCTGTCTGAATGCTCCAAGTGATGCCAGGATCTGTCTGAATGCTCCCAGTGATGCCAGGATCTGTCTGAATGCTCCCAGTGATGCCAGGATCTGTCTGAATGCTCCCAGTGATGCCAGGAACTGTATGAATGCTCCTAGTGATGCCAGCATCTGTCTGAATGCTCCCAGTGATGCCAGGATCTGTCTGAATGCTCCTAGTGATGCCAGGAACTGTATGAATGCTCCTAGTGATGCCAGGATCTGTCTGAATGCTCCCAGTGATGCCAGGATCTGTCTGAATGCTCCCAGTGATGCCAGGATCTGTCTGAATGCTCCCAGTGATGCCAGGAACTGTATGAATGCTCCTAGTGATGCCAGGATCTGTCTGAATGCTCCCAGTGATGCCAGGAACTGTATGAATGCTCCTAGTGATGCCAGGATCTGTCTGAATGCTCCCAGTGATGCCAGGATCTGTCTGAATGCTCCTAGTGATGCCAGCATCTGTCTGAATGCTCCCAGTGATGCCAGGATTTGTCTGAATGCTCCCAGTGATGCCAGGATCTGTCTGAATGCTCCCAGTGATGCCAGGATCTGTATGAATGCTCCAAGTGATGCCAGGATCTGTCTGAGTGCTCCCAGTGATGCCAGGATCTGTATGAATGCTCCTAGTGATGCCAGGATCTGTCAGAATGCTCCTAGTGATGCCAGGATCTGTCTGAATGCTCCTAGTGATGCCAGCATCTGTCTGAATGCTCCCAGTGATGCCAGGATCTGTCTGAATGCTCCTAGTGATGCCAGCATCTGTCTGAATGCTCCCAGTGATGCCAGGATTTGTCTGAATGCTCCCAGTGATGCCAGGATCTGTCTGAATGCTCCCAGTGATGCCAGGAACTGTATGAATGCTCCCAGTGATGCCAGGAGCTGTCTGAATGCTCCCAGTGATGCCAGGATCTGTCTGAATGCTCCCAGTGATGCCAGGATCTGTCTGAATGCTCCTAGTGATGCCAGGAGCTGTCTGAATGCTCCCAGTGATGCCAGGATCTGTCTGAATGCTCCTAGTGATGCCAGGAGCTGTCTGAATGCTCCCAGTGATGCCAGGATCTGTCTGAATGCTCCCAGTGATGCCAGGATCTGTCTGAATGCTCCAAGTGATGCCAGGATCTGTCTGAATGCTCCTAGTGATGCCAGGAGCTGTCTGAATGCTCCCAGTGATGCCAGGATCTGTCTGAATGCTCCTAGTGATGCCAGGATCTGTCTGAATGCTCCCAGTGATGCCAGGATCTGTCTGAATGCTCCTAGTGATGCCAGGAGCTGTCTGAATGCTCCCAGTGATGCCAGGAGCTGTCTGAATGCTCCCAGTGATGCCAGGATCTGTCTGAATGCTCCCAGTGATGCCAGGATCTGTCTGAATGCTCCTAGTGATGCCAGGAGCTGTCTGAATGCTCCCAGTGATGCCAGGATCTGTCTGAATGCTCCTAGTGATGCCAGGAGCTGTCTGAATGCTCCCAGTGATGCCAGGATCTGTCTGAATGCTCCCAGTGATGCCAGGATCTGTCTGAATGCTCCTAGTGATGCCAGGATCTGTCTGAATGCTCCCAGTGATGCCAGGATCTGTCTGAATGCTCCCAGTGATGCCAGGATCTGTCTGAATGCTCCAAGTGATGCCAGGATCTGTCTGAATGCTCCAAGTGATGCCAGGAGCTGTCTGAATGCTCCCAGTGATGCCAGGATCTGTCAGAATGCTCCCAGTGATGCCATGATCTGTCAGAATGCTCCTAGTCATGCCATGATCTGTCAGAATGCTCCTAGTCATGCCAGGATCTGTCAGAATGCTCCTAGTCATGCCAGGATCTGTCTGAATGCTCCAAGTGATGCCAGGATCTGTCAGAATGCTCCTAGTCATGCCAGGATCTGTCTGAATGCTCCAAGTGATGCCAGGATCTGTCTGAATGCTCCAAGTCATGCCAGGATCTGTCTGAATGCTCCTAGTCATGCCAGGATCTGTCTGAATGCTCCCAGTGATGCCAGGATCTGTCTGAATGCTCCAAGTGATGCCAGGATCTGTCTGAATGCTCCTAGTCATGCCAGGATCTGTCTGAATGCTCCCAGTGATGCCAGGATCTGTCTGAATGCTCCCAGTGATGCCAGGATCTGTCTGAATGCTCCTAGTCATGCCAGGATCTGTCTGAATGCTCCCAGTGATGCCAGGATCTGTCTGAATGCTCCAAGTGATGCCAGGAGCTGTCTGAATGCTCCCAGTGATGCCAGGATCTGTCTGAATGCTCCAAGTGATGCCAGGATCTGTCTGAATGCTCCAAGTGATGCCAGGAGCTGTCTGAATGCTCCCAGTGATGCCAGGATCTGTCAGAATGCTCCAAGTGATGCCAGGATCTGTCTGAATGCTCCCAGTGATGCCAGGATCTGTCTGAATGCTCCAAGTGATGCCAGGATCTGTCTGAATGCTCCTAGTGATGCCAGGATCTGTCTGAATGCTCCCAGTGATGCCAGGATCTGTCTGAATGCTCCAAGTGATGCCAGGATCTGTCTGAATGCTCCAAGTGATGCCAGGAGCTGTCTGAATGCTCCCAGTGATGCCAGGATCTGTCTGAATGCTCCCAGTGATGCCAGGAGCTGTCTGAATGCTCCTAGTGATGCCAGGAACTGTATGAATGCTCCCAGTGATGCCAGGATCTGTCTGAATGCTCCCAGTGATGCCAGGATCTGTCTGAATGCTCCAAGTGATGCCAGGATCTGTCTGAATGCTCCAAGTGATGCCAGGAGCTGTCTGAATGCTCCCAGTGATGCCAGGATCTGTCTGAATGCTCCCAGTGATGCCAGGAGCTGTCTGAATGCTCCTAGTGATGCCAGGAACTGTATGAATGCTCCCAGTGATGCCAGGATCTGTCTGAATGCTCCCAGTGACGCCAGGATCTGTCTGAATGCTCCTAGTGATGCCAGGATCTGTCTGAATGCTCTTAGTGATGCCATGATCTGTCTGAATGCTCCCAGTGATGCCAGGAGCTGTCTGAATGCTCCCAGTGATGCCAGGAGCTGTCTGAATGCTCCTAGTGATGCCAGGATCTGTCTGAATGCTCCAAGTGATGCCAGGAGCTGTCTGAATGCTCCCAGTGATGCCAGGAGCTGTCTGAATGCTCCTAGTGATGCCATGATCTGTCTGAATGCTCCCAGTGATGCCAGGAGCTGTCTGAATGCTCCTAGTGATGCCATGATCTGTCTGAATGCTCCTAGTGATGCCAGGAACTGTATGAATGCTCCCAGTGATGCCAGGATCTGTCTGAATGCTCCCAGTGATGCCAGGATCTGTCTGAATGCTCCTAGTGATGCCAGGATCTGTCTGAATGCTCCTAGTGATGCCATGATCTGTCTGAATGCTCCCAGTGATGCCAGGAGCTGTCTGAATGCTCCCAGTGATGCCAGGAGCTGTCTGAATGCTCCTAGTGATGCCAGGATCTGTCTGAATGCTCCAAGTGATGCCAGGAGCTGTCTGAATGCTCCCAGTGATGCCAGGAGCTGTCTGAATGCTCCTAGTGATGCCATGATCTGTCTGAATGCTCCCAGTGATGCCAGGAGCTGTCTGAATGCTCCTAGTGATGCCATGATCTGTCTGAATGCTCCCAGTGATGCCAGAATTTGTCTGAATGCTCCTAGTGATGCCAATATCTGTCTGAATGCTCTTAGTGATGCCAGAATTTGTCTGAATGCTCCCAGTGATGCCAATATCTGTCTGAGTGCTCCTAGTGATGCCAGGATCTGTCTGAATGCTCCTAGTGATGCCAATATCTGTCTGGATGCTCCTAGTGATGCCAATATCTGTCTGAGTGCTCCTAGTGATGCCAGGATCTGTCTGAATGCTCCTAGTGATGCCAGGATCTGTCTGAATGCTCCTAGTGATGCCAATATCTGTCTGAGTGCTCCTAGTGATGCCAGGATCTGTCTGAATGCTCCCAGTGATGCCAGGATCTGTCTGAATGCTCCTAGTGATGCCAATATCTGTCTGAATGCTCCTAGTGATGCCAGGATCTGTCTGAATGCTCCCAGTGATGCCAGGATCTGTCTGGATGCTCCCAGTGATGCCAATATCTGTCTGAGTGCTCCTAGTGATGCCAGGATCTGTCTGAATGCTCCTAGTGATGCCAATATCTGTCTGAATGCTCCTAGTGATGCCAGGATCTGTCTGAATGCTCCCAGTGATGCCAGGATCTGTCTGGATGCTCCCAGTGATGCCAGGATCTGTCTGGATGCTCCCAGTGATGCCAATATCTGTCTGAGTGCTCCTAGTGATGCCAGGATCTGTCTGAATGCTCCTAGTGATGCCAGGATCTGTCTGAATGCTCCTAGTGATGCCAGGATCTGTCTGGATGCTCCAAGTGATGCCAGGATCTGTCTGGATGCTCCTAGTGATGCCAATATCTGTCTGAGTGCTCCTAGTGATGCCAGGATCTGTCTGAATGCTCCTAGTGATGCCAGGATCTGTCTGGATGCTCCAAGTGATGCCAGGATCTGTCTGGATGCTCCAAGTGATGCCAGGATCTGTCTGGATGCTCCAAGTGATGCCAGGATCTGTCTGAATGCTCCTAGTGATGCCAGGATCTGTCTGGATGCTCCTAGTGATGCCAATATCTGTCTGAGTGCTCCTAGTGATGCCAGGATCTGTCTGAATGCTCCTAGTGATGCCAGGATCTGTCTGAATGCTCCAAGTGATGCCAGGATCTGTCTGGATGCTCCAAGTGATGCCAGGATCTGTCTGGATGCTCCTAGTGATGCCAATATCTGTCTGAGTGCTCCTAGTGATGCCAATATCTGTCTGAATGCTCCTAGTGATGCCAGGATCTGTCTGAATGCTCCTAGTGATGCCAGGATCTGTCTGGATGCTCCAAGTGATGCCAGGATCTGTCTGGATGCTCCAAGTGATGCCAGGATCTGTCTGAATGCTCCCAGTGATGCCAATATCTGTCTGAGTGCTCCTAGTGATGCCAGGATCTGTCTGAATGCTCCTAGTGATGCCAATATCTGTCTGAATGCTCCTAGTGATGCCAGGATCTGTCTGAATGCTCCTAGTGATGCCAATATCTGTCTGAATGCTCCTAGTGATGCCAGGAGCTGTCTGAATGCTCCTAGTGATGCCAATATCTGTCTGAGTGCTCCTAGTGATGCCAGGATCTGTCTGAATGCTCCCAGTGATGCCAATATCTGTCTGAATGCTCCTAGTGATGCCAGGATCTGTCTGAATGCTCCTAGTGATGCCAATATCTGTCTGAATGCTCCTAGTGATGCCAGGAGCTGTCTGAATGCTCCTAGTGATGCCAATATCTGTCTGAGTGCTCCTAGTGATGCCAGGATCTGTCTGAATGCTCCCAGTGATGCCAATATCTGTCTGAGTGCTCCTAGTGATGCCAGGAGCTGTCTGAATGCTCCTAGTGATGCCAATATCTGTCTGAATGCTCCTAGTGATGCCAGGATCTGTCTGGATGCTCCCAGTGATGCCAGGATCTGTCTGGATGCTCCTAGTGATGCCAATATCTGTCTGAGTGCTCCTAGTGATGCCAATATCTGTCTGAATGCTCCTAGTGATGCCAGGATCTGTCTGAATGCTCCTAGTGATGCCAGGATCTGTCTGGATGCTCCAAGTGATGCCAGGATCTGTCTGGATGCTCCAAGTGATGCCAGGATCTGTCTGGATGCTCCTAGTGATGCCAATATCTGTCTGAGTGCTCCTAGTGATGCCAATATCTGTCTGAATGCTCCTAGTGATGCCAGGATCTGTCTGAATGCTCCTAGTGATGCCAGGATCTGTCTGGATGCTCCAAGTGATGCCAGGATCTGTCTGGATGCTCCAAGTGATGCCAGGATCTGTCTGAATGCTCCCAGTGATGCCAATATCTGTCTGAGTGCTCCTAGTGATGCCAGGATCTGTCTGAATGCTCCTAGTGATGCCAATATCTGTCTGAGTGCTCCTAGTGATGCCAGGATCTGTCTGAATGCTCCTAGTGATGCCAGGATCTGTCTGAATGCTCCCAGTGATGCCAGGATCTGTCTGGATGCTCCTAGTGATGCCAGGATCTGTCTGGATGCTCCCAGTGATGCCAATATCTGTCTGAGTGCTCCTAGTGATGCCAGGATCTGTCTGGATGCTCCTAGTGATGCCAGGATCTGTCTGAATGCTCCTAGTGATGCCAGGATCTGTCTGAATGCTCCCAGTGATGCCAATATCTGTCTGAGTGCTCCTAGTGATGCCAGGATCTGTCTGAATGCTCCTAGTGATGCCAGGATCTGTCTGGATGCTCCAAGTGATGCCAGGATCTGTCTGAATGCTCCTAGTGATGCCAGGATCTGTCTGAATGCTCCAAGTGATGCCAGGATCTGTCTGGATGCTCCCAGTGATGCCAGGATCTGTCTGAATGCTCCCAGTGATGCCAGGATCTGTCTGGATGCTCCCAGTGATGCCAGGATCTGTCTGAATGCTCCCAGTGATGCCATGATCTGTCTGAATGCTCCTAGTGATGCCAGGATCTGTCTGAATGCTCCCAGTGATGCCATGATCTGTCTGAATGCTCCAAGTGATGCCAGGATCTGTCTGAATGCTCCCAGTGATGCCATGATCTGTCTGAATGCTCCCAGTGATGCCATGATCTGTCTGAATGCTCCAAGTGATGCCAGGATCTGTCTGAATGCTCCCAGTGATGCCATGATCTGTCTGAATGCTCCCAGTGATGCCAGGATCTGTCTGAATGCTCCCAGTGATGCCATGATCTGTCTGAATGCTCCCAGTGATGCCATGATCTGTCTGAATGCTCCTAGTGATGCCAGGATCTGTCTGAATGCTCCCAGTGATGCCATGATCTGTCTGAATGCTCCTAGTGATGCCAGGATCTGTCTGAATGCTCCCAGTGATGCCATGATCTGTCTGAATGCTCCCAGTGATGCCATGATCTGTCTGAATGCTCCAAGTGATGCCAGGATCTGTCTGAATGCTCCCAGTGATGCCATGATCTGTCTGAATGCTCCCAGTGATGCCAGGATCTGTCTGAATGCTCCCAGTGATGCCATGATCTGTCTGAATGCTCCTAGTGATGCCAGGATCTGTCTGAATGCTCCCAGTGATGCCAGGATCTGTCTGAATGCTCCCAGTGATGCCAGGATCTGTCTGAATGCTCCTAGTGATGCCAGGATCTGTCTGAATGCTCCCAGTGATGCCATGATCTGTCTGAATGCTCCAAGTGATGCCAGGATCTGTCTGAATGCTCCCAGTGATGCCATGATCTGTCTGAATGCTCCTAGTGATGCCAGGATCTGTCTGAATGCTCCTAGTGATGCCATGATCTGTCTGAATGCTCCAAGTGATGCCAGGATCTGTCTGAATGCTCCCAGTGATGCCATGATCTGTCTGAATGCTCCTAGTGATGCCAGGATCTGTCTGAATGCTCCTAGTGATGCCAGGATCTGTCTGAATGCTCCCAGTGATGCCAGCATCTGTCTGAATGCTCCCAGTGATGCCAGCATCTGTCTGAATGCTCCCAGTGATGCCAGGAGCTGTCTGAATGCTCCCAGTGATGCCAGCATCTGTCAGAATGCTCCCAGTGATGCCAGCATCTGTCTGAATGCTCCCAGTGATGCCAGGAGCTGTCTGAATGCTCCCAGTGATGCCAGGAGCTGTCTGAATGCTCCCAGTGATGCCAGGAGCTGTCTGAATGCTCCCAGTGATGCCAGGAGCTGTCTGAATGCTCCCAGTGATGCCAGGAGCTGTCTGAATGCTCCCAGTGATGCCAGGAGCTGTCTGAATGCTCGCAATGATAGAGGAACTAACTGTGGTGTGTTGTGTTTCAGACATAAACGAGTGTGAGCTGAGGCCAGGCATCTGCAGGAATGGGACATGTCGTAACACTGTTGGATCCTACAACTGTCGATGCCATGTTGGATTTACTCTCACTGACAACGGCGACTGCTTCGGTGAGATGTCATCTCTGTGTTAACACCTTACAATAATGTCACTGTCTGTTGCCCTGTTACACATGTTCAATTATAAACAAATCAGCTGCAGAAATTGAATGCGTACAGTGCGTAAATAAAAAAATACTAGCTAAAAATAACAATTACAATGATATGTATGAATTATGCTAGAGTTGACACGATGATAATTTATTATGTATTAATTATATTAATTTTTTTGCCATTTGCTCCGTTGTCAGAGTTGACACGGCAGTGTTTCTAATGCTCTGGTCTTGTCTTGTCTGGGTACTGACCAACACTCCTGGTGGAGTCAAATGGTCAGGGTTGGTCTCTTGTATGTTCTCTGTGGCATTTCCACTTTGTACCATGGTCATGATTCCTAGAGCACCTGTCTGTCTGCTGCAGACATTGACGAGTGCCGCACTATGATTGGCATCTGTCAGAACGGACGATGTCGCAACATCAATGGTGGATTCACCTGTGCGTGTCAACCTGGCTACCAGCTCACAGAGGACGGTCGCAACTGCAGAGGTGAGGATATGTTGTATGTATATGTATTTATTTACTGGAGTAACTGAAATATGTAAGGGTGAGTCACACACACGATACTATATGTAAAGGTAAGTTCTTGTACAGCGCAGTATCCAGTCCTCAGGACTGTTCAAAGTGTTTTACACGTACGTTACTTCCCCAGCAGACGTATTCAATCAAACACCATCTCAACTTATTTAGAAAGAATCCAGCCATGCAGGAAATATCCACCATTGTCTATAGCCAGGTACTCATTCATGGATAGAGTGAAAACTTGCCCATGGTTTCACATAGCACTACAGGATTAGAACTCAGGCTGTCTTAGTCAAGGGTGTGAAGCTCTACCCCTGAGCCACTGCGCTCCACAATGTGTATGTTTATTACTGCCTAGCCGTGTAATACAGCAATGCTTGGGGGGAAAGCAGTCAAATTGAAAACTATTCCCCGCTGACGCACCTCCACTGCAAGAGTAAATAAACAGCTGGAAAAAGGCACTAAAATATTTGAAAATTGCGTTACATTTATTCGGATTGTCCCAGAAATATGTTGCGCAGTCACGTCATGACACGACAAAATGTTACTTTGCGCCAGAATCTGTGTGTGCATAGCCTTGTGACATATGTCGATGTTCTCTCAATCTATGAACCTGATGGCACACAAAATGTCAGCCCAGTACGTGCAAAACTGATGGAGATTTGGGCCCACAGAGAAACACGGGCATCCAACACAAAGTAAATAGAAAATGTAAATGTGAGTTACACAGTGGCGCCATCTTATACAGTGGTGCCATCTTTTGCTCCTAAACTAAACTTAACTTTGGCAGCTGCAAGTATCAACTGGAATGAACTCAACACCACTTTAAACCCATCTAAAACTTTTTTACGAAAACTGAACACTAATGTTTTGAAATAGCATTATTTGTTCTAATGATAACACGTGTTTATGATTTTGCGTAATAATTCTTATTTGTTGCGCCTCTCATTTCAGGTTGCTAAAGGTACAGAAGTCTGTTATTATTATTATTATTATATGTAGGACGATGATAGTCTGTAAAATGCCTTGAAAGAGATTACTTCTTTTCAATGATTCTTTCTTTGGTGGGCAGCTACAAGCAGTGATCTCGGATCTGGTTTGATATATTTATATTTAGACGACAATTGTTTGTGTGAAACTGTGTTGTTTGTCTTCAGACGTGGACGAGTGTGTGGAGATACCAGGCATCTGTGACAATGGTCGATGTGACAACCTCGCTGGCTCATTCCAGTGTGAATGCTTTGACGGCTACGAACTCTCTCCTACTGGAGACGAATGCATTGGTAGGTGACTTCCACAGACTAGTTCTAGCTCTGGTTGTTTCCAGCACACTGCAGAGTTCTATTAACTGACTGGTTTGTGCACATTGTTGTTATAATGTTATGATCTTATGAGGTCTCATTGAATTAGTCAGTCTTTTTCAGAACATTTACGCCAAGCCGATCTTTCTATGCTGGCACTGAGGGTGGTCTTAATGTCAGTTTGTGGTAATGTAATATTAGTGTCAGTTTTTAGTAATGTCATATTAGTGTCAGTTTGTTGTAATGTGTAATATTGACATGAAAACTATGATGTAAGAATACAGTAGTGATTGACTGACATGTAATTGTAATAATAAATAATACTTATATTGACAATTTATAATAATGCATGCTATTGCAATAATAATGACATTGTAATAATATGTGTAATAATGTAGCAACGCCATATTGTAATATTCTGTAAAATCATGATAGTAACATATTGTAATAATGATTGCAGACATCAATGAATGTGTAACTATTCCAAGCATCTGTTACAATGGCGAGTGTCGTAACACAATCGGCAGTTTCACTTGCAAGTGCCCTGAGGGTTTCACGCTCTCATCCACGGGACGAGACTGCAGAGGTACGTTGTCCCCCCTTGAATTGAATTAGCATTGTTTTGCAGATACCCCTAGTTCTAGATACCTAGAAAATCTATCTTGATTTTCAGCTAATTCTAATAATTGGCTTTAAAAAAAATTAGTTCAGGAATAGAATATCTATATTTTTTTTTGAATAGGCAAAGTTTCATAATTGAAATTTTTAAATTATTTAAAAATGTAAAGATTTGTTTCAATGTTATGTGTAAGTATTCATTGCACTCTGAAGGTGAAGCATTGTTTCTATAAAGTAGACCTTTCACTTACAAGTGTCTGCACTTTATTTGTATCACATAGTATTTAAACAAATAAATAAGAATGCAACATTTTGAGTTTTACTTAATTTATATACCAAACATCACATGTCACTTTGAGCAAGTGTTGTTTTTAGTTTTTCATGTAACTACAGCATTGATTTCCCTCAACAAGTCAGTACATATTTCAGGTTATTTTATTTAGAATTAATTATTTTGAATATGTAATAATTTTAATGTTCTGGGTTATGTGTTGACACACACATCTTTATGCACAACCTCATGCAAACACACTCACACCACACACACACACACACACACACACACACACACACACACACACACACACACACACACACACACACACACACACACCATACACACACACACATACACACACACACACACACACACACACACACACACACACACACACACACACACACACACACACACACACACACACACACACACACACACACAACACACACACACACACACACACACACACACACACACACACACACACACACACACACACACACACACACACACACACACACACACACACACACACACACACACACACACACATACACACACATACACACACACACACACACACACCACACACACCACACACACACCATACACACACATACACATACACACACACACCACACACACATACACACACCACACACACACCATACATACACACACACACACACACACACACACACACACACACACACACACACACACACACACACACACACACACACACACACACACACACACACACACCACACACACCATACACACACATACACACACACACACACACACACACACACACACACACACACACACACACACACACAACACACACCACACACACACCATACATACACACACACACACACACACACACACACACACACACACACACACACACACACACACACACACACACACACACACACACACACACACACACACACACTCAATCACCACACACACACCACACACCACACACCACACACCACACACCACACACCACACACCACACACCACACACACACACACACACACACACACACACACACACACACACACACACACACACACACACACACACACACACACACACACACACACCACACACACACACACACACACACACACCACACACACACACACACACACACACCACACACACACACACACACACACACACACACACACACACACACACACACACACACACACACTGTGTGAGATTTGTCTGACACGTCAGTGACACAAAACGTCACTGTTGTAGACATGCGCAAGGGTGTGTGTTATGACACGTTTGAGAATGGCCAGTGTCTTGACCCCCGTGACATGAGGGTGACAAAGGCCCAGTGCTGCTGCAGCAAGGGGTCAGGGTGGGGTTTCAGGAAGCGGGGTATTACCTGTGAGGTCTGCCCAGAGCCGTATGAGGGTAAGTCACGCACTGTGTACTTGCACACAAAGTTACCATCTGTTGCTGCCATCAATGAGGACATTTACTACAAGGCAACTTAATGCAGGGTTGAACATTTTAGTATCAACTATTTATCAACTATTAGATTGATGGCACAGACATTTTTTTCAGATTATTATTATATTATTATTATTACATTCATACTAAGTCTTGTAAATGTTTCTTAAATTGCGTAGTATAGTTTTATAAAATTTGTAACTACGATTTTTTCGTATTTTAACTAGGATATTTAGATTCAGTAAAAAGTTCACCAACCAGTCATACTTAGTATTTGGCATTGTCTTACTTTAATTACTTTAAAATAATCAAGACATTTACCAATTTGGCCTTACAAAATAATGCTCAAAATTGTGCATCCCGAACATTGTTAATCAGCAACAGAAATGTTAGGTGGGAATCTTTCTAATCCTGATAAATAAGGCTGCACTGTTTGTTGATTTGTGGTAGGGAGCTTTGCAATTCTGTGTCCCGATGGCTATGGCTATGTGAAGGAAACTGGGAATCTCATGAAAGGTGAGTAGTTTCTGGGTACACACACATGCACGCACGCACGCACACAGACATGTGTGTGCACATGCATATACACACTTATATACAGGTTTGGTGTCTGATATGCATTTAATGGAGCAGCCTGTGCCAACTTGCTTTAATTAAATATTGTGTTAATTGTAATAAAGTGTTATTTTAGGGCTTATATTAATATAACAATTATTAATAAAACATTTTATCAGTTGTCTAATGCTTCAAAATGTATGACTCAACTGTTAGTTTATAATTGTATATTAATTAATAAATTGGCATTAAATAATTTAAAAAGTACTGCATATATAGGAATAAATGTATTAATCTTGAGATATCAAGGATATCAGTGAGGGTCATGGTTAAGTTTCAAATATCAATGAGTGATGTGATCAGTCTCGCATTTATTAACAAGTGTTATGACCAATCATATATCAATGAGTGATGTGATCAGTCTCGCATTTATTAACAAGTGTTATGACCAATCATATATCAATGAGTGATGTGATCAGTCTCGCATTTATTAACAAGATTTAACAAGATTGCCACCTAGAGATTCCACTCTAGATGGCAGGTGGACTAGGAAGCCATTTGGCTTATCGAGAGTCCAACCTATCTATCTAAGTATACCCCGCCCTTCTTAGGTATATGTCGATTTTATTTTTAAATATATTAACACTACTAGCACCTACACAATCAGCTGATAATCTGTTCCATTCGTTTACTGTTCTTTGTGAAAATGAAAATTTTCTAATATCTAGTCTACACTGCTTCTTTGCTAATGTATCTCCATGTCCTCTAGTCCTTCTCTCTTCCTTGACTGTGAAAAAAATATTTCTGTCAATATTTTCATATCCATTCAATATTTTAAACACCTCAATCTGATCTCCTCTCAATCTTCTGGTTTCTAGTGTTGTTAAACCACATTCTTTTAGACGCATTTCATAACTAATATTCCTGAGTTTTGGTATCATTTTGGTTGCTCTCCTTTGTACTCTTTCTAGCATATCAATATCCTTCTTGCGATATGGCCTCCATGCTTGTATACAATATTCTAAGTGAGGCCTAACTATTGTTTTATACAGCGGTATTATTAGTTCTTTTTCTTTGTACACTATATTTCGTCTAATTAATCCAAGAATTTGGTTTCCCTTCGCTGCTGCAATTCCACACTGCTCTGATACCTTCATGTCAGCACTAATAGTTAACCCTAAGTCCTTTTCCTTTAAGGTAGTATTTAGTACAGTATCACCCATTGTATATTGTGCATCTTCATTCCCATGT
Source organism: Ridgeia piscesae (assembly GCA_025642075.2). NCBI lineage: Eukaryota > Metazoa > Annelida > Polychaeta > Sabellida > Siboglinidae > Ridgeia > Ridgeia piscesae. The sequence continues at coordinate 376,916 of JAODUO010000312.1, read as the reverse complement.
CCTGTGTGAAGGCACTTACACTTTCCAAAATTAAACAGCATTTGCCACTTCTCAGACCATTCTATCAACTTATTAAGATCATCTTGTAAATGCTGTCTATCTGCATCACTTTTAATTTTCCTAAACACTTTTGTGTCGTCCGCAAACTTCAACACCTTGCTTGTTATGTCATCATCCAAATCATTGATATATATTAAGAATAAAATAGGTCCCAGTACTGATCCCTGCGGTACTCCACTCAAAACCGTTTTCCAGTTTGAAACCTCCCCATCAACTACTACTCTTTGTCTTCTATCAATAAGCCATTTTTCTATCCAGTTGATCATTCCATTTCCTATGCCATGGGCCTTTAGTTTAAGTAGTAGTCTTTGGTGTGGCACTTTGTCAAAGGCTTTTTTAAAATCTAAGTACATTATATCTACTGGTGATCCCTCATCTAGCCACTTTGTGACATCTTCCAAAAAACATAACATATTTGTTAAGCATGACCTCGCTTTTAAAAACCCATGTTGAGATGGGTTTATCAATTTATTTTTAACAAGAAAATCAACCAGGTGATCTTTAATTAGTCTTTCTAATAGTTTGCAAATCACCGATGTTAAACTCACTGGTCTATAGTTCTCTGATTTGTTTCTCGAACCTTTTTTAAATAATGGTATAATGTTTGCTTCTTTCCATTCTAACGGAACTATTCCCTCCTCTAATGACAAATTGAACACAGTTGCAAGCGGTATGCTGATTTGTTCTACAATTTCCAATAGTAATTTGGGAGGAATCCCATCCACTCCAGGTGATTTATTATCCTTCATATCTCTTATTTTCATAGCTACCTTTGTTGGGGTTACAATTAGTTGTCCTAAATAGTCAAACTCTCTCCCTTTGAACTTAGTCTCAAGTACTGGTAATATACTAATATCTTCCCTGGTAAACACTGAACTAAAGTACTCATTTAGGTTTTCTGCCATTAAGAATCCCTCTGTTATTATGTTTCCATCATTACCTTCTAGAGGACCGACCTTATCCTGAACTTTCTGTTTACTTCGAACATACGCATAAAAACTCTTGCTGTCATGTTTTATATTAAAAGCTATTTTTTGTTCGTAGCTTCTCTTTGAATTTCTAATTTCAGCTGTAGCTTGATTAAGTGCTTCTTTATAAATGCTATAGTCTTCTTCACTTCCGGTATGTCTATATGTCTTCCACATCATTTGCTTGTACTTGATTTTTCTAATGGCTTCCTTCGATAAGTGTTTCTTCTTTGACCGTTTCCCCTGTTTTTTCAAGGGGACAAATTTGTCAACGACGCAGTCAATTTCACTCTTTAAAATATTCCAGCATTCTGTTGCTGTCTTATTCTTCAGTGTGTTATTCCAGTCTATCTTTGCTAAATATTCCCTCATGTCCTTATATCTTCCTTTGTGAAAATTTCTCCTGTACCTTATTTTTCTATTCCGTTCTCCCTTTACTTTGATGATAAAATGTATCTGGTTGTGATCACTACACCCCAGTGGCTCACATATCTTGACATTATCAACAAATTCCTTTTGTGAGCTCAATACTATGTCTAACACGTTCTCGCCCCTGGTTGCTTCTAACACATGTTGAGAAAGGAAACTATCTTGTACTAAATTTAAAAACTCTTGATCCTCTCTCCCGGTACTCTGTAAAGATGTCCACTGTATATGCCCATGGTTAAAATCCCCCATAATAATACAGTCCCGTTTACTCACTTCTTTGATAGCGTTATGTATTTTTTCATTCTCTTCCATGCTTATGTTTGGACTCCGATACACTAACCCAACAGTTAATGTTGACTTTCCTGTAACTACGTTACACCAGACAGCTTCTTCACATTCTGCTTCTTTTTCTAATTTTATTTCATAAGCTTGGATGGATTCTTTAATATATAAAATAACTCCGCATCTGATATATCGGGTGTGGCCCAAGATTCAGTTATACCTATTATGTGAGGGTCAATATCTTCTACCATAATGTTTAGTTCATTTCTTTTGTTTACTATGCTCCTTGCATTTAAACAAACACATTTATAACCAAATTCCGTAGGGCTTTCCAGGCTGTTCTTTGCTGATGTCTTTTTGCTATCTTTATCTATGCCTCTAGTATTTGGCTTCTCTGTGTATCCCCCCTGCGAAACTAGTTTAAAAAGTTGCAACCTGTTCCATTATTCATCGATCGCAGAAGGTTCTCGGAGAACACTGCTGCGCCCTTTCCGCTTAGATGGAGGCCATCTCTCATAAACATGTCTTCTTTACCAACAAAATATCCCCACAAATCTACAAATCCAACTCCTTCTTCTTCACACATCTGCTCTAATAGTCCTTTAATTGCCATCCTCTTGCAATTTCTAAATGTTGTTCCCCTTCCCCTCATCACTGGCAAGATTCCTGAGAGTATGATCTGTTCAACTCTCGTCTTCTTCAGTGTCTCTACCAACTCTCTGTATCTCTTTACTATCCTGGTTGTTCCATCCCTGTCTGCATTGTTCGTCCCTACATGTACTAATATAGACCCCCCCTTGGCCATGCCCCAATACGTTCTCTACCCGTTCAGTCACATGCTCTATCCTAGCCCCCGGAAGACAAACAACAACGTCTTCTCCTTTGCTTAATGTCCTGTCTGTCTTTCGCAAAATGGAGTCTCCCATAAATACCCTTTCTGTTCTCAGTGCCCCCTCGATCACTGCTTCAGAGTAGCTCCTCCGTTTTGCATCACCCTGGTTGCTGACTTTTCCCCCTGCCGCTTTCTCTGTTGTTCCTTTCTTTCCGGTCTCTTTTCTTCCTGTCATCGTCCTTGTTATTGACTTCCGTTTGGTCACATCACCTCTCACTTCCTTTCTTCCATTCGTCTTACCTCCTGTCGCATCTACTTCTCTCAGCTCCTGTCCCCTTGTCCCTCCCTCCTTCTCTACTGTCACTTTCTCCCCTGTCACCTTCCTGCATGTCATGTTTCCTGTTGTTCTTTCTCCATTTGTTGTCCTTGCAATCACCCTCCCTCCACTCTGCATCCCCTTCACAATATCTGTTAGCCTAGCTAACTCTGCTGTCAGACAGTCCACTTTCCAACACCCTAAACATTGGAACGTAAACCCTTCCTCCGTTGTCTCTGACCAAGTTTTTCCGCACCCCGATACGGCAAAATCCACCAAGCTGTGGCAGTGGTTACATACCAAGTGCCTCCTTGCCTTCACTTGCCGCTTGCCAGGTGCCATATTACGATTTGTCAAAATCAACTCTTAGTTTAAACCAACTTAGTCTTTAGAAAGACTGTTTGTTTATTGTGTACAACAACTGCAGCACACTTTATGTTATAAACACTTACTACCTATACTACCATGAACAATAAGTTTAGTCTGTACTGGTACCGTTCCCTAGCGGAAACGTTGGACACTACCTATATAAACAAACAAGGGTTTCCTACTAAAACGCTTGTTTATTTTTAATAACAATGATACCTATTCACAGTTTTATCTTACATATGTAGTTGTTACTCTTATTGCTTTATCTCTTATATACTATATCAAATAAAGATATTTGCTCAATCTTGTTTACAATTTGTCGAAGCCTAGATTACCCTTTTATCACCCACTATACTAATCTGTTCAAAAATACTGTTAACTAACAAACTTTAACAAAAACTACTACTCAATATATGTCCAGTACCACTTTATGAATAACCTTAACACAAGAATAATACTTATCAATCAATATTTCCGCTTGTTTTTTTCAAATTTTATACACCACCAATTTCAAACCTCTACATCCGCCAATTTTCCCGCCAAGAGTGTTATGACCAATCATATATCAATGAGTGATGTGATCAGTCTCGCATTTATTAACAAGTGTTATGACCAATCATATATCAAAATATACATATATGTGTTGAATCTTTTTTTAAAGATATTAACAAATGCTTTGATGAATCTTATGGAAATCAACAAGTGACGCTTGCTGATATCAACAAGTGATGTATTGAACCTTACAGATATCAACTAATGTTTTGGTGAATCTTATGGAAATCAACAAGTGATGTGCTGACTCTTAAGAAATCAATGAGTGATGTATTTAATCTTAAAGATATCAACAAATGTTACGGTGAATCTTATAGAAATCAACAAGTGATGTGTTGACTCTTAAGAAATCAATGAGTGATGTATTTAATCTTACAGATATCAACAACTGTTACGGTGAATCTTATAGAAATCAACAAGTGATGTGTTGACTCTTAAGAAATCAATGAGTGATGTATTTAATCTTATAGATATCAACAAATGTTATGGTGAATCTTATAGATATCAACGAGCGATGTATCTTGCAATTATCAATGACTGTTATGGTGAACCTTATAGACAATGACAGGTGTCGTGGTTATCCTGACAGATAATGACAGATGTCATGGTGAACCTTACAGACATCGACAAGCGTTTTGGTGACTCTTGCAGATATCAACGAGTGTGTCATCTACCCAGACATCTGTAAGAATGGCCGCTGTGTCAACACAGATGGCAGCTTCAGATGTGAATGTCCATCTGGCTACAAACTGGACGGGTCTGGACGGGAATGTATCGGTCAGTTACCTTTGTTTTACTTTAGTTTGGCTTGGAATTTTAATCTAGCGCTTAAAGTTGATATATTAGCGAAGGAACTTGTAAATGCAGCTGATGAATCAAACGATGCTGATTCGGCCCCAAACACCAGTTTAAGTAGCGGCCATGCTGTCTGGCTGCTGGCCATGGCCCAGTATGATTGGGCTGTGTCATACAAACTGGAAACTTTAATAAAATAGTTTTATACAAAAGAACAGTTTCCCACCACAGCAGATTAAAATCATATTAAAATATTTTAATTCTCACATTGTTACATTACAGATGCGGATGAGTGTGCGGCCCAGCCTGACATCTGTGGCAAAGGGCGATGTGTCAACGTGGTGGGTGGATTCAAGTGCAACTGTGACCCCGGCTTCACCCCAGGACCAGATGAAGTCTGTGAAGGTAACTTCCCCCAACTCCAGGTCTTTGGTGTCATCAAAAACAAGTTTCTTTGTCTCCCAGAGATAACTTGGTTAGGATCAGTTACGTAGATGATAGTTAAGATCAGTTACGTAGATGATAAAGTATCACACTGTTCTCTGTTGATAAGCAAATGGTTTCATTCTCGATTTATCGTGTATGTTATTTTAAATGTTCCCAGCAAACACTTAGTTGTTGTTTGTTTCGTTCTTTGAATTTCACATTTGGGAATAAAAATAACTGAATTAGAAACAGATGCATAAAGGAATACTGAGTTTTTCTATCCTTCTGCAACATGGGGTCTTCAGCCGAGCGTTGTGGTGGTCATGAGTTAAGTGTTGTAGTGGTAATGAGTGTTCTTGTGGTCATGAGATGGTCTTGTTCCTCACATATCGGATGTTGTGATGGTCATGAGGCAAGTTTTTGATGGTCATGTGCCAGGTGTTGTGGTCATGAAAGGAGTGTTTTGTTGCTCATGTATTGAGTGTTGTGATGGTCATGAGGCAAGTGTTGTTAATATCGTGAACCAAGTGTTGTGATGGTCATGGCCCAAGTGTTGAGGTCATGATCCAAATATTGTGGTGGTCATGAGATGAATGTTGTGATGTTCATGAGCCATGTGCTGTGGTGGTCATGTGTTGAGGTTGTGGTGGTCATGAGTTTTCATGCGCTCACTGTTATGGTCATGAGCCAAGTGTTGTTGTGGTTATGATTCAAGTGTCGTGATGTTCATGAATCGTGTGTTGTGGTCATGAGTCAAGTGTTGTTGTAGTCACGAGTTGAGTGTTGTTCTGGTCACGAGTCAAGTTTTGAGGTAATCATGAATCGAGTGTTGTTTTGGTCATGAGTCGAGTGTTGTTGTGGTCATGAGTCGAGTGTTGTTGTGGTCATGAGTCGTGTGTTGTTGTGGTCATGAGTCGAGTGTTGTTGTGGTCATGAGTCGAGTGTTGTTGTGGTCATGAGTTGTGTGTTGTTGTGGTGTTGAGTCGTGTGTTTTTGTGGTCATGAGTCGAGTGTTGTTGTGGTCATGAGTCGAGTGTTGTTGTGGTCACGAGTCGAGTGTTGTTGTGGTCATGAGTCGAGTGTTGTTGTGGTCATGAGTCGTGTGTTGTTGTGGTGTTGAGTCGTGTGTTTTTGTGGTCACGAGTCGAGTGTTGTTGTGGTCATGAGTCGAGTGTTGTTGTGGTCATGAGTCGTATGTTGTTGTGGTCACGAGTCGTGTATTGTTGTAGACATCAACGAGTGTCTTGAGGAGGTGAACAACTGCGCCTTCCGCTGTCAGAACACCCCGGGGTCCTTCCACTGCGTGTGTCCCACGGGCTACCAACTGTCACCTGACGGCATCCACTGCGAAGGTAGGCAGGGCCACCAACTTACCTGAGCATAATTTGATTGAATAATTATCAACGTGGGTATGATTGTTTACGTATGTTGTAAACATGACATGTGATGTGTGTTTTAGGCATGACATATGCATCATAGCTAGATATTGTGTGATACTAGATAAATCATTTTATTTTTGCTCAGTAACATTCTTAGTAAACAGTGTAGTAGAATGTGTGGTAAGATGTGTATTATGATGTGTAGTATGATGTATAGTAAGATGTGTAATAAGATGTGTAGTAAGATGTATAATATAGTGTGTATTAAGATGTATAGTATGATATGTAGTATGATGTCTAGTAATATATGTAGTAATATGTGTAGTAAGATGTGTAGTAAGATGTGTAGTAAGATGTGTAGTACGATGTGTAGTAAGATAAGTAGTATGATGTGTAGTAAGATGTGTAGTAAGATGAGTAGTAAGATATGTATTATGATGTGTAGTAAGATGTGTAGTATAATGTGTAGTATGATGTGTAGTAAGATGTGTAGTAAGATGTGTAGTATGATGTGTAGTATGATGTGTAGTATGATGTGTAGTATGATGTGTAGTATGATGTGTAGTAATATGTGTAGTAAGATGTATATTATGATGTGTAATAAGATGTGTATTAAGATGTGTATTAAGATGTATATTATGATGTGTAGTAAGATGTGTAGTATAATGTGTAGTATGATGTGTAGTAAGATGTGTAGTATAATGTGTAGTATAATGTGTAGTATGATGTGTAGTATGATGTGTAGTATGATGTGTAGTAAGATGTGTAGTAAGATGTGTAGTATAATGTGTAGTATGATGTGTAGTATGATGTGTAGTAAGATGTATATTATGATGTGTAGTAAGATGTGTATTAAGATGTATATTATGATGTGTAGTATGATGTGTAGCAAGTCGGGTAGTATGATGACTAGTATGATGTGTAGTAAGATGTGTAGTAAGATGTGTAGTATGATGTGTAGTAAAATGTGTAGTATGATGAGTATTATGATGTGTTGCAGACATTGACGAGTGTGAGACTGCGGTCAACACATGTCGTTATGCGTGTAAGAACCTGGTGGGCTCCTACGTGTGCACGTGTCCCACTGGCTACAGACAGGTGGCTGGGTCGGACGAGTGCAGAGGTAGGTGCAAGATTGTCCCGTCACTGCTGGCTGACTCCTACATGAGCAACCAGTCTTTGGTCTCCCACTTCATCAACGTTTAATTTCATAAATTGCATTTGTACAGTTTGTTCTGTGATTGCTTTTCATTTGCTGCGAAGAACAAGACTCTGCCATGTACACAATGTTTATGTATTTATTATTATGTTATGATATTGTAACTTTCTCACTGGGACAAATCAACCTTTTGTATTTCTTGTTACTCGGTAATGTGTTGGTGATATAACAGTGCTGTAACTCGTAAATGTTCCCAGTTCATACATTTGAAACAATTGAGCTGTTAATTGCAGACATAGACATTTGTTCAGATATTAGTTTCAATGAGTGTGACATTGGGCTGTTGATTGCAGACATAGACATTTGTACAGATGTTAATTTTCAATGAGTGACATTGGGCTGTTGATAGCAGGCATAGACATTTGTACAGATGTTAGTTTCAATGAACCTGACATTAAGCTGTTGCTTGCAGACATAGACATTTGTACAGATGTTAGTTTCAATGAACCTGACATTAAGCTGTTGATAGCAGACATAGGCATTTGTACAGATGTTAGTTTCAATGAACCTGACATTAAGCTGTTGATAGCAGACATAGACATTTGTACAGATGTTAGTTTCAATGAACCTGACATTAAGCTGTTGATAGCAGACATAGACATTTGTACAGATGTTAGTTTCAATGAACCTGACATTAAGCTGTTGATAGCAGACATAGACATTTGTACAGATGTTAGTTTCAATGAACCTGACATTAAGCTGTTGATAGCAGACATAGACATTTGTACAGATGTTAGTTTCAATGAACCTGACATTAAGCTGTTGCTTGCAGACATAGACATTTGTACAGATGTTAGTTTCAATGAACCTGACATTAAGCTGTTGATAGCAGACATAGGCATTTGTACAGATGTTAGTTTCAATGAACCTGACATTAAGCTGTTGATAGCAGACATAGACATTTGTACAGATGTTAGTTTCAATGAACCTGACATTAAGCTGTTGATAGCAGACATAGACATTTGTACAGATGTTAGTTTCAATGAACCTGACATTAAGCTGTTGATAGCAGACATAGACATTTGTACAGATGTTAGTTTCAATGAACCTGACATTAAGCTGTTGATAGCAGACATAGACATTTGTACAGATGTTAGTTTCAATGAACCTGACATTAAGCTGTTGCTTGCAGACATAGACATTTGTACAGATGTTAGTTTCAATGAACCTGACATTAAGCTGTTGATAGCAGACATAGGCATTTGTACAGATGTTAGTTTCAATGAACCTGACATTAAGCTGTTGATAGCAGACATAGACATTTGTACAGATGTTAGTTTCAATGAACCTGACATTAAGCTGTTGATAGCAGACATAGACATTTGTACAGATGTTAGTTTCAATGAACCTGACATTAAGCTGTTGATAGCAGACATAGACATTTGTACAGATGTTAGTTTCAATGAACCTGACATTAAGCTGTTGCTTGCAGACATAGACGAATGCCGCACTGATCCGACGGTGTGCAAGAACGGCCGGTGTGAGAACACAGAGGGCAGCTACAAGTGCACCTGCTTCAGTGGCTTCCAGGTGTCACGTGACGGCAAATACTGCCACGGTACAGTGCACATTAACATCACAAATACTGCCATAGTACAGTGCACATTAACATCACAAATACTGCCATAGTACAGGGAACATTAACATCACAAATACTGCCATAGTACAGGGAACATTAACATCACAAATACTGCCACGGTACAGTGCACATTAACATCACAAATACTGTCATAGTACAGTGCACATTAACATCACAAATACTGCCATAGTACAGTGCACATTAACATCACAAATACTGCCATAGTACAGTGCACATTAACATCACAAATACTGCCATAGTACAGTGCACATTAACATCACAAATACTGCCACGGTACAGTGAACATTAACATCACAAATACTGTCATAGTACAGGGAACATTAACATCACAAATACTGCCATAGTACAGGGAACATTAACATCACAAATACTGCCATAGTACAGGGAACATTAACATCACAAATATTGCCATAGTACAGGGAACATTAACATCACAAATACTGCCATAGTACAGGGAACATTAACATCACAAATACTGCCATAGTACAGTGAACATTAACATCACAAATATTGCCATAGTACAGGGAACATTAACATCACAAATACTGCCATAGTACAGGGAACATTAACATCACAAATACTGCCATAGTACAGGAACATTAACATCACAAATATTGCCATAGTACAGGGAACATTAACATCACAAATACTGCCATAGTACAGGGAACATTAACATCACAAATACTGCCATAGTACAGGGAACATTAACATCACAAATATTGCCATAGTACAGGGAACATTAACATCACAAATACTGCCATAGTACAGGGAACATTAACATCACAAATACTGCCATAGTACAGGGAACATTAACATCACAAATACTGCCATAGTACAGGGAACATTAACATCACAAATACTGCCATAGTACAGTGAACATTAACATCACAAATACTGCCATAGTACAGGGAACATTAACATCACAAATACTGCCATAGTACAGGGAACATTAACATCACAAATACTGCCATAGTACAGGGAACATTAACATCACAAATACTGCCATAGTACAGGGAACATTAACATCACAAATACTGCCATAGTACAGGGAACATTAACATCACAAATACTGCCATAGTACAGGGAACATTAACATCACAAATACTGCCATAGTACAGGGAACATTAACATCACAAATACTGCCATAGTACAGGGAACATTAACATCACAAATACTGCCATAGTACAGGGAACATTAACATCACAAATACTGCCATAGTACAGGGAACATTAACATCACAAATACTGCCATAGTACAGGGAACATTAACATCACAAATACTCCCCATAGTACAGGGAACATTAACATCACAAATACTGCCATAGTACAGGGAACATTAACATCACAAATATTGCCATAGTACAGGGAACATTAACATCACAAATATTGCCATAGTACAGGGAACATTAACATCACAAATACTGCCATAGTACAGGGAACATTAACATCACAAATACTGCCATAGTACAGGGAACATTAACATCACAAATACTGCCATAGTACAGGGAACATTAACATCACAAATACTGCCATAGTACAGTGAACATTAACATCACAAATACTGCCATAGTACAGGGAACATTAACATCACAAATACTGCCATAGTACAGGGAACATTAACATCACAAATACTGCCATAGTACAGGGAACATTAACATCACAAATACTGCCATAGTACAGGGAACATTAACATCACAAATACTGCCATAGTACAGGGAACATTAACATCACAAATACTGCCATAGTACAGGAAACATTAACATCACAAATATTGCCATAGTACAGGGAACATTAACATCACAAATACTGCCATAGTACAGGGAACATTAACATCACAAATACTGCCATAGTACAGGGAACATTAACATCACAAATACTGCCATAGTACAGGAACATTAACATCACAAATACTGCCATAGTACAGGGAACATTAACATCACAAATACTGCCATAGTACAGGGAACATTAACATCACAAATACTGCCATAGTACAGGGAACATTAACATCACAAATACTGCCATAGTACAGGGAACATTAACATCACAAATACTGCCATAGTACAGGGAACATTAACATCACAAATACTGCCATAGTACAGGGAACATTAACATCACAAATACTGCCATAGTACAGGGAACATTAACATCACAAATACTGCCATAGTACAGGGAACATTAACATCACAAATACTGCCATAGTACAGGGAACATTAACATCACAAATACTGCCATAGTACAGGGAACATTAACATCACAAATACTGCCATAGTACAGGGAACATTAACATCACAAATACTGCCATAGTACAGGGAACATTAACATCACAAATATTGCCATAGTACAGGGAACATTAACATCACAAATACTGCCATAGTACAGGGAACATTAACATCACAAATACTGCCATAGTACAGTGAACATTAACATCACAAATACTGCCATAGTACAGTGAACATTAACATCACAAATACTGCCATAGTACAGGGAACATTAACATCACAAATACTGCCATAGTACAGGGAACATTAACATCACAAATATTGCCATAGTACAGGGAACATTAACATCACAAATATTGCCATAGTACAGGGAACATTAACATCACAAATACTGCCATAGTACAGGGAACATTAACATCACAAATACTGCCATAGTACAGGGAACATTAACATCACAAATACTGCCATAGTACAGGGAACATTAACATCACAAATATTGCCACGGTACAGTGAACATTAACATCACAAATACTGCCATAGTACAGTGAACATTAACATCACAAATACTGCCATAGTACAGGGAACATTAACATCACAAATACTGCCATAGTACAGGAAACATTAACATCACAAATATTGCCATAGTACAGGGAACATTAACATCACAAATACTGCCATAGTACAGGGAACATTAACATCACAAATACTGCCATAGTACAGGAAACATTAACATCACAAATATTGCCATAGTACAGGGAACATTAACATCACTAATACTGCCGCAGTACGGTGAACATTAACATTACCAGAAATACTCTCTAAATACTGAAGAGTTTGTGTAAATGGTGAAGGAAAGCATTGCTCCACATGTTGGGTGTGTGAGCAAGGGAGAGTGACTGATGTGTCGTAGTCACAGTGACTGATGTGTTGTAGTCACAGTGACTGATGTGTTAGTCGCAGTGACTGATGTGTCATAGTCGCAGTGACTGATGTGTCGTAGTCGCAGTGACTGATGTGTCGTAGTCGCAGTGACTGATGTGTCGTAGTCGCAGTGACTGATGTGCCGTAGTCGCAGTGACTGATGTGTCGTAGTCGCAGTGACTGATGTGTCGTAGTCCGCAGTGACTGATGTGTCGTAGTCGCAGTGACTGATGTGCCGTAGTCGCAGTGACTGATGTGTCGTAGTCGCAGTGACTGATGTGTCGTAGTCCAGTGACTGATGTGTCGTAGTCCCACTGTGACTGATGTGTTGTAGTCGCAGTGACTGATGTGTCGTAGTCCCAGTGACTGATGTGTTGTAGTCGCAGTGACTGATGTGTCGTAGTCCCAGTGACTGATGTGTCGTAGTCGCAGTGACTGATGCGTCGTAGTCACTGTGACTGATGTGTCGTAGTCGCAGTGACTGATGTGTTGTAGTCGCAGTGACTGACTGTTGTTGTTGTTGTAGATGAGCGCCAGGGCTACTGCTTCACGTCTCTGTCCAACGGTCGGTGTCTCAGTCTCTCCAGCCAGCTGCGTCGCACCACCAAGTTCCAGTGCTGCTGTGGCCTGGGGGCGGCGTGGGGCCCTCGCTGTGAGAAGTGTCCCAAGCCAGGATCATGTAAGTCAACAGTCATACACTTTCTTGATGTGTCAGTAGTTGTAACTGTTCAAGAGTGTACTGAGTGAAACATCAACTGTAGTGGAGTGAAGAGTACAACTTGTTATATGTGCAAGTTATATCTGTTGTCTCGAACAGTTGAAATACATAATATCTAAAAACATTTATGTATTATACCTACAACAGCTCTTGGAAAATATTAATAAAAATATTATGTAAGTTATCTGAACATTATTTAGTTTTAGTTATAAATACATTGTGTGTATATATATATAAATATATGTATAATTTTATATATATATATATTATATATATATACATTATATATATATATATATTATATATATATATATATATATAATTATATATATATATATATATATATATATATATATATATATATATATATATATATATATATATATATATACACACTTATATATATATTATTATTATTATTTATATATAACACATATATGTGTTATAGACACAGTACCTATGGACATGTGTATACATTATTATTTATACATTATTATCATGTAAATAATTATGACTACAGATAATTATTTGTAGTTATGTAGCCAAAATTAATTGTAACAATTATTTAAAGAATATGACATTCAATTATTGATTTCTTTTTTAACACCTTGGACATCACTAGATAGTTACTAATCAGTTGAGTACTTGCTTCATTAACATAAAAACTTTACTGTTCCATTGAAAGTAATTCTTTGTTGAGACCTGTACTGAGTCATCGTTGTTGTTGACTTGTGATGTTTCAGCTGAGTTCAAGCAGATGTGTCCCCACGGCCCGGGCTACAGACCAGATGGGCAGGGTCAGTGCTTCACAGACTGATAATGTCTGACAAACTCAGCACAATTATTACATCCTCACAAGCCAGGGCTGCTTGCCATGCAAATTAGCCCTGGCAAATCCCCTACCAGAAGTTCTGTCTTCACCAATCATGATGCTTAACCCGTGGGAACGCTGCTAGTACTGGCCCCAATCTGAAGCCAGATACACGATTTCTGGGAGATTCATTATAAAGACCCGTCTGTTCAATCACAAGCAGCTGATTGGTTGTATATATTCAACTATTTGTTGCCACTGGGTACATACCAAACGTTGCTTGTAACACGAGCAGTGTGTGGCTGAAATAACATACCAAACGTTGCTTGTAACACGAGTAGTGTGTGGCTGAAATAACATACCAAACGTTGCTTGTAACACGAGTAGTGTGTGGCTGAAATAACATACCAAACGTTGCTTGTAACACGAGTAGTGTGTGGCTGAAATAACACAACATTATTACTGGACCAGAGGCCTACCACACTTCTCATCAGTGATTTCATTAGCTGATGTTAAAAGAGGCGTTTTTGAAAGGGATGTGCCAGGCATAGAGAAGGACTGGTCCTGACGTGAACAGTTATAGTGACCCATGGCCTGGGAGGAGGAATTCTTAGAAACAATGCCTACCTAGAGTAACATACTGGAAAGAAAGAACTGAGTGATTGTTGGGCCAAGTTGATGGTTCTTGCTATAACTGAGTGGATCACATTGATCTTGCATTGTGAATTAAATTGCCTTAGTAAACTTGTTTAAGAAAGTGCATATAGAACAGACATGTTATATGAGAATGTTTATAGTCTTGAAAAAAAAAATATAGAGAATATTGATTCACAGAAAATTGTATTTAAAAGATTGATGGCCTCAGAATTTTGATGAGGACTATGCTAGAAATCATTGTATCCCCCTGGGGTGGCACTTTTTTCTTTGCTTCAGCGTGGTTCTAGCTAGAGTTTACCGGGGTGGGAAAAATTATTACTTGAGGGTGATGGTGGCAAAATAAAATATGCCTCCCAGGGGAGTATGGTCATTTCAGGAATAGGCCTTTTTCTTCAATTCCTAAATGTTATACTACTTAACTAAAAGTGATAATTCATTATCCTGAGGATTTCATGAATGAATAAATACAACAAATAAATAAGTTAATAAAATAAATATATAAAGACAAGTGCAAATAAGTTATAATAATATATATTAGCATATATTAATGTTCACTGTACCGTGGCAGTATTTGTGATGTCAATGTTCACTGTCAATGTTTGTAAATAAGTTATAATATATATATATATATATATATATATATATATATATTATACTTATTTGCATTGTCTTTATATATTTATTTTATTAACTTATTTATTTGTTGTATTTATTCATTATAATTATATGATATTTTTACAAACATTGACAGTGAACATTGACATCACAAATACTGCCACGGTACAGTGAACATTAATATATATATTTGTATTACTTATTTTATTAATAGTGTTTTGTTTTAGTCTCATTTTATTCATATATATATATATATATATATATATATATAATAAGATAAAACAAACACTATATAATTCTTATACTAACATAATTAAAAAAGTAATAAAATAGCATGTCTTATTGTTATGTAGTCTTATTTTATTCACATATATATATATATATATAGAGTATATATATATATAGAGTATATATATATATATATATATACTCTATATATATATATCTTATATATATATATATATATATATATATATATATATATATATATATGTAAATAAAATAAGACTAAAACAAAACACTATTAATAAATTAAGTTATAAAAATATACATAAAAGTAAATAAATAAAAAGTAAATAAAACCATGCAGGCCATGGCTAAACAAAACAGTCTATCACTGTGTCGATGACTGGGTGATGGGGAGACTGCTCTGTGGGATTCTGCTGGGGTAAATGCCATAACTCCTTTCCATGGGTCAGTGAATTGCACAGCGGGATGGTTCGCAAACAAAACGAATGTTTGTAAGTTGTGCATGCAGAGACTGGCAGTGTGTTTTAGTTTGTGTTCGTGGTTTCATCTGGTGGTGTTTTATAATTGAAGGAGAAACTGTTGTTATTTGAGGACAGAACATGTACCGAGTATGTTTCCTCCCTCAGACCTCGACGAGTGTCGCGTGATGCCGGGACTGTGTCGTAACGGACGCTGCATCAACACCATGGGTTCCTACCGGTGCGTCTGTGACATTGGCTTCAGAGCCGACGCGTCAGGCAAGCGCTGTGTCGACCAGAACGAGTGTCACCGCGACCCGAGTCCGTGCGAGTACACATGTGTTAACACACAGGGCAGCTACGAGTGCTCATGTCCCGTCGGCTACACACTCAATGCTGACGGCAGTACATGTAGCGACGTGGACGAGTGTGCAACACGGACACACGCATGTAGTGAGACATGTGTTAACACACCTGGCAGCTACAGGTGTTCCTGTCCCGACGGATACATACAGCGCGGCAAACAGTGCATTGGTAGGTGCTGCCACATGGTGGCCCGATTAAGTATGAAGCAAAGTGTGTATTGCGTAAATTTTATTTCTTGAAGAATGAACAAGTTTGGCAATGAGTGTAGAGTGAAGCACTTTGAGCAGTGATTAAGAATGGCTATTGAGCGACGACATAATTTGTACATATACAGACACATACAACTAATTACATTTTCAACAACGTACAAAATGCATTTGTGTTGATGGCAGAGAGTTTTCAGATTCATAAATAAAGCTATGGATCACTCTTCACTGATAATAAGCTGTATCCGTTAGAAATCTGTTGTATATTGGTAACGCAAACTATCTTTAAAATTTTAATGAATGCGATAATAGGTATGACATGTCAGCGAATGAGGTAGGCCGTGCATGGCAGTCTGGATTGTTAAACACAACCGTGGCTAATGTGAATGTTTTATCAGCAATGATATACATTAGAAATGGATTTAAGAGGTCAGATTCTATTTGATGATGATGTCAACAGTATTGTGGATACTGCTGTATTTTAAAGAAGTGTACCATTGCCATTTCAAAGTTTAAAATTTAACTGTTTTATTAAGGTGTTTGAAAACATACAATATCTGAACTGTTTACACCAAGGTAAACATTCACCTTTAGCTTTACCTTTTGTGATGAGGACGTCTGTGTGTCACTAGACATGAACGAGTGTGCGGAGGACAGCTCCCTGTGCAAGCCAACAGGGACGTGTAAGAACACAGAGGGCGGCTACACCTGTGAGTGTCCTGAGGGCTACATCGTTGACAAGTCGGGGACGAGATGTATTGACGAGGACGAGTGCGAGGACGAGCTGATGTGTGAGTACGGCTGTGAGAATGTCATCGGCAGCTACAACTGCAAGTGTCCCGTCGGCTTCATGAGACACATCTACTGGAACCAGTGCGTGGGTGAGTTGTCTCTCTTCTCATCTTACTTGTTTAACCTGGTTCCTAGTCAGTTCCAGCACTCAGCCGTGTTCTATTAACTGGCTGGTTTATGTCATATATATATATATGTATATATTATATCATCATCACCATTGTGCAGCCATAGTGTCCCGTGGTTGGGCGAAAGCCTCAGCATGCTGCTTCTACATCTGCCTGTCTTTCGCTATCCTCTGCCAAGTGATACCCTTCCAGTAGTAGTCTAGTATATATACCCCTATATACACACATGTTCAAAGCACATTATTGCTAACATTTCACCTTTAAGAACATTTGACTAAAGTCTTTTTATACTTTTAAACATATGTATTGTTTTAACGGTGTGCATCAGTATTTATTTATTTATTCATGGGTGTAGTATGTGGTATGCATATAAATAGATTAGTAATTAGTTTACATTTTTATTTAACTAATTTTACTTATTTATTGTGTTTAGTTAACAGTTTTAGTATGACTAATTTAACATGTTCTACATTTTATCTAAACATTATTTTTTTTATAACACATTGAGTAGCCTGATTTTTTTTTGTTCGACACTGAGTGTATTGGCTGTTGCACTTGATACATATTACTACCATTATGCTACTTATGCAGCCCAGTTAAGCATATAGTGCCACCTTAAGATACATATTACTACCATTATGCTACGTACGCAGACCAGTTAAGCATATAGTGCCACCTTAAGCAGACCGTTGCAGGTGGCACCAACTTATGCAGACAAAGGTTGGTCAGCATAAAACGTTTGACCCCTGCTTACGTGATGATAAATTTTATTATAGATTTATTGTACATAGTATAACCACATAAATATAACCTTATGAATAATTACTGCACCAAAATAAAATAATGTTTGTGATTTTGAGAGCACTGTTTGCGGAGGTTGTATGTCCGACCTGTCATAATGGAGCGGTTTGCACTAGCTGTGTTTAGAAGTATATACAGTGTGTGTGTGTGTGTGTGTGTGTGTGTGTGTGTGTGTGGGGTGTGTGTGTGTGTGGGGGGGTGGGGGTGGGTGTGTTGTTGTTGCAATGTTATGACTTGGTCTCATTCATCTAGTCAGCCTTTTTCCGACCATTATCACTAAGCTGACCTATCCATGTAGGCACTGAGGGTGGTCACTGCCAGGGTACATGTCGTTCTCAGTTTTTATTTTCCATCCCAGATTGAGACGGGACCAACATGTTCGAATCACAACGGATACATTATAGTCACCAATGTTTAGAACCAGATTTTTACATCAAACATTTCGTGACTGCTCTGTCCAGATATTGAACCTGTCAAGCCAGACGTATGTGCTAACCATTACACAGCCGTGCCCCAATTGTGGAGTGGTCTCTTGTACTGAACAATGCGTTGTGTCTTGTTCAGATGACAACGAGTGTCTGACGCCAGGAATCTGTGGTCAGGCCAAGTGTGAAAACACCATTGGCAGCTACACCTGCGGCTGTGGGGGCGGCGGGGTGTTTGACGCCAACATGAGGATGTGTGTAGGTAAGTGACGCCAACATGATGTGTGTAGGTAAGTGATACCAATATGATGACGTGTATGAGTAACTGACTGACTTCATGGTGCACTCACTGTAACCAGTGAAGTTCACATGTTATAACGAATAATATCTATAATTCACAACCAGTGAATGTTGATTCATCAATTGCTACCAAGGAGGTATGTTCACATGTCACAACCAGTGAGGTGTGTTAACATGTCACAACCAATGAGGTGTGTTCACATGTCACAACCAGTGAGGTGTGTTAACATGTCACAACCAGTGAGGTGTGTTAACATGTCACAACCAATGAGGTGTGTTCACATGTCACAACCAATGAGGTGTGTTCACATGTCACAACCAGTGAGGTGTGTTAACATGTCACAACCAGTGAGGTGTGTTAACATGTCACAACCAATGAGGTGTGTTCACATGTCACAACCAGTGAGGTGTGTTAACATGTCACAACCAATAAGGTGTGTTCACATGTCACAACCAATGAGGTGTGTTAACATGTCACAACCAATGAGGTGTGTTCACATGTCACAACCAGTGAGGTGTGTTAACATGTGACAACCAGTGAGGTGTGTTAACATGTGACAACCAGTGAGGTGTGTTAACATGTGACAACCAGTGAGGTGTGTTAACATGTCACAACCAATGAGGTGTGTTCACATGTCACAACCAATGAGGTGTGTTAACATGTCACAACCAATGAGGTGTGTTCACATGTCACAACCAATGAGGTGTGTTCACATGTCACAACCAGTGAGGTGTGTTCACATGTCACAACCAGTGAGGTGTGTTCACATGTCACAACCAATGAGGTGTGTTCACATGTCACAACCAGTGAGGTGTGTTCACATGTCACAACCAGTGAGGTGTGTTCACATGTCACAACCAGCGAGGTGTGTTAACATGTCACAACCAGTGAGGTGTGTTAACATGTCACAACCAATGAGGTGTGTTAACATGTCACAACCAGTGAGGTGTGTTCACATGTCACAACCAGTGAGGTGTGTTCACATGTCACAACCAGTGAGGTGTGTTCACGTGTTACAACCAGTGAGGTGTGTGTTGTAGGTGTGGGTGGAGGTGGGTGTGCTGGTCAGCCGTGTCTATTCAGCTGTACAGCGACTACGATTGGCTTCCAATGTGGCTGCCCTGTCGGATTCCAGATGGTTGGACAAGGGTAGGTCATATGGTTATTTATGCTTCCCAATGCATTTAATTTAGCTGACTGCAGATAATGTTTCTTGATTTCAGTATCTAGGTGCTGCTTAGTTCAAGTTGTATCTTGTTAAAATAATAGACATATTGGCTTTGGTTTATTTGCGTCAACTGTCAATAATTGCCTCATCACTGTTTACCCTGTGTGTCGGTGTCAGTAACTCAAGCGTGACTGTTTACCTGCAGCCACTGCGTGTCAACAGTCAGTCCCCCCGGAGCAGCATTCCCTCCAGGTATCCAGCTACCCCATGTGGCTGCTCCGCCTGGTGACGACTCACTGCCCCCTGGTGAGGGGTGCTACAACTGCGATACTGACAGCGACGGTATCCCTCTGTCACGACCTCTGAACTCAAGACCTCTCAGCCTGAGAAGTAAGCGGGACATTGGCAGTGTTTTGTCTCACAGTGACAATATCATCACTGGAGGACTTCGGACACACCTGGAGGCCACTCAGGTATGAATCTCTTTCTCCGTCTCATACCCCTTAAGTGACCCTGGGAGGGGTGCCACATCAATTTGCATCTTTCCCCCTCTCCATCTTATCTTCCACTTGTCACAATTGTTTTGCAAATTTTCTCAAGTTGACAAGGAAGCTCTGAGATTACTGAGAATCCAACCTATTTATCTACTTATATTATATCCCACCCTTCTGGGGTAAATATCAGTTACTTTACAACAAAAAGTACAACTACTTGCACCCACACAATCAGCAGATAATCTGTTCCATTCATTTACTGTTCTTTGTTCTAGTCTGTGCGTCCCTGTCTATAGATATTTACCTTGACACAGTCTCACTATCTACAAATTTCTGTCTTCCACTTTTATTTTGCTCTTCTGTTACCTATGCATCATTGCATGCTGTCTGAAGATGTTATCCATGTATTGGATTTGTTCATTCTATTAAGTGCGTGTGCACTAATACAGCAGAAATCACTATCCTGTGGGTGAATACATTTTAGTCTCTTTACCTTGACATGTGTCAGTAGCAAATATGCAGAAAGAATCGTAATGTTATGTGATGTCATGGATGTCTTATTAGCTTACTGATGTAAGACTACAATAAGGTGCTCATCCACCATTCCCCGACCAAAGAGTACCCTTTAAAAGCAGCATTATGCAGGTTGTCTGAATTTCGGTGAGCACATATGTAGTGTGGAGTGATTAGAAATGATGTTTTCGTGCAGCGCGGCATCAGAGCTGTCAAATTACGACAGCTGTCAGTCGGTGCATTTCTGGGTATTAATACAGTTGTCATTTTGCTTGGTGATGTAATCAGGGGCAATCCATGCGTGGTTCAAGCAGAAATGGAGTGGTGTAAGGTTTGAAAGAAGTTTGTGGGAGCCTGATGTATTAACAGTTCACGAATTTTACACAGAACTTCTGTCTATGGAGGGTAAATATGCTGTGAAATTGTCAATAACAGAGCTCTTCAAGATTAGTAGGAAATGAAGGAAACGTTATAATGGTCGCCTATGGAAAATGCAAATGTGGTCTGACTCCTACTATGAAAGGGCGAATTGTGTGTCGCCGCCTGGCGGGTGACACTAGAAACGGGAAACTACACCAGGTGTCCCTAGGTGGTGCCACTGGTTTGTCTTCAGAGAAATAAAATTTTAGATTTTTCCTTAACTATACTGTGTGTTTAATACACTGGATACACGTTGTCGTCATTATTGATAATGTTTAAAATAAAATATATAAATCTATATTATTAGGAATGTCTGCTTCTTGAATATATGAATCTTCTTGCTGTCATTTTTAAACTTTCAGAAGGTACTAGTGGATATATGTTAACAAAAACTCTGTGCAGTAATTGTTATGTGGCTGGACACGTCCTAGTGAAGTCCATATGGCATCACACTGAACAAGTCTGCCAGGAGTGAATGGTAAAGGGCTTTGAGCAGTCCTACGGTTTGAATACAGGTCTCTATAAGAACTTTTACTTTTTCAGCCCCCAACCATCATTGATGTAAGTGGCCCGCACTCGAGACGTCCAACAAACGAGAGCGCCGTGAACTTTGACCCAAATGTCATCCAAGTGAAGGACACGAGGCGGGCAGCAAAGAAGGTGAAGAGGTCAACCCCCGAGGGTCCCCCGAGACACAAAACGAGTGGTGCCAATGACCTTGACCCCGGCAAGCCTCTGGTATTGTACATGCGGCGAGAGGAGACAGTGGCCGGGGGACGTGTACTCGAGGTTGTGCCTGCTTTGGTTGCGCTACAACGCAACGAGGTGTGTGCCATCAGCGATGCCACAGACCCGCACATGTTCGCCCTGAACAAGAACGAGGGCGCTAGCTCACTGCACTTCACACGCTACATCGGCACGCGGGGCGTCTACAGCGTCACCCTCACATGTCACCCCGTGCGACTCGGGGGTGAACGTCTCAATAACTATATCAAGCTGGAAGTGTTCAGCATCAAGATGGAGCTGCATCTGTTGTGAGTGAACACACTCGGTCCCACTGCCAGGACGCACTGCGCTGTCCTCGTAGCACCAGCAGTGTCACCCTGAGTGTCACCAAACTACAGCCACCCCAGACCAACTGTCCTCGTAGCACCAGCAGTGTCACCCTGAGTGTCACCAAACTACAGCCACCCCAGACCAACTGTCCTCGTAGCACCAGCAGTGTCACCCTGAGTGTCACCAAACTACAGCCACCCCAGACCAACTGTCCTCGTAGCACCAGCAGTGTCACCCTGAGTGTCACCAAACTACAGCCACCCCAGACCAACTGTCGTGTGGCCGCTGTCACTGCCTGGTTGATTCTGTTGCACGTTTTCCACAAACTGTCTACCGGATATTAGGGACGCGAGCAGGGTGTATATATAGAACAGAACACATTGTACGCATATTGGAAAAGTAATAACGCAGTTTGCTGCTTGGCAGGATTCGTGTGATTTTATACAGTCGGCTGTGGTGTTTTATGTAAATGTGGTTGAATTAATGACGCAGCAACGTGGTCGCAATGCACTTGCCCTAGTGAAGATAGCTAACCCATTATGTTATAGCTTATTTTAACGTTGTATGTGTTTGGCGTGGTAGTCCATGCTTCTGGTTTGGCCAGTGCCGAGTTATGTGCCTTAGCTCAAACTGTGTGTGAGGTGACTTATCTAAGACAGTCGAATATTGCTGAAATATTATGATTAGGTTGACGTGAGTTTTGTCAAGTTGTTGGCGACTTCAGAGCCAGCTTAATGAGTGGTCACAAATAGTAAGAATGCTTCGCTGCGGTGAAACAGGCAACTGTCTCTCAGTATTTAAAAAATCTCATCCCCCTTTTCAAATGACTAGTTTTGCAGTCACCGACACTGCATTGCACTGGTGTCTTTAGAGAATAACCAAAAGATAGGACGGCAGAAGTCGTGGCTTGCTGCAGTAGTGTAGTTGCTGTGTTGGGATGCCGCATGTGTTCCTGGTAGAATGTGTGGGTTGCTTGTATCTGCATGCTCACAACTTGTCCCCCACTCTGTCACAGCCCCACACTGAAGGCTGTGTTCCCCTCTCACTGTGTGAGTCAATAGTGTCTTAGACTAGTGACGTGTTGTTAAGACTATTGAAGTATCAGTATTGTTTAATAAACATTATTACAAATATGATATTATTATAAGTGTCCCGTCCGAGAAACGAGTTACATATCCAGACCTGCTGCAGAGAGACGGCGCAAGTGACATCAAATAGCTCGTACACAGCTATCCATGTCTCTTAATCAGCATTGTTAATAAACAGACTAAGTACAGTGCCTATGAGGTAACTTGAAAGAACTCGAGAAGGACAGTACTAATCGAATTGCTGGATGTAATCTCATTGTTGGTGTCGATTATGCCGCATTCACGTTGTGTAATGGTGAACTGTTTCTCGAAAAAACAAATTTGAGTGTCGTGCAAACTGCATGATGTTCGACAGTGTTTGTTGAATTGAAAATCGACGTGGTTTTGGGACGCTGAGGTGCTGCTGTCGTCCTTGTCAACTAACGAGGTCGCACGTGGATGCCAGGTGGACCAAGATGTGACGATGAGTTAATGTAACAAGTCATTTGTAAGTGTTTATGTAGAAGCAATCTTAGGTGTTTTATTTATCTACATTTTTATATATGTGTATGTGGGTTATTTAGCCATTTAGTAATTGTGTTGCAGAATACCTTTTCAATTGGCCGCATGTTCTGTGCAAGCAGACTGTCGTTGCTTTTGCAGATTTGTGTGTGTCTGCCATCGCTATGGACGACACACAACATACAACTGTAAACGTGTCACATTAAACATAAACTCCTACCAGTTTTCGTTGATGGTCTTTCAGTAAATAGGTAGTCCCTGATAGGCACATGCAGCAAACATATCGTGGTGCTATCATAACCAGCCTGCAAATTGAAGAAAACTAATTTAATTGTACAATATCACAGAACATACGTTATAACCTGTTAATGGATCTATCCCAGTCCTCCCCACTGAAACATTCTTCCGGTCCCCCCCCCCACAAAAAAAACATTCAGCCTATTGAGCGCGGCACTTACTTGTGCAGGCACAATGACGCCTGCGGAGATCGCAGGCTGCTCCGACGGCCGTAGAGGTGGCGGCGTAACGACGGCTGCTTGACTCGGACACTCGCTATTGTTCAGTTGTGGCATTTATAGGGTGTGGACTTTTGTTGGGGTGTAATGCGGTCTAACCGTGCATGTGTAGTGTGTATCCGGACTATTTTCATGTGTGCTTCGCACTACATTCCCCCAATCATAAAAAGAATTGGATGTATTACTAGGAACATAGATGCCATGATCAACGAATCGTGAATTATGGAAAATTACAATAGAAAATATATATACAAATTTGATCCGTTAATCAAACGCACCATACAGAGGCTTTATAAAAAGTAAGTATTTTATATTGAGGTTATTTCCTTTTTATTTAAATTAATCATTTATGTGAACCCAACCACCTGCTGGATATATAAATATTTATTTCATTATTATTATTTCTCCCATTCATAAAAAGAACGGAAAAATAATCATCATGCACCTAATAATGTTATATCTGCCAAATAGTTATAATACAAAATGTATTCCACATGTCAGCAGATCTCTATTTATATATTTTCGTATTAAATTAACCCGGACAGCGCAAAATATGTATGGCATTTAACTATTACTTATTAACAAGGTCACACTTACTTCCACCCCACCACCACTATAACTAAAGTTGCACTCCATAGCAAAATTAATTGTTTAATATTCCACTCCCAATCAAACTATATACAAAGTTTATATACACACAGAAATACATGCATCCTAAACCCCGAACACCGACAGGTGTCTCAGGCTGCCTAATTCCGTGTTGTTCAAAGCGATGTCACTACAGAGTGTACAAGAGACTTGCATGGAAGCATTTATCTGGTCCTGTGGGGGGTTCACAGGCCAGCGGTACTCCTTCATGGTACCACTACGATTGAGAAGTTGGTCTGTAAGAGGCATGCGTGTGTGTGTCTCTGTCAAACTCGTTGCCGGGGAGATAAGGACACCTCGTGCGGCCACATACACAGACGGCGTTATAACCATGTTCCCTGTGTATGGCTCAAATGTCGTCTGAGTTCGAGTCGATTCCTCTGCTGTTGCCCTCATCGCTATGGTGGATGCCATGGAAACGTCACTCCGTTGTGTTGTTGCGCCATCTCCCTGTGTCGCAGCTTGTCTGTGCTCAGTATGTTTGGACACATGATGACGAATTATCCAGGTTAGAGAGGAACACTGGACATCAACACTCTTGTGACTGTCACTGACGACAGACACAGTTGGTTTATCTGGTGACAGCAACACTGTGTCAGCAGCGTTTTCCCCCTGGAACCAAGTCATTACTTGACACGTCCGTGACACTATGCTCTGATGAAGCAGTAGCCACAACACTTGTCTGAGTGTCTGTGTCACCGACACTCCTTACATGATCTGGTTGTGCCGAGTGTGTCTCTGGGAAGCTAGTGAATAAATCGACGAGCATTGCCTTGTGTCCATCCATTGTTTACTTCTCTTCAGTGCTGGGTACAAACTTATCAGTCTTCCTACTCATCGGTGTCTCGTCAGTCTTTCCTTGCATGGTTTTGGCCCTGTCTGTCGTAACTTGCGGTTCCAGTGATATGGTTTTCGCGTTAGCAGTCTTCGGGTAGAGACTAAGTAAACCTGTCCGAAGGTGTCCATGTACAGAGCCAGGCTCTTGCAGTGGTTGTTCAAGTGCGTCCTGCAACACCTGCTTCCTCATCTCCTTGGTCGAACGCTGTGGAGTGGAGTCCTCGGCGCCTGGGGTTTTATCGTGTAAAACCCGACCGTTGTCCTTTTCGATGTCCCCAACTTCACTGGTTCTGTTTCCTGCGGTTTTATGTCATCAATGTGGACACTAGTTTGTTCTCGTGGCGCGCGAGTATCGTTGTCAGCGTCTTCCGTCTCGACACTCTCAATGTTCAAGTCTTTGTCAATGTCGACAATAAAACCACTGTCGTTTGCCGTCACTGATATCCTGACAGTGTTTGGTGATGTAACAGAGGTAGTGCTAATGTTACTCGTTTATGACAGTAGAATACGGTCCACCCGTGTTGGTAGGCTACACACGCTGACTCTTTTCATCGGCGGCACACTCCTGGGTCTTGCGTTATCAGGTGCTGTGTTGCGTGTTGGTGGTTCGTGACTCCGATGACGGTCACGAACATCATTGTCGGAACGTCGCAACCGATACCATGATTTACTGTCATCATAACTGTTTGTGTGTGACCGCGATCGTCGACGACAACCTTTGCCTCGATAGCGATCTCTGACGACACTTAGTGAGTGACGTCTGCGTTGTCGCACTTCGTAGTTGGCTTCCTCTCGTCTAGAGATGGTCGTCGCTTGCGAGATCTATCACTGTCGCGGTCATCATGATGCGAGTCACTGTCACAAATGTCACGTCTTCGCTCCTGACTTTAGTGATTGTGTTGACCGTGATGACTAGTCTCGCTTGATTTGTGACGATGACGTCTTCGCCGGTCAGATTTAGCACTGATTTCTACATGTTCTGACGTAAGACTTCCTTCATCCACCAATGAGTCATCCACTGTCACGACTGCCATGGTCGGCAACCTTCGACTTCTCGCGATGTATCTCGGTGCCGTGTTCATTTGGATCGTCACCGACTTCGCTGTTACAATGACTCCGAGCACTGGTGCTCTTCTGTCTCTGTTCCACCCGCGGCGCCTGCTCTTCTCTTTCATCTGCTCCCGGATGAACTCCTGTAGCTCTAGATGTCGCCGGTGTTGCTCCTGCTCCATTTCATGGTCGACCATGTTCTGTCCTCGCAAGAATGTGCTGTCTAATGGCACAGGACCGCCATCTCGTGAACATAGAGGCGCACTAAACGACCGCAACGTCGCAACTTCTGTCTGACCAGGTGGCGCCACTGTGCCGGCTGCAGCATCATGATCTGGAGCTCGTGCTGACACCAACTGAGTGCCATCAAAAGGCGCTACGGATTCTGAAAAGATGTCATTGAACATGTTACCTTGTCTGTCCGAGATTCCGCCACCGGCGTGCATCCATGGTTTATACTCCTCAAATTTAGCTTCTTCCGATCGTCCGCGCTCCCACTGAAGTCGTTTCGAGTCATGCGTGCCACCAAAGGGATCGGGGTAGTTGACCGCTTAGGATGTACTTCGTGCAACATTGCCGACTCCTCTTTCGTCGTCGGTCTCTGGGGCACGTCGTCACTAGTGCTATCTGTCTGATCAATGTTTGGCAAGCTTCGATGTTGTGACTTCGTTGCCTCAGTATTTGCCACCACAGCAACTGCCTTTGTCCTGTTTGCTGCTGGATCAACACTTGGCTTGTTCAGATAAGCGACATTGAGGACCGTGTCAGGCTTTGAAAATGACGTAGCGTTGTCTTCTGTTGACGAGTGACGGTGTATTCCTCGGATCCATGACATTTTGGTAAAGGACACTTTGGTAATGGACATTTCGGTAACAGGACATTTCGGTAATAGACATTTCGGTAACAGGACATTTCGGTAATAGACATTTCGGTAACAGGACATTTCGGTAACTAGACATTTCGGTAACTAGACAATTCGGTAACTAGACATTTCGGTAACTAGACATTTCGGTAACTAGACATTTCGGTAACAATTAAGACATTTCGGTAACAATTAAGACATTTCCAGTCTGCCATATTAGGAGGTAACCTGTTGAGATGTCAGTCAGTTAAACCATTTGTAAATTAGGATGGTCCAGACATGGAACTTACCTTTCTACCAGTAGTCAGGCAAATTTGTAAAGTAGTGCTTGCCTCTGAAGGGAACATGGCTTCCAAATAGCAGTGGTGGTGGCTAAAGTGTTCAACCACTACAGCAAATCACTGGCTAGCAGGACACATTTAAATCCAGACACACATTTAAGGTGAAGCCATACATGTGAACATGGAGCTATCAACAACAACCAGGGAAAAGCAAAGCTATTGTGGAATGGCTATACCAAGCATACAGAGAAAAATGACATGATAAGGTGGCATTGTACATGTCGTGCAAGCAAGCTCTGCCCTGCTAGTGCATACACAGACTTGCTAACAGCATATCCAGTGTTAAAAATTGACCACAACCACTGTCCTGAACCTATGAAGCTAGAGGTAATTTTTTTAAAAGAAATATGCCTTTATAGAATATTTATTGGTTTTACCAAAATGCCATGCTACCAAAATGTAGGTTACCAAGATGTCCTATTACCAAAATGTCTGTTACCAAAATGTCCTATTACCGAAATGTCCAGTTACCGAAATGTCCTGTTACCGAAATGTCCTGTGACCGAAATGTCCTGTTACCGAAATGTCAGTTACCAAAACGTCCATTACCAAAGTGTCCTTTACCGAAATGTCTGGATACCGTAGTCCTCCCACTGGTTCACGTGTCACGCCGACAGGAGTGTACCTGTGAACCAGTGTGTCGCTAGTTGTCTACTTTATGCGTGCTCCGGGTCCTAACAAAAGTGAGGGATGTGCGTCAAGGTGTTTGTCATCAAAAGGATGACTGCTTGGTTTTGTAGGGTTCTTATACGCCATCTATTCACCCTCATACAATCCCCGTCTCTCTTCACCACCTATGTTTTGCATCGCACAGTGTAGCAACTCTTCAAAACTCTTTTTTCTGTAATCAACTTCATGAATCCACGTTTGTCATTCAAGACCCGGCCTGATCTGTCTCGTTCATATTCCAGAATTTTGTAATCTCTTTCCTGAATTTGGGCTTTCATCTTTGCCAATGTCTCCCGTACCAGCTGAGCCTCTTTGATGTACATCATTATTTTGTAATATAGTTACACAAATAGGTACCGGGGCGTGTTTGTGTAAATAACAAATAATGTAAAACAAAGAAATGACTGCTGTTTACATTAATTGTCTGATTTTAATATAGGGTAGGGTGGGGCATGGAGCCCCCGTGGGGTAACAAGCCCCCTTGTATTACGTCAGTTTTACGTCTTTGAGATCTGTGTCTGGTGGACGAATACGATGCAGCCATCTATTATATGTCTACTCTGACCGAAAAACAGACGCTGAAAAAAAACACGGTAAATACATATTTTGCATTTAATGTGTTTGATGTAATAGTTGTGTGTTTATGATGTTTTACTACAGCAACAAGATTAAACATAGTCTCGTTCAAGTGTTGTTATATTTATGTTTATAGTCTATAGAGCTTCATTTACGTTTTTTGTGTGAAAATGGGTCATAATTATAATTAGCGCGGGAATTTACATTTGTGTAGATCATGCATGCTGGATGCAAGAAACCCTCTGGCCGCCTCCGAGGTGTCTTGCCCCACATAATTCGGTAACAGTCTATAAGCGTGAGTAGGTCATAAAATACACTTGTTTTGTATAGTTGGTAAGATGATTCCAAAATACGCAGTAAAGCTCCATTATTACGTTAACATGGCAATATATGTAAAAGTTCCGTTCAGACGTTTCAGTGAAGAATAGCATTCATAATTTATAGAGATTTAATATTTGCAGACCTGTATGTTATGTGGTTACTTGCTGAGTGGGCAATGTGTTTTAGATATGGATCGCACATACAAGCGCAAGACGGAACGGGATGCATATGGCTACATTCTGAAAGCTGCACTCTTAGCTTTGGAGGACCATTGAAGATAGTCAGTCGACGGTATCACGTGACAATTTAGATGTTATGTTACCTAAAAGTGAAGGACTGTTATGAATGTGTTGGTTAGGTAACTATATTGGACAAGATAATACCTATAAACCATTTTCAAGTTGATATCGAGTATTTCGGTATTCGTATGTTGTACACCGGCAAAGTTGTTTTATCTGCCAGTTAAGGATTGTCATGGTTAAGTAGTTTAGTTTATTGTATTGCACAAGATAATACATACATAACATTTTCATGTTGATCACGACATTTTTTCCATTTCGTTTTAATTATACTCTAGGGTATATAATATTACAGGAAACAGTCATACGTATCCAAAGACCTAACCTCCGTGGAATAAACATATCCATCAGATTACAGCCTTTGCCAACCGCACCCTAGCATTCATCAGATGCAATCTCCATTCATGCCCCATAAACATAATGGAGAAATGGGCTGTTTGTCAGAAATGCTATAATAGTTACATCTACGACAACTAATAACTAGACGAACAAACAGACGCCTCACCATACTCAACAAAGCCATCTGTTGACACATATCGTTGCTGTCAAAAACCTCCTCCAGCCCGTACAACGCCCATCAAGGCACCTAAACAATAAAGCATTTAACACTGTCTACACCAGTTTGAACTGCTATAAATGTTCATGTTTCCCTCGAACAATAAGAGAGTGGAATTTTTCGACGCCATTTTTTCTACACACTCGGAAGGTTCAGACCATTTCATTAGCCTGAATATATTGTGGCTAGAATTAATGTTATGATCGTATGAGGTATCATTCAGTTAGCTTTTTTTTCAGAACATTATCGCCATGCCGACGTTTCTGTGCTGTCGCGGAGAGAAGTCACTGCCGGGAATACTTGTCGTCCTCAATGGTTCTTTAACGTCACCAGTTGAGACGGGATACATTTAGCGAGATCTCCTAGACACGAGGGATAAATAGTCCCCAATGTTGAGAGCAAACTGTTTACACCAAATATACAGGGTGCTCAATGACGTCTGCACTATGCATGCACTCAACCCAAAGCGGCCATATTGGAGTACAAGCGAATCGTTCGCAGCCGCCCGTATTGTGTATGTTCATCGAACCGTGACATTGTTTTCTTTGTCGTTGCACCGCGCAGTGTGACTTCAAAG
This sequence comes from Ridgeia piscesae, assembly GCA_025642075.2. Classification (NCBI taxonomy): domain Eukaryota; kingdom Metazoa; phylum Annelida; class Polychaeta; order Sabellida; family Siboglinidae; genus Ridgeia; species Ridgeia piscesae. The sequence goes on along the minus strand of JAODUO010000312.1, from coordinate 345,532 downwards.
GCCGTCGGTAAAGTGTCGTATGTTGACACATTACATGTGAGGACAAAACAGAGGTTGTTAGACAAGATCCGAATCGTTGATAGGGGAGATCCTAACTCTGCCGAATTCGACATGGAGTAAGAAGGAATTATGGTTCCCAGCTGTAGAATAGTGGGATTAGACATCGAGTTTTTTCTTCTTAAAGCAATACATTTATTTATTAATATATTTCCAGTTGATGGTATTACTTTGTATGCCAATCTTCTTGTATGTTTATACTATTATTTTAATACTAATGTGTTACTCGATTTATCCATTAGGTGATTATGATTATACTAATTATGATTGTGAATCCAGGGTAGGCTATTTTGTGCTCAGTTACATTAACATTTTTCTAACCACTATACATAGTTTATAATCACTATAATTATTATTGTAATTTGCTATTATCATTACATAACATCAGAAATACATGTACATATGTATGTGTAGGTATTCGACATGGTGGACAGCACCACAGCGATCTTTTAAGGCTTAATATTTACTAACATTA